>CM051825.1:25772982-26125482 GCA_028451465.1 Erethizon dorsatum | reverse complement strand
TGCTGGATTGGAAATCATCTCCAGTCCAGAATTCTTTCCTGGGATCCAGGATATCTGATTGTCCCAGTATATCTTCCTATATGCCCATGAGCATCACAAAAGCAATACATTCCAGGCTAGGGATATAGCTCAGCGGGGCAGCACCTGCCTGAGAAGTGCAAGGTCCTGAGTTTGATTCCCGGTACTCAGAAAAATAAAGGAACAATCTTTCTCCTCAAATTTGAACCTCCTTTAAAATTTTTAATAAGAGGACCCAGATTCCAAAACCACAGATCTAGAATGACACTTGTCTTAGTTACTTTCATCGCTGGGATGAAATACCTGACACTCACAAGTTAAAGAAGGAGAGGTTTATTTTGGTTCATGTTTTGTAGGCGTTTCAGTCCACAGTTGGCTGGTTGCATGGCAGGGTGCTATGACAGAAGGGCATTGCAGAGGAGAAACAGAGGAGAAGCAGGGAGGGATCGAGAGAGGAGGAGGGAGATAGACCCTTCCAGACCATGCTTACAGTGACCCACCTCTCCCTACCAGGCTTCACCTTCAAACATCACATTTAGCTATAAACTCATCAGTAGATTAATCCAGTGATGAGTGTTACACACCCATGAGCCAGACCCCTCCCAAGACCCCACCAATGAGAACATGAAGCTTTGGGAGACAGCTAGAAAAAAACACAACACTTGGCCTTCTCCCTATCTTTGATTCTCTCCCCACCGAACCTTCAATTCAACCTTCTAATTACTTCGCAAATCCAGCTCTTCCTCCCCAAAGCAAAGCCCATTAGATCAGGTCCTCATAGTTTCTCATGAGTTATTTGTAAGAAATTCTTAGAATTCTTTTGGCTTCCAGTTCTTAGTCTCTCTTCATTCTTTCAAAAATTTTATTTTGAGCATAATCATACCAAGCCCTTTACCAAGCACTGCACATTCAATGGAAAGCAAGAAAAATGTGGTCACTACTCTCAGAAATTTCTAGAGTAAACAATTGCAGAAGTGAATAATTAACAAGCCAGGACAAGTGAAAGGTACCATATGCCACAGTAGCCCATAGAAAGGGTGCTGAACCCCAACCACAAAGGTTTTAGGTATTTCTTGGAGAGTCACTCATTAGAATGCAAGCTTCATGAAGAAAGCTTGCAATTCTACCTTTTTTACTTCTGCCTGCTCCATCAGGGCTCCATAAATACTTGTAGAATGAATCATATTTAAGCTCAGCTCTGAAAGATGTGCAGGAGTGAACACAGTTTGGGTGGGGGGCAGTGAGGTAGTGTTCTAGACTTAAACCTCTTGGAATATGGGAGGAATTAAAGAAAGTTTTAGTTGGGACATTGCTTTTTGTAGGGGCAGCAATAAGAGACATTGAGGGCAGATTATGTAAGTGGGGGCGTGTTGTTACCAATAGGGAAAGCTCATTTGATTGTGTCACTTCGTTTTGGACCTTTAAGATACCCTGTGGCCTGTAGGAAAAGTTGCAAATGACACAGGAGGCCTGCATCCTCAGCACCTGTCTGACCTTTCTGGCTTCTTCTCTGGCCACTGTCAAGGAAGCCCGAATGCAGAGTTCACACATTGCCCATGCAGGCCGTTGCACCCTTGAGCCAATGGCCCATCTGATCATGCTCTGGGGAGGTCCTAGACAGCCGAAGGACACCTGGCAGTTGTTTGTGTAAGATCTCTCAGGGTTGTGACTCAGCAGACTCCATCATGGGTGTCCTGACTCCATTTTGGGGAAGGTGTCCTTACTGCGTAATAGAATCCTAACTCCTGTATAATTCCTGTTACAAAAGTATTAGAGGCAGCTAAGTTAGATAGAAATTAATATGCAGTCAGAGAGGGACAAGAGAATCAACACAAAACATAAAGACATCAGAATTATGGCTGGAGGGGCATCTAAAGGAGGCCAGGTCTCAAGATGAAGATGAAATGGCCCAGCCTACGTGCCTTCCTAACAGATAAACAGTAACTTGGAATTATACTGTAATTAGCACCGCCTAACAGTAAGCTCAGATAGGCATCAGTAGCTCAGGTAGGTGACCAGAGGATCTGGACTCATCCCCTTCTAAAAATAGCTTTGTTTTTTCCTTTTTTTGTGGGTACCAGCGGTTGACCTCAGGAGCTCACATGCCAGCAGGCACCGGTGCCACTGAGTGATATCACCGGCCCTTTCATCTGTGGGTTCCGGGAGTCGAACTCGGGACTCAGGTCCTCACGCTTAGCCAGACAGACGTTTGGGCCGCTGAGCCATCTCACCGGCCCTTACCTTCGCTCTTTCAATGCAGCCATGCTACGTGACTTGTTTCCCTATTGGATCAATATTAGCTAAGCAGCTATACTTGTAATCCTATAGGTTGGTGGCAATTTGACCTATGTTGTACTCATGTTGAGACTTTGCTGTATAAATTACCCCTGACAGAGGGCCTTGGTGGCCATTTGGGACCCCTCCTGGGAAATCCAGGCATTATTATTTTCTCCTTATTACCAGTGAAACTCTGCTAACTTCTTTTGGTTTGCGATTTTATTCCTCAATGTTGTGGGACCACGAACTCGGCACATTTGACATCTAATAGGTCAGGAGTTATATTTCTTCTATCTCAGAAGGACCTACTTTTCCTAATGCAGCAGGGTTTTCTTCACCCTGATCCTCTGCCTTGTGTGATTGGAGCCCTGGGTTCATCCTTCAGGACCTTTGCTTAAATAATATAGACTTTGTAAAACTTTTTTCTAAAACTTCAAATTTTTAAGCAGGGCACGGTGGCTGTAATACCAGCACTTGGGAGGCTGAGGCAGGAGGATTGCCCTGAGTTCAAGGCCAGCTGGGCTACATAGTGACTTCAAGGATAGCCTGAAATACATAGCAAGACCCTGTCTAAAAAAAAAAAAAATTAAATTTTTATATACAATAAACATTTCAAACACGCAAAGAGGTTGAAAGTGTATGGAATTACTTGTATACTCAGTACTCAGACTTGACAATTAATTTTGTCACATTACTCTTATCTGCATTTTTTGCCAAATCATGACATTCATTTGTAGACATTTTTATGTATCACTCATAAATACATAAACACATATCAGTTAGACATGCATGTTACATGGCCATAATAGCACCATTTCAATTTAAAACAACCTAACAATTCTTCAGAAATATTTAATATCCAGTCTTTATTTAAATATATCTAATATAGCTCCTAATGGCAGTTTTTCTAACCCAGGTGCAATTGCAGAACATTTGTTGCATTTGGCTCTAATGTCTCCTTGCCTTTTTTAGTTTAGAAGTCTCCCAGGTCTGTGTGATTGTTGTTTTCTTTTGACAATGACTTTTTAAAAGGTCCAAGTCAATTGTGTTTTAGAATGTCCCACATTCTGGGTTTGTCTCTCGCTTCCTAATGACATCTTTTAATTTTTTACTCCCTTTAAACCAGAAGTCTAAGTGATTGATTGAATCCCTCTGATTTGAGTGATTAGATTAGGGTTTACATTTTCCTTCAGACACCACACCATGGTGTTAACCCTGCAAATTGCAATTGGAGGCCTGGTTAAGATGTCTGCTGGCCCCAAAGATAAAGGGGCGCGTCGAGGTCTCTTTTTCTCTTAGCAATGATCCGCTAGTCTCAGGATGGCAGTCTGAAACTATGAACATATGCTGTTTTCCTGTGGCCTTTTCCTGAAGGTTTTCACTTTGTTCATTTCTTTGCCTGATCCATTAGTCGCTGGGGCTTGCTCACATTCCTTAGAAGGTACTTTTGTTGGACCCGTTGACCTCTTTTCTTGCCGCCATTCCCGGATCCCAGGTCTTTCTGAGGGTTCCCATGACAGCTTCAGATTTTGCCTTTTATGACAACCTGCGCGCTTGGTTGTCATAAAACCTACACCGCACAACTCCATGCCCGTGCTCTGGGCCAGCTCAGAGGCCGCAAGAGCTGCACCAGGACAACTCCATCCCCCAACTCTCTAGGGTTCCTGGGGTGAAGCCCTATCTCCCTGCGCTTACCTTCCTGCTTTAGGAAGGACCTGGAGTGTTTACTCATTACGGTAGCGGGAAGGTAAGAACTGGAGTGGCTTCTGCTGCCCGTCCAGTGGGCTGCTGCCCAAGGCCCCACCTCAAGACCCAGGTTCAGGGGCCAGGGTCGCAAGGATGCGGAGGGGTCATCAACAAAGCCTGCGTTTCCAAAGATTTCCAGGTTCTGCTGTCCGCCCATGGGGTGTGAGGGAAAAAATACACATAGGCTAAAACTATTCCATTAAGATGAAAAGGAACAGGGATCTGATTGATTGTGAAAAAGGAAAATTATAAGGTAATAAAAGTGAACATTAAGATTCTGATGGAATTAGGAGGAAATAAAGAACCCCTGAGCAACCACGAAGGGATTTGAACCCTCAATCTTCTGATCCGAAGTCAGACGCCTTATCCATTAGGCCACGTGGTCTCACTACAAATTTTTTGCTCATTTGTTGAAAGAAAATGATCTTTCTGAATAGTAGTTAAAATAGTGAAAACATTGTAAAGCAAGGAATTTCCAATCCCTAAAATATTTTATAGCCTGGTTGGGGAAAGAAGTCTGACTTAGTGGTCAGAAATACTTCGCAATTTCAATCGGAAGCTATCCAGGGCAGGCATTAATAATAGATTGCTTTATGTCTCCGGGGAGCTGGGAGCAAGGTCAGGAGAGGAGACAACGCCCCAGTTGAGAAGGCGGGGGAAAGGCGCAGACAGACTCAGGGGCCTGCTCGATTCCAAACACAGACTCGGAATTTCACCGAAGAACTCACTTCTGAGCTCTCCGCCAAACCCACCCAGACAAGTCTGAGGCATGAATTCAAACAGGACGAAAGTTCAGGGGAGTAGATAACAGTAACTGAGTTTTGTAATCTGAAAATCTGATTTAGGAAAGATAGTTGATTTCTCAGTCCCGAGAAAGCAGAATTGTAAAGGGAAGGCAGAGAGGCCTTGGGGTCTACACCGCAAAACTCCATACCCTTCCCCCGGGGCCAGCTCAGAGGCCGCAAGAGCTGCACCAGGACGCCTCCTTCCCCCAACTCCCTATGGTTTCTGGGGTGAAGCCCTATCTCCCGGCCTCAGGATAGAACTGAATTTGTAGGCCAGGCCTTTAAAGAGGTGAAAAGGTGAAATGAGGTCCGTGGGTGGGCCCTGATCCAGTATGGTGGATATCCTTAAGAAGAAGAGATTAAGACAGGACATGGAAAGACGAGGATACAGAGATGGATAGAGAAGATTGTCATCTGCAAGTCAGCTAGAGGGGCTTGAAGAAAGAAATGCGCAACCCACATCTTGATCTTGGACTTCTCATTTTGGAACTGTGAGAAGATGAATTCCTGCTGTTTAAGCCACCTGGGCTGTGGTATTTGTTTTGGCAGCCCTTAGTAAACCTGGCATTGTCGCTTCTTCACCCTAGAAGAGTGGAAGTTTATTCTTTTCAGAGTGTTCCTGAACCAGGCCTGCTTTGCCTAAGGCACAGATTGCCATCCCCTGAAACCGAATTTCCCAAACGTTTGTGCAGCGGCTGAGCTTGTAGAGACGCGAGACCAAGTCTCAAATCTGACTCCCAGAGGATAGGGCTTGAGGACATTTGTGGGCTGAGGCACATGGAAGGTGAATGCATCAAACGTGATGCTACTGTTGTGACCCACACGGCCCAGGAGGTGTCTGCGTACGGTAGTCAACTAAAGCAAGCCAGAAAGAGCAGGGGAAGTGGAGCGGGCTTACCCAGGAAGTAAGGGTGCAAGGTTTATTCAAAAGCAAAGGCAGGCAGGAGCAGTGATTCTCAAACCTTACCCTGTATCACAGTCATTTGGAGGTTTGTTAAAACGCTTGCTGTTTCTGATTCAGTAGGCCTGGGATGTGGGGTAAAATGTGCCTGTCTCACTCCCTACTGCTACGGATCCCGGAGGGCTTTCCGAGAACCCCTAGGGTGGAGGGTAGAAAAGAATAAGAGCGTCATAAATGTAGACGGCTTGGTTGGGGCCACTGCTGTGAACACCAGGGAGGCCAGAAGGCACCAGGATTCTGACTGTGAAGTGAGGGTTTGGGAAGGAAACGGCGCTCCTGCCTGGATTTGAGGTACGGGGCTTGGGGTGGGCCGAAGAGGCTGAGACAGGGAGGGGAGGGTAAGAGGAGTAGGGGAGGAGCAGAGAGAAGGGTAGGGGAGGGGAAAGAGGTAGGGGAGAGGAAAAGGGGTCGGGGAGGGGTGAAGAGGGGTAGGGGAAGGGTGGAGAGAGGTAGGGGAGAGGAGAAAGAAGTAGAGGAGGTGTGGAGTGGGGTGGGGGAGGGCTAGGCCGGCGGGGACAGTGCAGAGCCAGGCTGGATGTCTGCTCCAGAAGACCTGGAATTGCAGTGAATCGGTAAGAAAAACAGCGCAAACGTCCTAGCCATGTCTTATTCCTGTTTCACTGAGAATCTAAACCAAATAGATCCACGATTTTTCTTTTTGAGGAAAGTTTCAGCAAGTGGAAGAAAAGAGAGTTTTCCCACGTGGAGCCCTTGAGTTTGGGGATTAACATTGAATCTAGTATGTTCCTTGTTTTTCCCCCCAAAAAGCATTAGTGGAGCTATAAACAGTGGGGAGAGAAAAGATCAAACCAGACAGCAATTAGTACATGCGCTACCGAAATGAGCACAAACCAGACAGCAATTAAATCCTCATGCTGCGGCTGGAAATCCTTAACTAAGAGTGAAACCGCTATCTTCTCACGGCCTCGTGGCGCAATGGTAGCGCATCTGACTCCAGATCAGAAGGTTGTGTGTTCAAATCACGTCACGGTTAACTCTAAAATTGGGAAGGAGGATAGGCCATCTGGGTTTGCAGAAGTTAGACTCCTACCCTCCTACAGCCAGAGAGGTGGCCTCCTTTCAGTGCCATTTGCAACAAATAGTAAATTCTTTTGTCAGCTTGGAGTTTTCTCAGGCGGATAAGGTAAGGGGGACTGCACCAATGCCGTGCTGGAGTTTGGGCAAGGCGAGAATCTCTGACATCTGTTGCAGCAGAGATAGTCAGAGGATTATTCGGTCATAGAAATAAATAATAATCAATCCAGAACACCAACAAAGAGATTTTACTGAAACAACTGCAGCAGGGGAGAGGTCTTGGTACACTGTGAACTTGCTACTGTGTGGTGGATGCAACAGATGAATTCCGAGCTCTTGCTGCAAAGCGTACACTTGATGGTGAGGGAAAAGCAGTTTGGGGTAGGAGGGAGCTAGCATGTGCTTTGGTCTGGGCTATATAGAATGGTCCTAGGGTGCCGCTGGACCTCAAGTGGGTGGAGGGGAGTAATTTCCTCAGCCCCCATTGTTCTACTGGTACTAAACTGAACTCTATTCCTTTTCTTTTCTTTGTTCTTCCTCCAGTACTGGTAATCAAACCCACCACAACCTTGGTATATGCTAGGCAAGTTCTCTGCAACTGAGCTGCATCTCCAGCCCTGACCTCAGCTCTGAGTAACAGTAAGGACAGCTGAGGCTTTATAGAAAATCGGCAGCATGAGGGGAGGTCCTGGGATAGAAATATATCTAAGAGGAATTTGATTAAGATATCAAGGGAAGCCAGAGATTTCTTGACAGAAGTATCAACTCCTCAATAGAATACACGGTTTCCATGCAGTATTCCGACCCTGTCAAACAGGCTTCCTTCAGGGGATGGGCCTAATTTTCCTCCCATTGAGAGCGTATTTCCAGTGTGTAGAAAACTGCGGAAGTGGTAGTGCTCTACTAAGTCCTATAAGGCTTCTGCCTTCTCCTTGTCCTTCCTTGGGACCCTTGATCTGGTCAGGCCTTCTGTCACATCCGTCACATCAGGACACTGAGCTGAAGGAGGCACATGTGGGGAAGAGCTAGGCCTCTACCCTCAGCCGAGGGAGCAGGCTGGGAGGATTACTTCAACCTGCCCCAAGACTTCAGATAACCACAGCTCCACCAACATCTTGATGCAACCTCATGGAGGCCCCCGGCTCAGATAAGGCTCTCCTTAATGTCTGACCCATAGTAAATCTGCCAGAGTAAATGTACCTTTTGTTTTTTTTTGGTACCGGTCAAACTCAGGACCTCGCGCTTGCTAGCAGGCGCTGCACCGCTGAGCTACATCCCCGGCCATAAACGTACTTTCAACACACCAAGTTTTAGAGCGATTTGTTACATAGCAATAGACAATAAATACTATATTTCACCTCGAATTCCTCCCCGTCTACCAGTATTTTAATCATGATCCCAACCCAATCCTAACTAAATTCTTAATTTTGTAAGACTAACCAAAATCTGGATTTCAAAAATCTCAGTAAAATCTCAGCTTTGGCCAGACATTTCTAAGACCTTGAGTTACTGTTTTCCCTTGCAAGGAAACTCAGCTTTGTTCTTTCTGGGTATTTTGGTGATGTTTGGGGGAGCGAGCATTTGACAAATAGCCTATAAATCCGAGGAATTAGAGTGCACATTATAAAGATTATATCACACTTACAGAATATACTTTGGGTATTTATTTTTATTTTTTATTTTTAATTAATTAATTAATTAATTAATTTATTTATTTTTGGAGACCGGGTCTCGCTATGTAGTTCAGGCTAGCTTTGAACTCATTATAGAGCTCAGGCTGGCCTCCAATTTGTGGTGATCCTCCTGCCTCAGCTTCCCAAGTGCTGGGGTATTTGTTTTACAATAGGCTTTATTATACTATCAATTGAGTGTAACTCACATGAGTTTCTAGTATATACATTATGTTGAAGATTTCTGTTTGTAAGTAGAAATAAGGTAAAATACCTGATTCCTGGTGTTTCAAAAGGTCCTGGCTTGGCAGCCACGTTCCTTGTAATCCCATCGCTCTAGAAGGCTGAGGCAGGAGGATCCTAAATTGGAGCTAAGCCTAGGCAATTTAAAGATTTAGGGAGATCTTGTCTCAAAATAAAAAACAAAAAAGGGCTGCGGATGTAGCTCAGTGCTGAAGATCCTGGGTTTAATACCCAGTTCTGCTAAGAAGTCCCACGAAATAATTACCAGTAGCTAACATTATTTATCAGCTGCATCTGTTTTAATTTACTTCATGGTCAGCCCCTTTAGGAGTGTAATTCAACCTCTCTAAGCTCCGTTTACAAATGATAAAAACTAATACATTATGTAACTGACCAAGTTTTGGGATATTTGTCATACTGTCCAGTTCTTCTGTTGCTGGGATTTAGAGAAACCTAGTATGGCCAACATTTTTCTTTTCGGAAAAACTGTAGTAGCCTCTTCATTTGCTGGGCCGCTTCCTGCCTTTCCTCTCCTCCAAAGCATTGAATTATAGCAGCCAAACGAATTCTCCCGTATAACAAGACCTTTCTCTGTCTAAAGCAGTGAAAGAGTAGAGACCAGAGGGAGCCGTGCGCGCGGGGAACCTCCCTGCTTGCACACGCTTTCTTACCCAGGCTATCCAAGTCTATTACTTTTTGCCTCGAGATTTTCTTGAAATGCCTAGATAGTTTTTTGTTTAACAGAATTTAGGAAAAATCTGGAGAAATAAGAACAATACAGTCTTCACAATTTACTGTTTAGACTATAAATATAACTCTATAAGGACAGATGAGAGAACTAGAAAACAAGTGGCATTGGTGGTTCAGTGGTAGAATTCTCGCCTGCCACGCGGGAGGCCCGGGTTCGATTCCCGGCCAATGCAGCGATAGTTTTTGTCCTCCATCTAGAGTGAAAGGTTTTCCACCGGTAACTACAAAAACCGTTTCGCAGTAATTGCTGTTTCAGTATCAGCGGATGACCAGAGGCCCAGGGTTTTTGTAATTTTTACTTCTATAAATTATAGCGATAGTGTACATTTTGTTTTCTAATAATGCAAAACAATTCCCACCCAGCTCCACTGAACTGGATTAGATGATTGGCTTTTCGGGGAAGAATGCTAAACCGCTGGTATTTGGTGGTGGAGGCTAGCCGCGTGTAAGTTTCCTTTTCCATTCTCCGTGATAAGCACTGAAGTACAATAAATCATTCAGAATTAGAATCGTGCCAAAAGTCTTAGCCTTGCATATGTATTTGGACAAACGCATTTCGCGTAAGCAGAGTGGCGCAGCGGAAGCGTGCTGGGCCCATAACCCAGAGGTCGATGGATCGAAACCATCCTCTGCTAGGAGTTTTGGTGGAAACCTGGACTTTAAGAAATACAAAGGCTGAATAAGGGGCATCACTACAGAAGTTTTGGAGACTGGACCTGACAGTGCAGGAATCAGCAAGGTGATTTGTTAGAAATAGCCATTTCCAGGTTTCAATTATGGTAAATCTCACTACGTCAGAAAGCCGGCTATTCAATCTCCCCGTCTTGGATACACTTAGGAGTTTGCCTCCTCCGCGGGAGGTCCACACCCTAAGTCGGGCAGTGGCGCAGTCCGTTGTAACTCTGCCAGATAAGATCTCAGTCTTCACAACTTGACCTTTTTTAAATGGTGCTGACAGGCGCTCCAGAAACTTTGTTACATTCTCACAACAAACAGGTTTGAAGGTGGAGTTTTAGCAGCGAAAGTATTACTCCTCATGGGAATATATCCAAACACTAGAGCAAAGAATGTAGTCGTGGCCGAGTGGTTAAGGCGATGGACTTGAAATCCATTGGGGTTTCCCCGCGCAGGTTCGAATCCTGCCGACTACGTAAGAGTGTTTTCTTTGCAGGTATATTAAATAAAAACCAAAAATCCTCAACTGTTCACTTTGTATAGTCATGTGTTATTTTTCTCCATATAAATTGGAAATAGGTGGTCCTATTCCTCTCATGCAACAAGACGCCCACGTATTTGTAGGTGTCTTGGTAAAATATGTAACATCACTAGGAATTTGTGAGACGCTGTAGATGCGCTGGAAAAAGACCAGGTTGTATTACTTTAAAATCCTGAAGATTTTAATAATGTCAGCAAGAACGTAAATGGAGTAAGGGTATTTAGAGGAGAAGGGAGGGAGTCAGGAGGGTAGGGGAAGAGGATTAAAAGAAATCCAATCTATATTATGTACATGTACCTACTCCCCAAGATGATTGTACACTGCATGTTCTGCAATCATGTATAATAAAAAGATTTTTAAAAAATCCTCTGGAATTGCTGTCTCCCTGTCCGACATATGGCTCCTGTCTTACTTCTGAAATTTAGTTTATGTCTGACGTCCGAAACCTCTCCTGTCTTTAACTCCTGTTCCTGGACATTCTTCCAAGAACTTGGGTACATCCAAAGTATCACTATTCTACTCGTGATCATATTTGATCTGTATCTCGACATTCATCAAATCAAACAAACATTTCCAGTCTTTCTTCCCTGCTGGATCGGGCTATCTTTCCACTTCCACAGGCCAGAATTCCACAAAGCAAACACTAGATAAGAGAGTTTTAGCAGTTGTTTTTAGATTTTGCTACATTTTATTTTTAAAATTTTTGCCTTATAAGATTTTGCATTCCTCTTCCTAACACATACACATAATGTTGCTATAACACACAAAAGAGTAAAATAAATATATTGAAATTTATCTTATTAGTATTATATGAACAACCAATCCACTAGGAAATGCAAATAAAGAAAGAGAAGGAAATCTTTAAATGTATGGTAAGAAATTTCATCTTTTTCTCGGAACTGCCAGTAAATTCCTGGCATCTTATATTTAGTTTTCTTCTTCTTGTGTCTTCCATACATATAGGTGTCCTAAGAGATTTCCTTTTATATAATGTATGTACATATTCGCGGACCGGTTTAAAGATTCAGCAAATGCAGTTTTGATTTTGTGAGGGACATCCATCCATTCTAAGATTCTCTTTGGGCAGGGCTGGAATAATTTTGTGGCTTTCTCCAAATCCCAGAACACGAACATACTTTGTAAATACAGACTAAAAACATTCCAGTTAAGCTAGTCTGGCTTCCGGCACATTCGCTGTCAGAAAGGTGCCAGGAGAGCATATTACTGCTGGCCCCATGGTGTAATGGTTAGCACTCTGGACTTTGAATCCAGCGATCCGAGTTCAAATCTCGGTGGGACCTACAGTGAATTTTGATTCTACGACATACATCCTCCCAACAAATTGCTAAGACATCCCAGTCACTCTGAACTTGCTTACCTTCCTGCTGGCTCCTTCTCCAGGGAAGCTTCAATTACTCTCAATTCTACCTTATGCAAAGGTGTGGGCAGGGTGCTTAAGGTTCCTGTGTCAGAGGCCCTCCCAATATGCATTTTCAGATGCAGAAATATACATAAGAATTTTGATAGCCAGCTTCTTCTACATAACGATCCATGTGTCATGTTTAGCATGCTAGACTGAATTCAAGAGTTTGAATCCCAGTCTCTTTGGGCCCTCAGAAACATCTTAGGGATTTTCCCTTGTGATTTTCCCACAATGTACTCCGAGTGCACGCTCTTGGCTGCCAGTACTGCCAGTTACTTCCTCCAAATCAACATGGGGTCTGGCCTGCAGAAAATGGTTTCAGGTACCTCTGGAATCGCAGCCCTAGTCCCCCTTTCACTAGATGTCCGATTTAGCTCTTTTGCCCAGAATTCCTAATAGGTTAGAATCTCTGCTTGGGTAGTTGCTTATGTTTTATAGCCTCTGCTTTCTTCTTTTCCTGGAGCTTAAAGTTTTCTACTGGCCTCTGGGCACTAACACCACTATGGAAATGTTGGACCCCATAGCAAGTACAGTTGTATACATGTTAGGGGACCTGGGATCTGTAGCCACTAGAGGCTCCATCCTAATACCTTAAAATCATGTTTCCCACATTATCTGGAAGATTAACTGCTGTATTAAAAGTACGTATCAGTCTTTCAGTAATGATCCACCTTCAATGACAGGTTATCAAAACTGAGACAAGGGCCACTGAGATTTGAAATTCAGGCCCAAGTCACAAAATCATAAATCCCTTGGAGGTGGACCTCACACTTGCACTTCCTCCACCCATGGTCAACCCCCAGCTACTTGCTCCTTCTTCTGGCTCTCCCTATCACCTGCAGGACCACCTACATTCTCTCCTCTTGATGCCAATTTTTGCTTTGGTGATACCTGAAGTTATTTTTTGTTTGTTTGTTTGGTTTTTTTGAGACAGAGTCTTTCTATGTAGTCCAGGCTGCCCTTGAACTCACTATGTGACCTGGGCTACCATGGAACTCACTGAGATCCTCATGCTTCAGCCTCCCAAATGCTGGGGTTACAGGCATGTGCCATGACTGCTCGCCCTGTAAGTTAATTATGTGCAGGAGTGGTTAAGGGTTCATATGTCAGAAGTCGACTGTCTGAGAAGTTCCACTGTCTCCACACACAGGCTCTCTATTAATGCTCCTCCTTAGGTTGAGACCATTCATGAAATAATTTCCAGGTCTACTGACCAGATTCAATAGTATGCAAGTCTTTCTTTGAAGATTTGTTTTATGAAGTTTGAATTTCACTTTGGACATCAAATGCAGCAATCCCAGCTTTCCATGGAACCTCAAATTCTTTCTGTTGACTCTCAAAAGTTTAAAACGTCTACTCCTGTGCATTCAGTGACAACAAACCAAGAGCCCCAGGAATTCCTCTGGCCTCTAAAAGGTGTCCAGAAAAAGTCCTCTAAACTCCTTCTAGCATATTTAGCCTCCATCATGGATATGGGCCTTTTTTGGGAACCAATGTTCAGCCTACCTCTGCTTATACTGGTCATGGCGTGATCAAAAGAACATGAACAGCAACTTCACTGTGTTCTCTACTTCAGTATCTTTAACAGTCCGAGGTCAAGGGGTTAGCTGGATTGTAGCTGTCTCTGGGCTCAGTTGGGCAGGATCCACTTCCAAGCTTATGTGTTCAATGGCAGGGGTAGCTTCTTAGCGGTCACTGGATTGTGAGTCTCTGTCACTTGCTGGATGTGGATTTCGGTCCACCCTTAATTTCTCCCCGTGTGGGCCTCACCTGTGTGGCAGCTTGTTTCATGAAAGTGAGTGAACTGAGAAGGAATATTCAGTTCTGTTGTTAGATGGAGGTCACACTAATCCAATCACATTTTCAGTAGTCTACCAGTTAGGAGCAAGTCACAAAGTCCAGCCCACACTCACAGGGAAGGGATTGTACAAGAAGCGTGCCTACCTCACTGGGGTTTAAGTAACCCAAAGAGCTGACAGCAGAATGAGCCTTGCCTAGTACTTTGCAGGCATATTGTTTTGCTGTACTGAGTACAAGTCCCTGGCACTTTCTAATTGGGAACATGATCTCTGCCTCAGACTTTTTTTTTTTTTTTAATGTTTTAAAGTTTTCCTTTGTATATTTTCTGTTATAATTAAGCCGGCATTTTAAGACCTTTACTGTTGCTCTTCTCACGTCATTCCTGAGCATGTGGAACAGAATCTCTAGGGATTCTGTTCATGAATATTTCTGACATGAATATTTCTCTAAAGTTCCCTATGGATTCAAACATACAGTGCAGAGTGAGAACTAGCGGGCTAAATTTTTCCTGACCATTCTGTTCTGTGATGGAAATTTTATTGTTAACAGCCTGACACTATGTTAAGATGGGCTGTGCAGGCTCAGCCCATCTCAGGGTTAAACTGTCAGACTCAGTCAGCCATAAAACACTATGTTGTTTTAACAATTCAGAAGATAAATTTAGCCCAGCTGCACTACCCAGCCTGCAAATGTATCTTGTTTCAAGGACTTTCTTCCCAGAGCAGACTAGCCCAGCCAAGGACATGCTTGATTTTACCCACCTGCTCAGCTCAGCTCCCTCTCTAAACTTTCCCACCTTATGGTAAACAACTCCCCCTAACAAAACCTGTCCAAGATGAAACTGCCTAGCAACAAATGACCAAATGTATGTAACCAGTTATAAAATAACCTGTTATCAGCTCTTCTACTTTCTATATACGTCTTTTACTTTGACCCAGGGCTGATGTTTTGGAACAGTAAAGGTCCCATCAGCCCACTGGTGTTAAAATAAAGTTGCCTTCCAACTCCTCGGTGTAAAGGTTCTTCCATCTGGTTTGGTATCAGATTTCTGCAACAGTTCAAGTTGCCACTGTCCCAATGCATCTACCACCTTTGACATACTGTATATTTTGGTTTTTAAATTATATATTACATATTTTTAGATAACTATCATCAGGGCAAAAAACACTGTGTGAGGTGTATATTCCTGTTCTTAGAACAGTGGCTGGCACACATGGGATGCTCAATAAATATCTATCGAAGATTGAATGAATGAAAGCACCAATAGACCCTAGGCCTGAGTTTGCTTATTATGCCTTATAAATCCTAATCCGAATACCACCAAGACCAAATAATGTGTTTTTTCTTACCATAAAGAGTTTATATTTTCTATTTATGCTTTTAGGGATGTAGCTTTATATATTTTACCTGTTTTATCTTAATTTTTAAATTTTTATTTATTTTATTCTTTTTGCAGTACTAGGGGTCGAACCCAGGGCCTTTTCACTGAGGTACATCCCTACCCCTTTTTTGAGACAGGGTCCTGCGAAATGAGTAAATCGCCCCTTTGGGCTTGAATTTACAATCTTGCCTCAGCCTCCCGGAATGCTGGGAGCAGAGGTGTGCACCACCATGCCTGGCTCTAGCCCGAGGTACCGCCTTTGAATTCTGATCATATTCCAAATTTATCTTTGTGTTTCTTTCATCCTATCATTTGTTTTATGTTACATCACACTGTAACATACACACACATAATTAAAAAATGATACTGATTACAAGTAAGAAAGAAAAAGGTACCCCTGGCGACTCTATTCATCAGGCCAGGGAGTGGTCAGGAGCTGGCCTGGCCCTCCCTTCCAGGCCATAGGGTCTTCCTGTGGAACGTAATCTCAGAACTTCAGTATAAAAAACGGACCGTTCTGATTATGATGAAATGAGATAGAAACAGTTGAACAAAACATTTTATAACCCTGACTAAGCACAGATGATAGAGAAATGTTACTGTGCAAACCCCAAAATACCAAACGTCTGTCTAACACAGGAGAGACCACTGCTTTTACAGCTATAACTTCATTCTATTCTTACCTTCTTCTCGATATAATTTATCCAGATACCCAGTAATTGGATTTTGCCCTCTTTTCCTGACAGCATCCAATCTAGACACATCCTGCTTCTTTACACCCTCCCCAAACCACCCACAGCAACACAAACGCTGCAATAACCTTTAAAATACCTTTTTACTGAGACCTTCTCTATCCCATGGTGTGTTCTCCGCAGTCGCAGGAGTAACAGACTCAACTGACATGTGGCAGAGTATTCCTGGTGATCTTTTGCTGGTCACAGAAATAGGTAACAGGAATACTAAATGCCAATACCAAATTATCATTTTTGTCACATTTACATGTACAAAATAAAATGCTCCCGGCTCCCTGCAAGGCCCACAGGTCTGCAAGATAAAGTCCAAATTCTGTGGTCTGACGTTCAAAACCGACCACAGCTTGACCTTCATGCATCTCTCCCAGCTCTTCACAATAACCCCGCGGGCTTCGCAGAGGCCAGAATGTGTCTCCGAGGCATAGATGTCGCATGGCTGGCGGGGGTCCTTTTGAGAATCTTGGCTAGGAGCTTTCCGGGAGGCCACAGTGACAATAATTGGTTTAATGATGCTGTTAATATTCGTGGCCGCATAGAAACGACAAAATCCAATTTGAGTTTAAAAACAAAAGCAGTCATAAACCCCATTCTCGGTTGATTTCTTTGGTCTTTTTCCCTAAGGAAGTGAACAGTACTTTGTTGTACTCAGTCCCGCCCCTCCACCCAAACTCCTGTAATTTTTTTTCTTTATCGAAATAAGAGGACCATTTAGAGAAAGAGATCGGTTTCATCAAGGAAACCATGCGATAAAACAATAGAGATTGTGAAATGAAGTTCTACTTCCTCAAAAAAAAAAAAAAAAAAGGCAGAAAGAAAAAAGAAAAGGAGAAAACATTGTATTTGGTAAAGACACATAAAACTATCATGTGATGACATGTACCACGGACGAGGTGGCCGAGTGGTTAAGGCGATGGACTGCTAATCCATTGTGCTCTGCACGCGTGGGTTCGAATCCCACCCTCGTCGGTTGATCCCCTACTGTTATAGAAGTGAGGTTTTAGCCTCTTTCCCTGTCCAAGGTGCATACGTACTTTGGTTTCATTTTATAGAGGCTCGGAGTTAACGAGATTTAGCAGCTGCTCAAAACTTGCCCGGTGGCGCCTAAACACCCAGGCCACCCGTTGCTGGTCGTCGCTCCCCTCGCAGCCCGGGCCCCTCTCCTTCCGGTAGACACTGCAAAGCTGGGCAAGTTCTCTGCATTCCCTGGTCACCTCACCCGGGCGCAATGAAGTCAGAATCTTCGAGGGTGGCGCCCAGCGGTCGGTGCTATCCCTTGCCCATGGGTAGCTTCGGTGGGTCCCCTGGGTTGAGAACCACTGGCCACTCTTGACTCAGTGTCGCAGTTGCCTTAGTTGTGACTCCTCTGTCTTGGCGGAGTTTGTTAAGTACCCCTCACTTGTTAAATCCCATGCACGTTTCCAAGTCCATAGCTCCCTCTGAGAACTAGTTTCAGATGGCAGCAGGTCCTGCCTTTCAGGAACTCAACTCTGCTCCCGCAGGGCGCTCCTCTGACAAAAAGGCTCTGCTCCTTGCTGGCAAAAATCTTTTTACAAGACGCAGATCAAAGCTACACCTCCACTCCCATCGCACATCCTTATATTTTAGTTGAATTAATTTTAAAGGAAGATCTTTCCTAAGCATTCCAGTGCCTATTTATTTCTCCTTTGATCATTTGCTGCTACTTGCATCTTAATTTTATCACATAGTCCCACAGAATCTCACCGGTTGTCTATACAGAGTAGAGTGGCAACATTTGCGGGACCATAAAGATGATCTCTCTGAAAAATTTCTCCTCTGTATCAGATACAGATACAGACCAGAAAACTAGAGTGGGGAACACAAACTAGTTGGTAAAAACACCTTCACATAACCAATCTATCCTTAGTGGGAACCAAGGCTGTTTTATAAGTGCTTAAGGCGATAAAGTCTTTTCAGCAGTTTCTAACCCTGTGACTGGGATTGAGACTAGATAGGAAAATGCTTCTGAAATACATTTTGGTTAAGCATGTGATTCTCCCATAGCCTCATGAAGACTGAAAGATAAGAAGCGTGGTTATTGAGGCAGTATCTGTTTTTGAATCTTACCTGTAGTATATGTGGCCTAAACATGGTTTACAAAGTTAGACTTATTTAATCTTAGAAATGAAGGCTCACTGTAGGAGATAATTCAGATTGGATTGGAAGCCAACATGGAGCCTTCAGGAATTGGATGACGTGGTTTGTATATTTTGCTTTTTCACCAACAAAGAATCAGAGATTTTTGATGCCATGGGCATCTGAGCTGTCCCACCTACCTCTTCCTCTTCCCTCCCCACTTCCCTTTTCTTAAGAAGAGGGTTGAAGGAGTATGATCTTTTTTTATCCTTGTCTCTTCAGCTTTGAGCATTTTAAACATTCAACAGATATTTGTACAACAAATACTTAAAGGCATAGTGTGTGTATGTGTGTGTTGGTGGAGGGAGGAAAGGATTGAAACTTTATCCAGCTGGAACGTACCAGGCTATTCTTCACTCCTTGTAGTACATAGCAAATGAATTTTTTTTTTTTTTAATATTTTTTGGCTTTTTGAGACAGGGTCTCACTTTGTAGTTCAAGCTGGGCTTGAATTTACTATGTAACCCAGGCAGGCCTCCAACTTGCTGTGATCCTCTTGCCTTGACTTCTCTAGTGCTGGGATTACAGCCATGCACCACCATGCCTGCCTATATTTGTCTTTTTTTTTGTGGGTACCTGGGGTCGACCTCAGGACCTCGCGCGCTAGCGGGCACCCGTGCTGCTGAGCGATATCACCGGCCCTTTTTTTCTTATGTGGGCTCCGGGAGTCAAACTCAGGGCATCGTACTTACCGGGCAGGCGCTTACACCGCTGAGACATCTCACCGGCCCTGTATTTGTGACTTTTGTAGTGTTACAAAGTGGGACGATCTTGTCTCTGAGACTCACCTCCTTTAAAATCAAAGAGCTTGTTTTCCCACACTACTAAACATATATAAACTTCATAGAAAAAATGTAAGCCTCTTGCTTTTTTATTTACAATATATCCAGAAGTGGATGGTTTCTCCCCATTTCCATTGTGGCCACTGAAGTCCAGGCCTCCTGACTCCTCTGCCTCCATCCCACCGCACTCTGTTACAGTTCATCCTGCACCCAGCAGCCAGCGTGATGGTGCTGAAAGAAAAGTCAGATGCTGTTGCTTACCTGTTCCAAAGCTTCCATCCCTGTCTTTCACTGGGTGTAAAAGCCCACGTTACGTCATGGCCTGGAAGACCAGGTGTTCTGCATCCACGTGGCCTCTTCAAACCCTGCCCACGCCACCCTGGCTTCTGGTCCTTCCCTGAACATACAGCCACAGTCTGACCTCTGGGCCTTTGCTTTTGTTCTCATTCCACTTCCTGGCATTCTTAGCAGGTATTTACCTGGGCCAAATTCTCACCTTTGCTCAAATATCTCCACTCACATGATCCTTGACTGCTATTTCCTAGTCCTGTGTTTGGTTTTCCTGCTAGTACCCATCAGCCTTTTCAGCTGTGTGTTGAACAGCTGCTATGTTCCAGGTATGGTTCAGGAGCTTCAGATGCTCTTTTAAAACAGAGGGGAAACATAATTATACTGCTATTGGTAAATTATTAGTGGTTACATTGTTAGTGGGTAATGTACAAAATACACAATACATAAAGCTGAACAATTTTTTTAAGTGCTTGTTGTAGTCAGGGTTTGCAAGGGAAATAATTTAATACAGGACACATAATTTATAAGATTATTTTATAATAGTCACTCAAAGAGTCAAATGCAAAAGAGTGCGGGAGATCTGTCTACACACTAGAGACCCGAAGAATCCAGCTGAGGGCCTGGAGCCCATAAAAATGTCCTCCAGGAGTCCAGCTGGAGGCCTAGAGCCCACAGCAATGTCTCATGCAAGTCTGTATCAAGGATCTGTACTGGGAAGGCACAAAGGTCAGTGGTGGAAACTAGAAAGTCTGTGCCAGCAGGATGAAGAATCTGTGCCAGCAGGCTGAGGGATCTGCCCTGGAGCCACGAAGTGACACTCGAAGTAAGGACCAGAGCTTGCCTGAAAAGAACAGCAGCCATCCTCAGTGACAGCAAGGACCTGAGCTCCTCCGACGATGATAACAGCTGAGTTCATATCAGGAAAACAGCATGACAAGCTTCTCCAGGAGAATCAACAGCCCTACATCTTCTTCTCCAGTTCTGCTTTTATGCTGTTGGCAGCAACCCTAGGGTGGGCCCTCCACACCCAGCACCACTCTGACTCAGTTCAGCTGGGTGTTACAAGTTGACCATTAGTTAATCCACCACAGTGCTGGAGAGTAAGCCCCCCGATCTCACTCTCAGCCTCTAAGTCATTTCTAATAATGGAAATTAGCATAATAAATGCTGGCTTTTGTTTGGTAAGTAATGAACTTCTTTCCTGGAGGCATTGCCTTTTTGTTGTTGTTGATGTTGTTGTTTTGTCTTATAACAGGATCTTGCCATATAGTTCAGGCTGGACTTCAACTCAATATGTAGCCCAGGCTGGTCTTAAACTGGCAGTAATCCTCCTGCCTCAGCTTCCCTAGTGCTGGGATTACAGGCATGCATCACCATGCCTGGCTTCCTGAAGGCATTGTAAACTAAAAATCCTTTCTTGAGGACGATTAAGAATTTATATCAAGGGTCAGTGAGATAGCTCAGCGGCATAAGCACCTGCCTGGCAAGCGCGAGGTCCTGAGTTTAACTCCCGGTACCCACATACGAAAAAAGGGCCAGTGATATTGCTCAGCGGCACGGGCGCCTGCTGGTACGCGAGGTCCTGAGGTCGACCCCTGGTACTCACAAAAAAAAAAAAAAAAAAAGAATTTATATCAATACAGATACAATTTCCTTGCGATGAATAAGATCTTTATGTATATCTAAAATGTACCAATAAGCTTAATTATATTAAAAAAAGAATTTATATCAAAAACAAACAGTATATACACTCTTTAACCCAGAAATGCCCATATCATATTCTTTCATTTATTTTTAAGAGATGAGGTCTTGCTATATTGCCCAGGCAGGTCCTGAGCGCCTGGGCTCAAGTGGCCTCCTTCCTCAGCCTCCTGAGTGGCTGGGACTACAGGTATGTAGCACTGAGACTGGTTAATGCCATGACTTTATATTAAGGAGATGGAATATGAGCAAATATTTATTATATATTTAGGCATGTATAATACAGCACTCTATAATTATATCATTATCATCCTAAACGAGTACTCAGTAAGGGATTGGTTACATGTACTGTGTTACTCCTAAATCAAAGATCACTGGACCATTAAAATTTATACTGTACCCCCCCAAAGAGAAAAAGATTGATAAAGCTACTAAATCAAAATCGAAAACTGCCGTTTGGCCTAAAGCATCCTACATCTAAACAAAAATACAGCAACGCTAAAATACAGCACATTGGATGACTTTGCTACAGTATGATATGTGAAGATTGTCTTCTATTTTTTAACCTATCTCCTCTTGACCTGGTTTAGTGCTAGATGAAGGGCGGGTGTTACATAAAACTTGGCTACTTCTATTTCTGTGGTAATTGGTGTTTTAAAATTCAAGATTGTTGGTTAAGGGCCAAGAGAAGCACACCTGTAATTGAGCGAGGTTAATTTGATTGACTTATTGCAGTACGGGAGACAAAATGCCATGGTGAGCCATTAATTGACTCAGTGTATCTGTGATGGATGCCCTGATAACTTTTATGTAGCAGGCAAGGGGACAAAGCAAGATGAAATCTATTATGGGTGAAGAAGCAGTAATTACGGATAGGAGCCAGGATGGAGGGGGTTTTTGGTCATTTTCAATGACAATGCTCATATTTTATTAAACTTGCACTTTCACATGACTACACGCTATTGTGTTTCATCTTGATAATGGTCACAGAATGGCTGTCCCTGTTGTTGGTATGTCCAACAGGAGATGACCAGGGTGAGGCCTTCTCTTAGTTTCACCAAGGCTGAGCTCTTAATGCAGACAAGGTCCTGGCTGTCAGTGGCTGCTTCTCTCTTCTATCCAGATATGTGTTGGATAGATGTGGTGGTGCGTGCCTGTAATCCCAGCACTTGGGAGGCTGAGGCAGGAGGATAGCTGTGAGTTCAAGGCCAGTTTGGGCTACATAGTGAGTTCAAAGCTAGCCTGAACTACATAGTGAGACCCTGTCTTAAAATAAAATAAAAGAAAAGAAAAGAAAAAAAAGAAAAGAAAAGAAAAGAAAAGAAAAGAAAAGAAAAAGAATGAACCTTCCCTTTTGGTTTATGGTTTGGGGAGGACATCATTCAAACGGGAATTTTTGTCTCTTGCTTTTAAGAAACAGAATAATGGTCAGAAAGATGTTTTTGTACCTGATATATTTCCCATGCCTTTAACACAAAATAGTTGATACTGGCAAAATGACATATTTTAACACCTTTTAACATGCTCTCTTCTAATATACTATAGAGTTTACTTATATATTATTTTATCTAATTATTCTTTTTGTGATTTCTCTGTTGCCTTTTTCTTCTTCCTCCTCCTTCTCTTGCTCCTCCTCCTCCTCCCAAAACTTCTTAAGGACATGGATTTTGGACTCCTTTATTCACTGTGATCCTAGAATTCTAGATCCTACGTTCCAAAATCCTAGTGCCTAGAATAGTGGCCAAGGAAGGAGGAAGCCTCCAAACACATTTGTTAAATTTATGAATCTGTTCTTTCCCTGAGCGGCAGGACTCAGTGCCCAGTATTTGCTTATCAAAGAATCTTTCTCCTTTACTTCTGTTCTTCCAGTCACTTTTTCATCCATCTCTATAGACTATTAGGGTATCTTTTTCTGAGAACTCTTCTCAAAGCTGTAAGTGTTATGCATTTGTAAAAGGGTGCATAGCTTTTTATGTTACGGATATGGGATAATTTTCTAAACTCTAGTGACCATGTACAACTCAAGACACCCACAGGTGGCCCAATGTTTTCCAGTTTTCCTCCTTTCCGTGCTTCATGATCTGGAAATGTTCTCTCTTTTTGGTTTCTTTGCTGTTCATGAAAGACAAAGAGAAGGAAAAAGAGGGAAAATTTTTGTGTCAGGCATAGGTTTACCTCTTTGGATCAGATTTTCCATTTCCACTACAGACTTGGGAGGGCGTTGGGCCTCGAGCGAGGCTTGTGATACAGAAGATTAAATACTGTACTGGTTAGAGAGGGAAGAGGAAGTTTTGCCTGTTCTCAGGAACCAAGTAAAAAGGTGAACAAATATTTCTCAACTATCATTTTATTCACTTTAAAAGGTTGTTTCTCTTCTGAGGTTATATCCTTTCTCTAGTTAATAAAAGGATGCTTCATGTAAATAAATGGTGGGCTTTGAGGGGAGGAAAGCATGGTGTGGCTGTGTGACATTAAGACATTCACACTTTTTAGTCTATCATTTCTCAAGATCTGGGAACCAGTGATCAATCCCCAACTTTTCTATCCAATTTGGAACCTATAGATGATTAGAGGAAGCAGGAAACAGCAAAGGAGATCTAAAAAGGAGGCCGAATGTCTTAAAAGAAAAATACAATAACAGAACTTTCAGTGATACAAACAGCTTTTTTTGGTCTTTTTGAGACAGGGTCTCACTATGCAGTCCAGGTGGGCCTTGAACTCACTTTTTAGCTCAGGGTGGCCTTGAACCTGAAATGATTTTCCTGCCTCAGCCTCCCTAGTGCTGGGATTGCAGGCATACACTATCACGCAATAAAATACAAACAGCTTTTTATTCAAAGGTAAAAGTTTGTCCTGTTATCTAATTCTCAGCTGCTGGGACGATGTTGAGGTGATGCTGCAGCAAGTAGGCTGGCATTACGCTGTGGCACGTGTGCCATAGGTTTGCCACCACTGATCTATTAAAAACACTGGTGGCCTCCACGTGATGCAATCAACATACCCATCTAGAGTCAACCTGTTTCATCATGGCAGTAGCAGTTGGAATTTCTTCTTCATCCACAGTCATTATTGCAATCAGATATTGAGGCACACGACATGTGTTGTTACACACATTGCATGTGTGTCTTCCTGACTTCCTGTTTGTACATTCACAGCACAAACAACTGGGCTCTTTTAACAGCCTTAATATTTCTGCTCTGCAATTTAGGACTGAATATGAGCTGCTGTCATCCTTTTGATGCCAATGAAACCAAAGCAAAATAGTTCAAATGGAAAAGGAAGGGAAGAATGAGAACCAGGGTCATGGGCTCCAGCAGAAACCCAGTACCTCACACAGGCTCGGACCAGGAATCTGGAGACTGTGCCAACCCGCTAAGCCTGAGGGAAAAGGGACAGGTTTTTCCCGGAGATCGAAAGCGTGCGGCTTACAGAGCCGATTTATTTTTTTCAAGAGGCACAGAAATATCTGAAGCCCAGATGCTCAAAACCCAAATCTGGAGAGAATTTGAGACCCCCAAGGTATCAGAAGCCTAGTTTCAGTTTTGATTTTATCTCTTCACTTCCAGCACCAGTTCTCTCAAGACCTTTTGAGACTGATATCCGCCTTCCCTTTAAAGAAGAGGAAGAAAGAAAATCATTTGAAAAACCCAGAGAAGGAGCAATATTTTTCTTTTAACAAGACAAGGTGATCTTACTTTGTAGAAGGAGTCATATAAAGAAAAGAAAACAAAAAGACCACCATCAAAACATGCCTAACCACGAAGGGATTCGAACCCTCAATCTTCTGATCCGAAGTCAGACGCCTTATCCGTTAGGCCACGTGGTCTCTCTTCGTAGCCTTTTGCTGTAACATATAGAAAGTACAACATTGAATAGCAAACTTTCTATCCAGGCTGGAATTTTAAAAAACTCTTTAATAATAACAAAAAAGCAGTGACGTTCCGACCCCCATACCTTTCATTGTCGGAAAAATGGAAACTGCAGATGACGTGGGTTATTTGGGATGCCAGATGCGGGATTTATGAGCGGTCAGGTTGACAATTATTTCGGTCTCTTGGTCTATGGCTGCTTCACGGAGAGAAAAGTTGTTTGCCCTATGACTTCCGGCAGCAGAAATACTGTAGTTTATGTGCCGTTAAAGATGCCAAAATATTACATATGGGCTGCATCAAAGGATATTTTTCAGGAAGCTTTTCACAGTTCCTTTACCGTGCAGGCTCACAACTTGCACGGTCATAGACTCCAGGGCGCTGGCTTAGGCAGCGCGGTTGCCAAGGAAATCGCAGCTGGGAGGCAGTTTCACCATAGCAACGTCAGGGCCTAGTTGCTTGGGCGTCTGCAGATCCCAGGCACAACGGGTGTCACCTCCCCCATTCTCCAGGCACTTCCCTGGTGGTTACAATGTGGCATCCAAGCGCTTTTCAGTAAGTCTCTGTTTAATAAAGAAAAGGGTGTAAGAGAGGTCCAGGGCCATTGCTATATTCTGAGCTTCCTCATATTCCGAATCCAAGAAACAAAACAGAAAGAAAAAAAAAAAGTGTTTTTGAAACTGTTAAGAATTTTTATGAATGAATTATTGAAACAATACAAAAACAAGAGGCGATAAAATCATCCTGTGAAGAAACAGTATTTACAGGATGTACAATGTTCTGTAGAGTGCTTAATTCCATAACGGGATATGATCTAAAATTATGTTTTGGGTGACTGTTTTTTTTTTTTTTTTTTTTTTTTGCGACAGAATCCCGCTATGTACTTCAGGCTGGCTTCTTTTAAGCCTTTCAGTAAATCTTTATGGCTTAGTGCATTTTGTCTGAAGATAATGTCAGCAGTCTACACATAACCTGTTTTCTTACTTTTCCTGCATTGCAGGCCCTGGAAACGATGTCTCTTCTCGCTCATTTGTGGTAGGACGTGGCTTTTCTAGGTTAGTAAAAAAAAATTTCTGGAGTCAAAGAGTGGATCTTACCTAGCCTTCTTTCCCTGTGCATGGAATACCACCTGGCAAAGAGTAGGAGTGCAATAAAAATGTGCTGAACTCTTCATATACATATTTTTGAATTCTACAATCATTTTTAAGGTAAATTTAAGAAAAAACAGTTCTATTCTGCAAAGAAATTTGAATACAGACTTACTTTTCTCTCTTCCTGGATACAGAGATTGGTTGAAGAACTATTTGCAATATTCTCATGACACATGATGTCATTTTTGGCTAAACCATCATGCGTACTTGTGGAAGAGGTGAGAAGTAGCTGGTTTCTGGATATTTTTCGAAAAGCTTAATGATTGGATTGGGAGTGTGAGAGAAACAGAAGTTATATACTACTCCATGATTTTTTTTTTTTTTTTTCTGTAATGACCAAGTTTCCACTGACAAGGATGGAGATGAAGGCAGGAGTATGGAGGGTGAAGTGTGTATGTTTGTGTTAAGACTCGTTTAAGTAGTGTGTAATGTTTCAGTGATGATGAGCAATTTGAGGTGATCGGTCTTCGGTGAATATCATCCCAAACCTCCCTTCTCTCAATTTAGAAAGAAAATTATTTTTTGAAAGATAAACTAATCAAAGACCAAATCACAAATATATATAAGGATTCCATAGATTTTTTTTTTTTTTTTTTTTTTTGGTAACTAGAGAGCCTGATCGTATTCTTTGCTCACAATTGTTTGGAAGTTTCCTACTGCCTTCGGAAAAATAAAATCAAAACGTTCCTGTTGCATATTGACTCCCTTAATGACCTGCCCTTTCTCTAACTGTTCTGCCATAACTCCAGTGTGTACTATAAGATCTAAAATTTCTAGTGCTTTCTTGACACCTATGACTCTCACAGGGCCCCTAGTTCCCAGACTTGCTAGATCTTCACCCCTGAAACAGAGAAGGCTCACCATTGGGTCTGTTCCCTTATGAGCCAGACATGCTGCATCCCCTCAGTTATCAACATAATAGGCTTCATTTCTTTCCCAGATCCTAAACCCCCAGCCTCTCATTACTACAATGGCTGCCTCTCAAGGGCTCTGGGAGTTTTTTCTGCTTTTCAGTGCAGCCCCTCAATTGTCTGCATGGCATGCAGTGTCCTTTTCTTCCTGGCTTTTAATATTTGTGACCAATACACTGCTACCAATCTTATCTACCCAGCGTTGGAGACAAGGCCCGTGTTTCACTAAGTGTGTGAATAGGAATCGATCTCAAGAAAGCCACATTTTCATTCAAATTCCTCTCCCTCATACAACCTCCCTTACCTCCATACTCCATCTCACTGAACTATTTATGGTTCCTTACAAGCTCTTAACTGTCATGCCTCTTTGTATTTGTTTCTTTTGCCTACAATGCTCTTTTTGTCTGTCTAGCAAGTACTTATTCAAGTTTTAGCTCAAAACTTGCCACCGTTCCTAAAGGAGACAATTGTCTGGGCACTGTTAATGCAGCAAAACTCTCTTATTCCCTTTTCACTTAACTCTGTAGATAAGTACCATGGTGAGGACGCTTGACCACACCTTGAAAAAGTGCTGGAATGTTCACATTTACTGAGTAATGACGTTATTCTATATTCCTGAAGCACCAAATTACTATAAACCAGGTTGTCAGCATATTTAAAGTAAACATGAAGATTCATGATGTGCACCTGGTGCCTGGCTAAGGGTCCACCCCTTTGCTGGTCGTGTGGTAGCCAGTGACCAGCTCCCTTTAGCAACTCTGACTCCATATTCAAGTGGACTTTGACAAGCATGGCTGACATGCAGATTACAGCTCAAGAGAAAGCGTATGTGTGTTGTCACTGAAGACTGAAAAGAAAGCCTTCTCCAGCCTTCACATGTGTATATCTGTTTCCTGCATTTCCTGCATTGTGTCCGTTGCTGTAATGAATTTTGAACTGTGAGTGTATATCGAGTTATATGAGTACTTCCCCAAATCAGTGGTGGACATGGCTACATCCACCAATTCCCTTTATTTCCACTACACTTAGTGGATGCTTTTTTTTAAAAGAAATAGTACTATGCTGAAAATATTTACTTGTTTAAAATCATGTGTAGAGTGTAGGCCACTTAATTTCTTGTTAGCTTCTGACAGAATCTGCTTCATAAGTATCAGAATAGAAGTTGTGTGGTGGGGCGGAGAACACTGACGTTCTTATAAGGATAGAAACTAGTTCGTTAAGAGGTTTTACAGGACGGTAGAGGTTAGAGACACATTTATTTACGATCTGTCTCAAACTGCCCATTTTCTCCCAAGATTAAGACAGTTGTTGCAAAGAACATGCAGGAGGAACTTCCCATTAGATTCGTAATCACCCTAACCACTTGGCCAGTAAGTCTTTCTGAATTATTTATAAAAGAAAATAAATCTCGATTCCTGGGTTCTTCTACCCGTCCTCTTCCTTGTCATTCAGCTGATTTCAGCCTTTTTTTGGCTTCACAGGGCAATACAGAATTGTGATAACAGGCTGACAAAAGTGGCACAGCCACTTCGACAACCAGAAGAAATCTGGTTTATTGAGAGGACAAATTAATGATACATAAAAATCCACGAAAGGTGCAGACCATCAATAGTTTCACATGTATTTTTCAGAAGCCGTTTTAATTCCAAAATTTATTTTCAAGTATTTGGATGTAGTTTTCTTAAAGTAAACTCTAAGATTTTAGCTAAGTAAGTAAAACAGAAAACTTAGCAGAGGATGGTTTCGATCCATCGACCTCTGGGTTATGGGCCCAGCACGCTTCCGCTGCGCCACTCTGCTACCCGCGGGGAAAGTTCTGCTAATGATGCCTTTAAGCCTGTTCAGGAATAATCTGCTCAGCATACAATTCACTAACCGGTGGGAAGTCGCCTCTTTCATACTTGGAGACCACAGGGTGCGTATTGTTTGGAAAGTCGCTGTCGGCATCAAACAATACAAAGCTTAGAGACACAAATATCAACACTCGTAAATTGCTGGGCGCAAATGTGAAGGGAGGCTTAGATGCTTAAATGGAAATTGCAGATTTTAATAATCGGGAGGAAAGGACGCCGGGAATGGAACCAGGATCTCTGCGCAGCTGGCGAGAATAATACTACGGAATCAGAAACGAACTATAGATTTGTCTTCCGGAAGAAAATTTGAGGCAAAGGGGAGAGCGAATCTGGCAGTTTTCAAATTCCTCCAGGGGGCGTTTCAGTTCCTAACAGCAAGTGAGGGGAACGGGAGCGCACAAAAGCTTGCCTTTTGTTTTCATCCAAGGCTGCCGCAAGCAGCTCTGGTGCAGCCGTCCTAGAGAGACACATGCAGCAAATGACAATTATTTAAGAAAGATTAATTTCTTTAGTCTGACTTAGTGACAAAGGCGGGAAAACTTTTCCGGCACAGGAATCATAGGCAGGACTTCCGCGGAAAGCGCGCTGAGGGAGCAGAACCCGGGTCATTGGTGACGTCATCAAGCGGGCTGCGAGGGCGGGGCCAAAGGCCGCGCGCGGGCTGCAGTCCTCAATTAGGTCCGCAATCGATGCATATAAACAGTATTGTCGCAGTAGAGGTTTGCTTTTCTCAGGTCTCTTGCTAGTGGCTTCAGTATGTCTGGGCGTGGGAAAGGAGGAAAGGGTCTTGGAAAAGGTGGTGCCAAGCGCCATCGCAAGGTGCTGCGCGACAACATCCAGGGCATCACCAAGCCCGCCATCCGCCGCCTGGCCCGGCGCGGCGGCGTGAAGCGCATCTCCGGCCTCATCTACGAGGAGACGCGCGGGGTGCTGAAGGTCTTCCTGGAGAACGTGATCCGCGACGCCGTCACCTACACGGAGCACGCCAAGCGCAAGACGGTCACCGCCATGGATGTGGTCTACGCGCTCAAGCGCCAGGGACGCACGCTGTATGGCTTTGGCGGCTAAAGGCCGTCCGTTTGCTACCAAAACTTAACATCAACCAAAGGCCCTTTTCAGGGCCGCCCACATTTTCTTTTAAAAGAGCTAACATATTTTTGTTCTGGTTGTTGCAAATAAGTGTCTTTATTCGTGTCTAGTTGGGTTTGGCGATGCTCATTTCTCTTGAGTTAATCTGGAGACAGAGATGGGGTCTTGATCTGGTTCGATCTTCTGGCCGCTTGCGTGCCTTGTCCGGCGAACATCGTTGCTGCCGGGGAGTGGACGATTCGCTCCCGCGTTGTGCCATTCAAGATGGCGGCAGGAGGAGACGGGATGGCGGGAGAACAAAGCGCGCGGGCTCCGCGTCGATTCACCCGGGCCTGCGGCCCTGCCCTGTGGAGCCGTGTGTAGGCGGACTTTGGGGAGACCGCGAGGGGTGTTGGCGAGCTTTCCCCAGCACTGAGGCTCAGGTAATGTTTTTCAGTTAGACCATTTTAAAAGCAAAGGTGTTAATGAGGTAGCGCTAGCATTTTTAAACAAGCATTCATGCAAACGGTACAATTCACCCAAGGTAAGTGTTGCACCGTCTAAATCCTCACATTTCATACAGTGAATGTCACCGGTTAGATCCATTTAGATTTTTGACTGCCTCAAATCTTTTGATCTAAACAATGTTCTCCATTTTTTATCATTAGTGTGCTGTAGAACAAACCTGTACAGTGTTCTTTGGTTTGTTTCCTCTAAGTTTAGTCAAACGGCTCGATATGCTCATCAGAAACAGTTTATACATGATATATACATTCCGTGGCACCATATCGGGTGCGTGATGTTTGGCTTATCCAAATTTAACATGCTCAATTTCTGGCTTAGTGATAATTCCATTGTAAAATCAACCTTTTCCTTGTGGCCAGCAAGTAATCTGTAGAGTAATACACTGAAATTAGAAGAATAGAGTTATTTTAAGTTTAATCTTTTCAAAGACCTGTATTTTCTTTTTCTATGTGCGCATGTTCGTATGCACGTGCATGTTCGTGTGCACGTGCGTGTACATGTGTGTTGAGCCGGTCTCGCTATGTAGTTCAAGGCTGGCCTTGAATTTACTATGTAGCCCAGGCTCTTCTTGAACTGTCGGTGATCCTTCTGCCTCAACCTCCTGAGTACTAGGATTATAATTGTGTACCACCATGCCTGGCTATAATTGTGTGTAACTATGAAAAGAATCATATTATTGAAGCAGAGGCATTGCTTTGAGAAGAAAAACTTATGTGATTAATTTTAAAAGCAGAAACAAAAAAACATTTTTTCCCCCATAGCCTGTGCCACACGTGGTTCTATGCTGTGGGAATGGCAGTAGTGAATAACAGTGATCAAAGTAATATTTCGGTATTCATTCATGGAGTTTATATTAATTGGTTCTGGGTGCACAATGCAAGGTAAACAATATGTCATATGGTACAGTGCTATCATCACTGAAGCAGAAAAAGGCAAATTTTGTGATAGGTAATGTGGCTTTTAGTTAGCTGTGTGAAGCGTGAGGGCTTAAGTACTGTACACTTAGCATTTTGAGGTGAAATGTACCGATGCTTGTATGTATGTATACTTTAAAAGGAAATGCTACCAATGCTATGTGTTTAGCTCATGTCTACATCTCTTTCCTCACTAACAACTTCCTTCATTGGTTTTATAATGCTCTAATTGTAAGCCAGAAAGTACTGTGTTAGATGAAGTGGTCATAGAGAGCTTGTTGATAAAGTGGGGGTTGGGGAAAGTGGAATGTTCGAAATAGAAGACTTAGGTATGAAAGTGTCTAGGTGCAGAGGAAAGGGAGATTCGGTCTCAGAAGGAAGTGGAAGTGAATATTTTTCTGTATGGCTTTTAGGTTAATGCAACTACTTTGGCCTCACTTTTGACTGATGTGAGCCATGGTAGGGTTTCAGCAGAGGACTGACAGGATCTGATTTATATTTAAAAATGGTCTTTATCTGGATGATTGATGGAAAATGTGGTAGGACCAGAGTAAGAAGGAGGAGACCACATAGGAGGCTACAAAAATAATAGGGATGAAGTGACTTGGACCAATGTGCTAGTGGCAGAGGTGTAAAAAGTGGTTAGACCCTGTATGTATTTTGAAAGGAAGGCTTAAGACTTTTTTTTCCCTGAGCTATTGATGTCTAGGATCAGAGAAAGAAAACTCGTAGATGATTCTTATGATTTTAACTATAGAAATTGGGATGGAGAAACAACATTGCTAAAATCAGGAATAGGAACAAATTTTTGAAGAGAATTATAGGCCTAGTTTTGAATATTCAGAGAGAGTTTGAAATGTCTGTCAAATATTTTAAGAGGATGATGTGAAATAGATAGTTGGATATATGAGTCAGGAATTTAGGGAAAAGGAGTGGGCTGGGAATATAATTGAAAGGTGTCAGGAATAACTGCTGTGAGAATAGAAAAGCCACAAGATCCAAAGAAATCTTTTGGGAAAGAAGCTTGATAATGAAGAGAAGCAGTTCAAGGATGGAGCCCTAGGTCAGAGAAATAAGGGATGTTTACTAGGTACTCATGATGTATGGATTCAGAACTTTGGTTTTATAAGGGCTTTGCCCAGTTTTCTACCTTTCTTCTGTAATTCTCAGCACGGAATACATTTTATCTATATGTGGATAAATGTTCTCAGCAATAAAGAGTATGCAGTAACTCTGGAAATCTCACCCAAATAATGACTTAAAATGAGAGCCATGGGCCAATCCCTATGGAGAGGCAACGATACGGTACATATACACACCCATTCTGAAATGCACCCACTCTCCCCACATTTTGCAAGCAGTTCCAGAGTGTTTTCAGGCCTCCTGAAGCCTATGGTAGTACTCAGTTGAAGAGTTCTGTATCTGATGCTGCCTTTTCTCTTCTCTTAGTTTAATCCAAAAGCTCTTCACAGATGATTCCTGAGAATGAAAGTCTGATTCTGTTGAACTGCTATCTCCTTGTTGCTGTGGAGACAGGTCTACTTGTTGAAAATATGGAAATTAAATTACCGCCACACAGATGTTTTTTCCCTTGAGCTTGAGTCGCAGACTGTGGTACTATTGGAAGGTCATTGAGACTGTCCAATTAACATGCACTTCCAACTTCAGTAGGGCTCAAACGAAATTTTGGAAATAACACTTGAGAAAAGAGCTCCTCTTATCACCTTGAATTTGGTGAACTGCAAATCTACCCTTTCAGTTGGAGCTATTTTTATCTTTTCTTTCACACTGGACATCCAATCTATCGAAGTCCTAATAATTCAGTTCTGAGGGCCAGTGAGATGGCTCAGCGGCATAACCACCTGCCTGGCAAGCGTGAGAGTCTGAGTTTGACTCCTAGTGCCCACATACGAAAAAAGGGCCGGTGATCTCCCTCAGCGACAAGGGCGCCTGCTGGTGCGTGAGGTCCTGAGGTCGACCCCCCGGTACCCACAAAAAAAAAAAAAAAAAAAAAAATTCAACTCTGAAAATACAAACAATTTCTTATTCCCACTCCCTTGTTCACTTTTATTAGTGCGGTGTCCTGGTCAACAAAGTACTTTCCGTGGCCCAAAAGGCCTCACTTTTAGGCCTTTGTTAGCTCTTGGGCCTCAAATTCCAGTACTTTTCCCCTCCTTCCTACCCCAGCTTCACCAACCTCTCGAACCTCCGAGGAGCATCCATCTCCCAGGGTCTGCGTACTGACTGTTCCCTCTGCATGGGCCACTCCTCTTCCAGACCTCTGCAGGTATCGCTCCCTCACTTCAGCACCCTGTTAAACAGCGCCCTGCTAGTGAGGCTGCCTGATCACACGCTGAAGCCACACATCCCCCCACTCTCTGCTTTATTTTTCCTTTCTTTGGAAAGTGTATTGGAAAGTCAACACATACTCCGCAGAGAAGCACAGCAGGAATGGAATGTGACAGAGGATGTCAGAAGAATGTGTAATTCAGGTGACTATTTCCTTTTTCTGGTGGAAAAGGAAAATATTTCATGAAGGAGCTTTTCAAAAACAAGTCTAGTGTATTGGCAGTTTTGCAAAGTGCTGTACTTAAAAAGGGTGATGTTTCTTGTCACAAAATTTCAGAACAAGCAACACTTAATTGTTTATGGAAGTTATGTCTTTGTGTGGAAGATGATGATTTGCCCATTAATATATTTGTATGTTATTATTTCTTAACCCTAAATTATAATTCTATATAAACAGAGCTAAGCTATACAGGATAGTGTGATAATCATACTTGAACCCAATTACCAACAAGCTAAAGCACAGATTACCAATAAGTGCTTTGTTGCAGTCTACCCCTGCTGCTACCCGCCAGAGGTAACCACAACTTAGAATTCTGTATTTCTGTCTTTCTTGCCTTAAAATTTCTTTATGCTTTTCTGAGCTTTACAATCACATTGCACTGTTTTGTTCAGCTTTCTTTTTTGACCGTCTTTGAGGTCAGTAGAATATGATTATAAATAAGAACATATGCTTAGAGTTACAGGATTAGGTGATTCACAAATGCTACTTGGTCTGTTTTTTTCCTTTTAGGCTATGATACTTTTACTTTAAAAAAAATTTCCTGAGTACAGAATTGTATCCTCAAATTGTTATTCTATTCATCTAATACATGGTTATTTTTAAAAAGTTATTTGTTTTATTTTTCTTAATGTAGGACAAGGAGATCTGGAGAGGAAAGCTCTGAGACAGGACTTCCTACCTGTTAAACGTCGTTGGGAGTTTTGAAGAGAACCAAGTAGAGAAGGTTCTCTTCAGAGGAAATATTTAAAGAAATAGCAGTTAATGTCTGGCACTGATCTGTCTATTTTTTCCCTTGTGACTAAATCCAGTGTGTGAATAAAAATGACATAAATGAGAATACGTTATTTGGCACCCCACAAGCATATTTTATGTTTTTTTTTTCTACAGTATCATTTTTGACAACTGCATAGTATTTTATTAGGGATGAAACATATTCTTAGCCAAAATTCTACTCTTAAACATTTATATTTTTACTTTTTTTTTTTTAGCAAAAATCAACAGAAATAGGAACAATATTCTGAAAAATCAGAAGTTAAAATCAGTAGAACTTTGTATATGGTTAAGTTTATGCAGAAAAGGAAAGGTAGTATACTAGCATAAGGACAAGATTTCAAATCTGGATAAGTAAGCAGAGCTGATGGGGAGAAAGATGAGGCCAATCTTGGTCCCGCTGAGTTTGAGACCCCTGTAGGGTAGTTTGTTGATGTAGTTTTTTTTTTTTTTTTTTTTTGTGGGTACCGGGGTGTCGACCTCAGGACCTCGCACGCCAGCAGGCGCCCATGCCACTGAGAGATATCACCGGCCCCTTTTTCGTATGTGGGATCCGGGAGTCAAACTCGGGCCCTTGCGCTTGCCGGGCAGGTGCTTAAGCCGCTGAGCCATCTCACCGGCCCTGTTGATGTAGTTTAGAAGTGTAATCACCATACTTTCCTCTTATGGGCTGAATTGTATCTGCCCCAAATTCATTTTCAATCCATAAATCTGAAAATGTGACTGTATTTGGAGAGAAAGTCTTTAAAGAGGTGACATTAAATTATTTATTTTTTTTACCTTTTTTTTTTTTTCTTTTTGGGAACCAGGAATCGAACTCAGGACCTTGCACTTGCCAGGCAGGCTTTGTGCCACTGAGCTATATCCCTGGCCCAACATTAAATTATTGGAGTGGGTCCTAATAATCCCTGGCCCAACATTAAATTATTGGAGTGGGTCCTAATTCAATTGGGTATGTTGATAAAGAGAAAAGACCGTGTGAGGACATGGGGAAGATAGTCATCTGCCAACTGAGGAAGAGGCACATAAGAAAACCGTGCTCCAGCCTTGATCTCAGACCTGTAGCCTCCAGAACCGTGAGAAAATAACATTTGTTTAAGCCACCCATCTTATGGTACTTTGTTATGGCAGCCCTAGTAAACAAAACAGTTCTTAACCACTTTCATTTTGTGATTATTTTTCTCTGAATTGTCTCAATGTTCTGTCTGCTTCTCTACTTCAGAAAAAGACAAGCACACAGAACCTCCCCCCACCCGGTGTATGTTCTAGGAGAGAAAATCATCTTTTTCTTCTGTCTTTCCATCTTAGCTTCATTGACTGGGCCTTCCCTAAAACAAAAGGTAGATTAACAAAAGAAACACATATGTACTCATTTAATATGTTTTATATGGTATGGGCGACTTTATAAAGATATAAAGATCTGAAGAAGATGGTAGACCTTTCATGCTATGGTTGAAGAATGGACAATCTTAGATAAGTATAATAGGATGAAAGAACATTATAAATTAAGGGTAATAAACTAAGGAGAAATGAACAAGTCTTGTTCAGATTCCTCTTGGGGTCTGCAGCTCTTAAATGAGTCTTATGACCTGCTTTAGTGGAGCAAGGTGGGGGAAGGTAAGAGATGTTTTCCTATGCGCAGTGCTTTCTTTTATTCTTTTCTTTTTTTTTTTTTTTTTAAGAGTAGGGAAATTTATTGGGGAATAGGAATGAGGATAAGAATAGCTTCTGAGGGCCGGTGAGATAGCTCAGCAGCATAAGCGCCTGCCTGGCAAGCGAGGTCCTGAGTTCGACTCCTGGTACCCACATACGAAAAAAGGGCCGGTGACATCGCTCAGCGGCATGGGTGCCTGCTGGCACACGAGGTCCTGAGTTCGACCCCTGGTACCCACACACACGCACACACAAAAAAGAATAGCCCCTGAGTGACAGGAGGGGTCCTGAATGGATTACCAACGAGCCTACTTCTCTGAGAAAGTTTTATAGAGCAAAATCATGAGGTGGGTACAACGTGGGTCAAAACTGTAATCAATCAATAAGATTGCAAGTATAACCACTTGGCTAATATTGATCCAATAGTAGCAAGGGCATATGGGTGACATCATTAATATTGGTTGATAATCTATAGTTTTATTTTTCTCTTCAGTCTTAGTTTTAGTAGTCTTAGTTTTAGTTTTAGTGGGTTGGAGAGGATGGCCCACCCCTAATGAAATAATTATTTATTTATATGGGAAATCTCAAAAGGATGGTACCAATAATCTCATACTTCTGTTTATCCCTTAAGGAAGTATGTAATCTGGCCATTGTGACTTTAATCATCTTCAGATATGTTTTCTTTTGCATTGACTCCCTCAAGGGCCTAGCCCTGTCTGTCTGTAATATTTCTACCAAATATAGCTATCTATAATATTTCCCCTTCTGCAGTGGTATCCCTCACTGTGGTTAGGGTAGAAGGGGCATAGTTTCCATCTAGCTGTTTCGACCTGAGAAGGGCTGGTGTAGGGGAGACTGCAGTCAGGGGCCTTCTCCAGAGAGCTAATCTAATGGGCCTTGGATGGAAGTCATATTGTAGTTCAGCAGTTATGAATTCCCTTCACAAGGTCGATCTAGTGGATCCCAGTAAAAGGAGTCTGACACTTTCATTGTTGGTTCCATCTGCACCTTCACTTGGAGTTCGGCAGCCTCTGTTTCTGTTGGCTGTTGAAGAGTCTGTTGGAATTTAGCCAGTGAGGTGACATCTTTTAGTAAGGCATCTGTTTTTCTCCTTCCAGTTATTTCAGTGAGACCTCTAAAATGATTTAGGGGAAAAATGTAACTCCCAACCTGCTAGATGTCAGATGTGCTGAGTTCATGTTCCCCAAAGTCAAAGAATGAATTCTAAGGAACAGTGGAGGTTAAGAGTAGGAAAATTTACTGGGGGATAGGAATGGAGAATAGGAATAGCTCCTGAGAGACAGGAGGGGTCCTGAATTGGTTGCCCCACACAGTGCTTTCCAAATCTCTTTACTTTAAAAATATTCAGCATGTCAGGGTGCTGTATTTTGTAGTAGTATATTCTGTACCCCATCAATATACACTGTTGAGAGTTGATGGGAGATAGTTTGCCTTTTTTGGGTCCATTTCAGAAATGATTTACTATAGGAATGAGTGACAGAAGGGTAATAGGTAATTAAATCAGAGCCTGAAGACGATATTAACTCTACTTTGGCGATGAGGGGGCGTTCATCCGTATTTACACTGGATGGCACAGGAATTTACACTGATCGGTTTCCTTCGAAGCACTAGGGTCTCTGGGTCAGAACGGATCCAGGTTAGCTAGACTTCCTCAGGCTGGCGTCCTGGTAGGTTCCAATTAAAGAACACATTTACCTTGTTGTATAAGTCCATCTAAAAAGCCAGGACCGGTTTAGAGATATATGAGGGAAACCTAGTAAGTAAATGGAGGGAAAATAAAAGCGCTGAAGCTAGTAAAGATAGCAGGAAGCTGGGGAGAAAACAAGGAAAGGGGAAAAAAAATTACTAAGCAATTCTTATGTGAATTTCCAGGTTTCTTTCTTTACAACCGAATGCATCTGATCATTATGAACTTTAAAGAGAGGCTGCGTTTCCAAGAAGGGCCCCAAACTGAAGTCACACACACGTTCTATATTTCTGCAAGAACCACAAAATGAAATTTACAGTCCTTGCCAAGTCGAGTTTCTGCTTTAACTGCCAAGATAAACAGTCTCGGGAAAGCCCCGTTCCGCCCTGACCTGACGAACAGGTGAGCCAGGTCCCGCAATCAACCAATCAGGCTTGAGCACTTCCCATTCCTCGTTTGCATAGTGCACCGAGCACTAACCTGTGCGCGAACTTTATGTCAAATACCCCCTCATTGTCCCTCCCAGCGCCCTTCTTTGCAAATCTCACCTCTCTGTCGTTTGCAAACGGCTAATGAAAGCTTTCCCTTTTATCTGCATTCTTTTCCTAGTGAATTTTTATTGGCATGATTTCGCTCGATACTCCTGGTTCTTCTAGAGAGGGCTTGGGAAAAAAAAAATCGTTGGAAAATATCACATTGCTTGAGCTGGCAGGCAAAAACAGGGAATTCTAACACCCTCTTGCCCCGAAAATAAGACCTAGCCAGAAAATAATCAGTTTTGAAAACTAGAGGTTAAAAATACCAGCCCCAATTAGCCTATCCTTGCCTTACTGCCATCATTATTCTCTTGCTGTGTGCCAGAAGGAAGGTAAGGTAAGGATAGGCTGGGGCTGGCATTTTTGACCTCTAGTTTCCAAAGCTGATTATTTTCTGGCTAGGTCTTATCTTCGGGCGAAAATGACAGTTACAGGAACTAGGATGTCAAAAGCACTTCAGAGGAAAACCATAGTCTAAGAGAAGGGTTGGGCTCTTTGAAGAATACCGTTTCTACTGCTGGCTGCTTAAACTACTGCCTTTTTTAAGGTCTTGGGCCTCAAGGTTTTCCAGGTGAGCAGGACTGAGTGCCCCATCGTGGCAGACAGAGCCTTGAACCACTATTTTTTTTGGGGGGGGGGCGTCCTCTGTTCACATACTGCACTACATTCCTTACCTGTGTTCACTTATTGGTAAACCTGGCAGAGTCATGCAGTTGTTCATCTTCTGTTTAGAGGTAAGAGAATGCTCATAGAGGAATTAAATAAATTGCTCAAATCCAGGCTTTAGTCAAGACTATCTTTTTCTGTGGGATTTCTCTTTCAAACCAAAATAGAATATTCTCATGAATACATTGTTTAAAAATTTATTTCAAAGTTAGCATTGAAGATCAAGAAATGAATGCCTAAGGCCGGTGAGATGGCTCAGCGGCTTAAGCACCTGCCTGGCAAGCGCGAGGGCCCGAGTTCGACTCCCGGAACCCACATACGAAAAAGGGGCCGGTGATATCGCTCAGCGGCACGGGCGCCTGCTGGCGCGCGAGGTCCTGAGGTCGACCCCCCCGGTACCCACGAAAAAAAAAAAAAAAAAAGAAATGAATGCCTAAATAACATATGGAGCTCGCAAAATTTCCTTCACAAGTCTCTATAAAATTGGGTCACTTAGTATTCACTTAGTATTCAAGGTAATTTGCTCCATAGGCATTTGCAACAATATAGCTAATAAGCACAAAGTGAGGTTTTAAAGCTCAATTTTACATTGCCATGTCCATGATTTCCCTTGAAATCATTTCCCCACAACATGATCAGAAAAATTACATTTCCTTTCAGGTGATTTTGAGTTTCCAATTTTTTTTTTTTTTTTTTAAAGAAACATTTGCTGGTGTAATAAATGACTTTGCTTTACGACATACATGTATCTCCTGATCTGTTTTACTTAAACTGAACCTAAATCTCCCCCTCCTGTAATTACCACTAGCTTCCTGCTTGAGCTGTTTCTAACAGATAGTGTGGAACTAGTCCTTAGATTCATACAGATGGGATTCAGATCCCATAATTTCTATGTAAGGGACTAATCACTTAACCTTAATTCCTCAGGTCATTTGTTTCTCAAACAGATGATTCTATTTCATAGAAAGTGATTGCAGGACAATCATCATAGTGTATGCAAAGAATGACCCACAAATCTAAATGCTTTGGAACTCTTTTCTCTTAAAATGAAATTTCAAGGAACAAAGAAGCTGTGGACAAGTTCCAGCACATTGAGGAGAGTCAGGAAGAACTCAAGGAGTCTGGAGCCTGGAAGAGGAATCTGGTAGGAGCAGGTGCAGTCTCAGACCGTCATTCTCCCCAGGATGGATGTACTACATAGCAATGATTTTCACACCTTCCCCCCTCCTTCATAGTATGTTGCCTGTTGTCTCTAAAGCTTGTATGTTCACTAGGGTAGAAAACTAGCATGGATAGAACAGAGTTCCTGACATTCACATAATCGGAGAATGACAAAATCTGAATAAACGTGCACTCATTAGTGACCTTGGAACCATGGGCGAAGTTGTGGTTTAAAAAGTCTGGGAGAGGTCTGTGGTTTAGGATTATCAGGTAAGGTTATGTTGACCCGTCAGATGCAGGTCTAGCCATGTATAACCTACTATCAGCAAAATGAAATGTACCTTTCTCTCAGGAATCTTATTTAGAAAAAGGAACACTGAAAATTCCAGAATTCTGCCTGCTTACTCCCCGATCAAGGGCAATGGTATAATGAAAAAGTGAAACTTAAAAAAAGGAAAACAAAACCTGTCCAGGAGTGGCGGCGCTGTTAGGGGAAGGGAAAAGGAAGAGGCCCGTGGCAGGTGGGACCAATCTAAATATTAGGCGTCTTTCCTGATGAGTTACTATCTTACCTAACTGAAAAACATTTTATCCTTTGCTTTGTTCGAAAGTATTAAGGAAGTAATAACCGCCATCACGTAATGCCCTAGCTTAAAGTTTCCAGTTACAGACCTTTAACGGATAACGTGGGTGGCTCTGAAAAGAGCCTTTGGGGTGCAGGTAGCGGTGGGCGCGCTCATTTGGAGCTGGTGTACTTGGTGACGGCCTTGGTGCCCTCAGACACCGCGTGCTTGGCGAGCTCCCCGGGCAGCAGCAGCCGCACGGCTGTCTGGATCTCCCGCGACGTGATGGTCGAGCGTTTGTTGTAGTGCGCCAGGCGCGACGCCTCGCTCGCAATGCGCTCGAAAATGTCGTTCACAAAGGAGTTCATGATGCCCATAGCCTTAGACGAGATGCCCGTGTCGGGGTGCACCTGCTTGAGCACCTTGTACACGTACACCGAGTAGCTCTCCTTGCGGCTGCGCTTACGCTTCTTGCCATCTTTCTTCTGCGCCTTGGTCACCGCCTTTTTCGAGCCCTTCTTCGGAACTGGAGCTGATTTCGCTGGCTCAGGCATGTCAGACACAATTCAGCAGCCCAACAGGAAGAGAAATAACTCTAAAACTGCAGCGCCGTTAATATTTGTAGGGCTTCTATGCAAATATGGCGTTTCAGAACTTACGCACTGATTGGATAGATTTTCTGCTCCGTAACGTCACATGCAAATTAGGTGATTTCAAGGTGTCCCTTGCAATTGGTTATATCCTTTAGTTTGTCTTAGCCAATCAAAGAGTGTAGTTTACAATCCCTACTGGAAGTATAATAGCCTGTCACTTAGGCAGAAAATCTTTGCACACATTTTTGTTTTTGTTACTGAGCATCTCTGTTAGGCTTCAGTAATGTCTGGACGCGGCAAGCAGGGCGGCAAGGCTCGCGCCAAGGCCAAGACTCGGTCGTCTCGCGCCGGGCTGCAGTTCCCCGTGGGCCGCGTGCACCGCCTGCTCCGCAAGGGCAACTACGCCGAGCGCGTGGGCGCCGGCGCCCCGGTGTACCTGGCGGCCGTGCTCGAATACTTGACGGCCGAGATCCTGGAGCTGGCGGGCAACGCGGCGCGCGACAACAAGAAGACGCGCATCATCCCGCGCCACCTGCAGCTGGCCATCCGCAACGACGAGGAGCTCAACAAGCTGCTGGGCAAGGTGACGATCGCGCAGGGCGGCGTGCTGCCCAACATCCAGGCCGTGCTCCTGCCCAAGAAGACCGAGAGCCACCACAAGGCCAAGGGGAAGTAGAGCAGTTCACCACCGTGTGGCGATATTACACCCAAAGGCTCTTTTCAGAGCCAACCACATTTTCAAGTAAAAGAGCATGTGGCAGAAAACACATTGAAATCTATTAGTTTTGGACGTTCGGCCTACTTCTACCCTACGAGGGTCCGTGTAGGTCACTTATTTGCGGGTGAACTGACCAGTCGTTTTGTGACACTACTGGGGTTGAATGTTGTCCGGGAATACGGGTTTTCTACAAAGAATACTTAATATTGCAATGTTCTTTAACATCTGGCAGGAAGCAAATTTAAGAAAAGTTTGGGAGCTTTACAGATAAATCCCCGAAATAGGGAAACCAAAAAGAAGGAACGAATGGAGTTCAGGGAAACTCGGCTGAAGATGGTAGGAGGGGTAGTGATCCAGAACGTCATTTAGATTCGACAGCGAATCGATTAGTTCATTGCGAAGTCGAGACAGTTGGGTTTTCAAATCCTGAGCCGAGATAAAAATTACATTTAGGCCAATTTTAGGATGTCCTAACGTTTGTAGTCCAGTCATACAAAGACCAGACTAGGGAATGGCATCTGTAAGCTTGCAAGGGGAGCACAAAGCAAAATATATGGGTTCCTGAAGTATGGTCTTTCCTCTCCAATACACATTTGTTAAATCAACACTTTACAAGATTTTCAAGTGTTGCACTGTGTTAGAGTTCCAGAAGCTCAGTTAGTAATTTAGGAAATGAATTTAGGGTCGCAGACTAACAGACCTTGACGGATTCGAAAGTGCAATAATTCATCCAATCAGAATCTCCAGTTATCCACCAATCACCTCGTGGACTTTCAACCAATAGTTTTAGTGCGCGGGACTTTTGAAAAGCATCCAGGCCAATCAGAATGTTTCTGACAATATATAATGGGAAACAGCTGAATTGTCTTCAGTTTATTGTGTCTGTACTGCTATGGCTCGTACTAAGCAAACCGCACGGAAGTCTACCGGCGGCAAGGCCCCCCGTAAGCAGCTGGCTACCAAGGCTGCCCGCAAGAGCGCGCCAGCCACCGGTGGCGTGAAGAAGCCGCACCGTTACCGGCCCGGCACTGTGGCGCTGCGCGAGATCCGGCGCTACCAGAAATCCACCGAGCTGCTGATCCGCAAGCTGCCTTTCCAGCGGCTGGTGCGTGAGATCGCGCAAGACTTCAAGACCGACTTGCGCTTCCAGAGCTCTGCCGTCATGGCGCTGCAGGAGGCCTGTGAAGCCTACCTGGTGGGTCTGTTCGAGGACACTAACCTGTGTGCCATTCACGCCAAGCGCGTCACCATCATGCCCAAGGACATCCAGCTGGCTCGCCGCATCCGCGGGGAGAGGGCTTAAAGCTATCCTTGTTTCAAATATCTCAAAAGGCTCTTCTAAGAGCCACCAACTACACTAAAGCAGCTGTAATTGACTTAGATGTTTTTTCGCTTGTGTAACTACTTAAGCCGGGTAAGTTTGCGTGTGCCTTTTTTCCAGGCTTGGGGAACTTCGTAAATCCTTGAACTGTTTGGGGTGTTTTATAAGTTTGAGACGTACTTGAAGGGTGTAGTAAAGTGGGAGTCTTGCTGATATGCAGCACGTTGGTAAGTTCTTTAATGAAAAAACATTCGACTAAAAACGGTAAGCGTACTACGACAGCCCTTCAAAAATCTTTTCTAAGTGTGGGAACGGACAGTTATCCTAATAATGATCGGGTTACTATTTAATGTCTGTTGTCCCTGATATAGTGTCGGACGCCTGTAATCCCAGCACTCAGGAGGCTGAGGCAGGATTGCTGCGAGTTCGAGGCCAGTCTGAGCTACAAAGTTGAGTTTGAGGCTAGTCTAAAAAGTCTGGAACCTCATTGGGTCAGTTTCCATATGTGAAGATAAAAGTAAATCAGGTTTTTGCTTTCCCTTATGCTTTGCTAGTAGATTATCTTCAATCAAAAGTTAAACTGCCCCATCAGGGTTTCTACTATGTTTGTGGCAGAACCCATAGCACATCTCAGACACGGGTCAACACTGCCCTTCAGTGTTCTCCACCCACTAGGAGTGTGAAAATCCACAATCAGAATTTCATGGGAATTGCATTGTCAGGCCACATCTAGGGCTAGAGAATCTACCAAAGTTGTTTTTTTTTTTTTTTTGTGGGTACCGGGGTCGAACTCAGGACCTAGCACCAGCAGGCGCCCGTGCCACTGAGCGATATCACCGGCCCTTTTTTCGTATGCGGGTTCCGGGAGTTGAACTCAGGACCTCGCGCTTGCCAGGCAGGCGCTTATGCCACTGAGCTATCTCACCGGCCTGAGAATCTACCAAATTTGATACTTAACAAAACAAAAAACCCAAAAATTATTCATGAAAACTAGTTTGAGGCCTAGTTTTAGTAGCATTTGTGGTCATAAAAAGTCTGTTAATTCGCGATGAGTGAGTTTTTACCAACTATTTATGACAGAATGAACTTCTCGAAGTGTACATAACGAGCTAGCTTGAGATTTCTGTATTGCTTGGTGGTCTCAATTACAGTCACTTGGAGCTTTTATAAAAGAAACTTTGGGCCCCATTCCCAACTAATGTAACTGCAGTCTGCGGGGCAGGGGCAGGCAATTCAGATTCAGTCAGTCGTAATTAATGTTGACACTTGTGCTACCTATAGGTAGTTGGGATTGAGGTATCACTAAATGAATTCCAGTCCTGTGACTAGCTTCTGTTTGATGTCAGGTTTAGCAAGGAGTTATCTAATTGAAACAGGCTTTCTTGTCATTTGCATTGAGAGAGAAATAGTTTCCAAGAAGGACCTTCTGGCCTGGTTGACAACTGTGTATGTAACTCACTATAGGGAGTCACTGTTAATGGTCACCTGACATTTACAACAATCTCTCTCTGTTTCTGTCTCTGTCTGTACCGGGGATTGAACAAAAAGTCTTTGCTATGAGGCTTAATCTTATACTGAGTAATATTTTTCTCCAAAAGGTATATGTACATTCTCTAATGCTTTAGTTTGTTAATACATGAGAATGTTTACTTGTTGTCTTTAAAAAAAATTAAAAAATTAAAAAAAAAGAAGCCTTTGCTATGAGTTACATTTCCAACCCTTATTTAGTCTTTGAAACAGAGTCATGTTAAGTCACTAAATTTTCCAGGCTGGGTGTGAACTTGGCAGTCCTGCCTCAGCCTCCTAGGTAGTAGAGCAATCTCTGAGGGCAAGGCTGGTGTGAGTCTATACTGACACAGCTGCATTCAGTGATCCGCTGCACCAGGTTATGGGGTGCTACCAGGAGGGGTGGGCACTATTGAAGGCTTTTTGTCAGACATCCAAGATGCCTTTCTGTCTTTACACAAGCGCTTGTCTGTCCACGATTAGCATGAAGTCCTGTTTAAGTATCAGTTGGCCCTTTGTCATAGCTTTTATTCATTTACCAAGTTGTCACTTTTTCAGATATTTTCATTTTTAAATAATTTTTGTATGTGATATTTGAGTAAAAATGTTTTACATACTTTTACTATGTGAGAGGTCAGTTTAATAAAACTATGTACATCTCATCCACTTTTTTTTTTTTGTGGGTACTGGGGGTCGACCTCAGGACCTTGCGTGTCAGCAGGCGCCCGTGCCGCTGAGCGATATCACCGGCCCCTTTTTCGTATGTGGGTTCCGGGAGTCGAACTCGGGCCCTCACGCTTGCCAGGCAGGCGCTTACGCCGCTGAGCCATCTCACCGGCCCTCATCCACTTTTAATATCATCAACATTGACCAATTATTTAAATTTGTTTTGTGGTACTGGGGATTGAACCCAGGGCCTTTGTACTGAGCTACATCCCCGGACCTTTCTTTTTTATTTTTTGAGACAGGATCTTGCTAACTTGCTAAGGTGCCCAAGGAAGGCTTAACATTGAGCAATCCTGTTTCAGCCTTCCAAGAGTGCAGGGATTACACTGGCGTATACCACCACACTCAGCTTGCATCTGCTGTGTAAGAATCTAATTATGATGGCATCATAACTGCTGCAACATAAAACACTTAACATTGATGAATTTTTTTTTAGTTTTTGATTTTTTTGAGACAGGGTCTCACTATGCAGCCTAGGCTGGCCTCGAACTCATGCTTGATCCTCCTGCCTCAGCCTCCTGAGTGCTGGGATTCTAGGTGTGTGCCACTGTATCCGGTAATGAATTTTAAATGTATTTAAAATTGATGAAATTTTACAATGTGTCTGTGTATTTTGTCTGGAGAGCAAAACAAAATTTCTTCTTTCTTGGAGCTTGCATTGATTCCGTGAAAGGCAAAAATTAAACCATACAAGTAACATTGTGTATAATATTAGATGATAAGAAAAAAAGGCAAGAATGTGGAGTAAAATTTGGAGCTGAAATTTAGATATGGTCACAGTGAAGACCTCACGAAAAGTGTGTCAACAAAGGCCTGAAAGATGTGAGGAAGCCAGATGAGTGGCTGTCCTCAGGGAAGAGAGGGAAGTGCTGAGGTAGGAGGGTGGGCGAAGTGGAATGGACAGGAGAGAGTAGGAGATGAAGGTGGAGAAACACAGGAGGCCAGAGCCTGCAATCTGATAGGTTTTGGGGTGAAGAATTTTCCCTTCCACCCTCCCTCCCCCAGGGAGAAAGGTTTGGGTTTGAAACAAAAATCAGATTAACAAGAGAAACAAGTTTACTAACAGGTGCATTTCACAGGTACATGGAAGGCACTCAGGTAATTTGTAGTTCTCAAAGGAGTGGCTTTGAATCCTGGCTCATAAAGCACCTTCAACAAAGGACAGTAAATATATAAAGAGCTAGGACAGAAGAATAGGCCTTTGTGTCACTAGGGTCCATATCTCGTGGGAAAGACAACAAGCAGCAAATAAAGGATGATCAATAAAGCTTATGAATGTCCATGTTCACCCCCTTGCTCCCTAGGGTGAATGCTGTCTTTAATGGTTAACCTTTGTTCTCCCTGGGAGAAAGGCCGGAGGGGGGTGGGGAGGCATTCCTTGTCTATAAATTTTTGCTCTGCTTTGAGACAGAGGGCAAAGAGCTGTCTTGTATCTGCTTCTTAATTGTTTTTAGCTCTACAGTCTTTTTTTTTTTTTTTTTACTTTGGGGTGACATATTCTGTTTTTTGCCACAGGCCACTGCAAGAAGTTTGGCTTTTGCTCTAGATGAGAGACAAGGCCCTGAGAGGAGTTAAACACATGAGTCTTCATGTCTGCCTCTCAATTATGCTCCAGTGTATAAATTAGGGCCCAGCTTTCTTTCTGTTTTGTGCTATTCAAATCTTGAAAACAGAAGCTAACCTGGAGCTTTTTATAGTGTAGGAACCTAGAGTATGCTATCCTGAAATATATTCCATTGGCATATGAATTGTTGATCTGAAGGAAATTAAGAAGCAGCTGATGCAGGAAAATGTCATTTCCCATTTTTCTAAAAGCACAGCATAGATTTAGCTACCCTTCTTACAGCTGTAGAGCAAAGGCAATCACTGAAGACACTTTTTAAAAACATTTACTCTTTTTAGTTGATGGTGCTTGTATAAGCCTGAATTCAAAAACCACTTCTTTGATAACTAATCATTCTCTAGGTTTCTCCCACTGTATCAATGAGATATACATACAAGTTAATAAACTTCTGCTTTACCATCTGTTCCAGCTAAGAATTTATGATGGTTGAGGAAAGGATTATTTTTCCTCCCCTAAAATAGGGAGAAAAGGGAAAGCCTGTTTTGGGTTGAGTTTGATTCATATTGGTGTTATTTCAGCTGACTAGCTTTATAGCCACAGGGAAATTGTTTTCCTCATTGGGTAGCAAACTGTATTTGTATGGAATACAAAGTTAAATGTCTTTAGGGACCAGGCAGGTGTTCACTGTGTAGGGATAATGGTGAGCTACCCAGCATTTTCTCACTGGGTCAGTCTATAAAAGACCTGGCTGAATTGAAGGTCCCTATTGTAAGCTCCTATAGCTGCCTCACTGTTCATCAAGTAATTTGCCTGATAGGGAAATTAACAACACCTTCCTTGTGAACTGTCCAGGTGGTGAGAATATATGATTTCATTGGTTCAAAAGTGTGTAATTTATGCAGGGCATGGTGGTGCATGCCCATAATCCCAGCACGCAGGAGGTTGAGGAAGGAGGGTTACCACAAGTTTGAGACCAGCCTGGGCTTGACAGTGAGTTCAAGTCCAGACTGGACTACATAGCAAGACCTTCTCTCTCAAAAAAAAAAAAAAAAAAAAAAAAAAAAAAAAAAAAAAAAAAAATTTTCTGTAATTTAGTGTCTACCAGAGGGTTTCATATAGATTATTTTATGTCATCCACACAGATTCTCCAGGAGTTAGAATTTGTAGTTCCCCAGTCAATACTGGGGTTCCCCAATCAATATTGGGGTTGTAGTTTCCCAATGAATAATATTGAGACTGATTTCTGATGAAGACTCCTGCTTTGATAAAAGAAGACTCATGGCATGGACACACACGAGGAGTGGGTTTATTGACCACACTGTTTATTAAAGGAGTATCCTAAATAAAGGAGTATTTAGGAGTGTCCTACATAAATAATGAGAACAAAGGTGTTCTTCACTAAATGAGAACAAAAGGCATTCTATTAGAAAGGAGCTCAAAAAATAGTCCAAGGAAAGTACATGTTCCTCTTGATCTGATAGTGCTGGGGACAGCTGAGCTGATAGTATTGGGGACACCTTGGGAAACAGCACAGAAAACGTCTCCCACATCCTGCACCTGAGAAGCCATGGTCCCCCTCTAAATCACGGTATGCTCCATCTTCAGAGTCTTTTAGCTGAAACTTCATGAGACCCTTCAGGACAGACCACATTACAGGTTAGAAGCAAAGTGCTTCATATACACATTTTCAGTGCTGACTCCCACAGAACTCATTACTATATTAGACCCACTATAAGGATGAAGAAATGGAAGCACAGTAAGGTGAACAGCCTCCCATGGGGGTTTATTTGGATAATTAAGTCATAGACTTTATTCCTGTAGCTATGACTAGATGGACATTGTGTATTATATGCATGAATTTATTTCCATTCATCCATTTTTTCAACAAAGACTTTCTTTGGTATTGGGGATAGAACCCAGGGCCTCGAACATGCTAAGCACTTACTGTACAGTGGGCTTCACCATCAGTTGGTGGAAATGTTTTGAGCAATTATCTTGTGCCCAGCATTGTCTAGGTGCTGCAGATACAGCTGTGAACAATAGGTAAAATCTCCTTTATGTGAGTTTATTCATATTCTTGTGGGAGACAGAAAATAGACAAAAATACAAAAGACACAATATACTCTTAGGTAAAAGAGACGAAAAACATAAAAGAGATGAGCGCATATAGGACTGCCAACCAGTGGGGATGTGGGTTGTATTATTAAATGGGCGGGTGGAAAAGGCCTCACAGTAGAGATGAGACAGAGTGAAGGACTGAGGTCTGGAGGGAGAGCAGTGTTTATGAATCTAAAGGAAGAGCATTCCATAGAGAAGAAACTACTCAAATCTGGAGTTGGGTGCATACCTGAGGTGTAGGGCACACTTTTTATAACCAACTACATAAACCAGGATCCTCTTCTGTTTTTTTTTAAGATGGAGTTTCTAGGGAACTCAAGCTGATTTATACATTTTAATACTTTTCAAACATTACTTTAGGTCTCTGAGTACACACAGTTAAGGTGGTGAACCAAAAAGCAGCGACAGGAAGAGACGAATGTTAATTCCTTTTCATTTTTTTGGTATTGGGAATCGAACTCATGATGTTGCGCTTGCCAGGCAGGCACTGTGCCACTGAGCTATATCCCTGGCCTTCCCTTTTTATCTTTCCTGCTCTATTCTCTTTGCAGAATTGTTTCCAGGTGATTTGAAAATTTTCCAAATTTTCATTTCAGTTTTGGGTGATTTAAATTTAGCCCCATCAAAAGCCAGTTGAAGCTAGCCATGGTAACGCATGTCAGTAATCCTTGCACTCCAGGAGGCTGAGGCAGGAGGACTGCAAATTCTAGCCAGTGGGGTGGTGGAGAGTCCAGTGAAGGAACTCTGTGCAAAGGCCTTGGGTTCAATCTCAGTGCCACAAGTTTTTTTTTTTTTTTTGTTAAACATGACTTTCACACTGATATTTTACCCTTCAGTTAGTTGTTAGGATTGTTATTTAAATATCCATTTTAGATTGTAGTTGCTGTAAAGGGATCAAATCTGAGCCCTTGCTTGGTTGGCCACAATCGGTTGGTCATTTATTCAAAGAGTCTTATAGTTGTAAACATGCAACTTTTGCAGCTCAGAAGCACCTCTGAAGGACCTGACTGCCATTAAGATTTAAAGTTAAGATCAAAAGAATAAGACCTCAGTCTCCAGGACTCCATGGGAGGAGAAAATCTAACTTTGATAATTAGCAGCCAAGAAACACAAGCTGGCCTAGTCTCCTGTTCACTAATTAGCTCTTTGTACCTTTTACGTCTTGGTTCCCTGATTCCTCCTCAGTTACTTGCTTTTAGTTGGCTTTTAAAAATCACCAATTCTCTAGGTCACATGACTAAGCAGTACAGTAGTCTTCCACTAGCTTTGTCATAGATGACACTTTTGACATATGGGTTATGATAATAATGATTGCTTTAGTTACTTTTTAGGGATTTGAGGGCCACTTTTGTAGAAGTCACTGATTTCCTGAGGACCAGCACAGGGGTCTGAAGGGCACATTAAGTGGCTGAAAACTCCACCCTCAGATGATGGTATCAAAGCCACTGTCTGAACATGCATCCCGTGCAGAACCATGAGTTTCACTACTCATGCACAAATCACTGATTACTTCATCTCCAATCACCTTTTTGCACTCTTCAGACCACCTTATTTATAGAGAGCCTTCCTGGTCCTCGTCCCGGTCCAGGAAGTTAGATTTGTAAACCCAAAAAGAAGTTACTGGAATTCTACCGAGTTAATTCCAATCTACCACATCCAATGCAATCCACCGCAAGAATAAAGACACTAAGACATATCTATAGTTGTGGGGAGCCAAGGGGTCCTAAGTCCTACCAAGATGGTGGCTACTGGAACAAAGGCCTCGACCCAGGGCTGAACCCGGATTTTTATTAATTCTGAAGGAGGGGAGTGGCTCGGGGATGAGTGACTGTGAGAGTGGCGGGAAGTACGTGAGTCTCGGGAAGTATGTGCGTCTGGTGAGCTGGGCTAGGCCTGAAAATCACCTTTGCAAATGCAGAGGGAAGTATATGCAAAAGGAGTAATCTGCATAACACAATTCAAGATAGTATCTAATGTTTTGGGGTTGGTGCTTCAGCTCTGATGTATAATCTTTTATGCCCTGGGAAGTCATAGCCTCTTTCTCGAGGCTCGATCCCAGCCGACAGCGTGGAGCACGGCTCTCCATCCCACCAGGCTCAACCATGTATTGGGAGCAAAAGGGCAGGGAAACACAGGCCTGTCGCTTTGCTTCAAAGACTACATATCAGGACCTCGGCTGGACCTACTTGCATTGCCTAAAGCCAATTAAAGAGATAAGAAAGGGTCCTAGCCAGCTCTGTACATATCAATAGGTGGAATTAGGGCCAGGTTCAGCCAAGATGGAGATAGTTGCTCTTCTCTCAAGGACAGCCATCCAGGTGGTCCCCCACACTTATCCTTCTGTATTCCATCAATATCTCTAAATCCTATACTGGGGTTGAACAGATGGATCTGAGCCCTGGCTCTCATGCCTTCAGGCTTGGTTCCTTTGGAAATAACCTTTTTCTTTTGTGAAACTCATTTTGTTGATTGGCTGCATACTGCCCTGGGGGCAAAATGGGCCTGCTTAGGTAACAGGATAGTTTCTATCCTCAGGGGCCTTTCTCTATTAAACAAAAATGATTACACTCAAGAGCCCTAGTCCATCCACTTAACTCTTCATCTGGGAAGGAGTCTTGGACATATCTCAGATCTAGGATTTTAGAATATTCTCCACACACTTCCCTTGCTGCCCCTCCACCCTGTAAGGGGAGCACCCTTGATGGAGTGGCCTACAGTTGTGGACAGTAATGGAAGAGCTCTGGCTGGTAGTATTTTAGCCTGCCGTTATGTCCCTTAATCTCTGTGTTTTGAAAATCCATAGTAGATCATTTATGTTCCCCACATGACTATCAATCTGTTCAAGATAACTGTCTTAGCCTCTTGGCTGGATGCAAGGATAAGATTATGAACATTACCTAAGATTACCCCCAGGCTGTTTACTGGGTTTCTCTTGTTTCCTCCTTACAAATCCTATCTGGCTTTTCTCAGAGATGCCCACAACTTTATATTTCTTAGAGGTGAAAGGTTCAATTTACTATGATAGATTTATTTACCTTCCTATAACATCTTCCCAATCCCACCTGTCTACCAGGAGACACATTCTCATTAGATTATGTATCATCTTCCACCAGATATTTTTATAAGACTCATATAAAGTCATTATGCTGTTTAGGATGGCTTATATATTTTCAGTCTATTCTGAGAACTCTAATTTGCCAGTTTCAGAACTAAGTGAAAATGTGGGCACATTGAGTCAACTTACAACTCAGGACACAGCTTTGCCAACCCAAAGCAATTGTTCACATGAGAAGACCATTACAGGATTGCTGAAATGGACACAGACATTTAACTCCAATATCGCACATATTTTTAGATGAACTGTTACTGGGAAGCCAGCTCCTAGATGCAGGAAGGAAGTGGATCCTTACTTTAAAAAAAATTATTTTTATTAGTACATGATTGCAGTACATAACATTTACATTCATTGTAGGGAATTGGTATGTGTACTTAATATACCTCAATTCTTTTTCTTTCTTCCTCCCTCATCAGATTCACATTTATCTTATAAATCTTAATGAAATTAATTATTATACATGCAGATTAACAGCCATACTAATAGGCCAAAATCCATATAAAACACAGAAGACTATTATACTACATGAAAGTACATCTTTAGATACATTGTGCATGCTGGATTACAATAACTTTTCTCTCTGTTTTCCTCTGGTTTGTCTTATTTTTCACTTTATGTATGTATATGTTGAGTTTCTCATATTAAAGAAACCATATTATATATAAGTTTGTGTGTCTGATATATATTTCACTTAACATTATGCTTTCAAGGAGCATCCATTTTCCTGCAGATGACTCCTTTATCCTTTATGGCAGAGTAGTACTCCATTGTGTTTAAATACCACATTTTCTTTATTCATTCTGTTATTCATCTGTTAATGGACATATAGGCTGCTTCCAAGATTTACCTATTATAAACTGTGTTGCTGTAAATATGGGTATGCAAACATCACTGTGGTATGATTTTTTTTTTTTTTTTAACTTTTTTGGGGCGATACCTAGAACAGGAATAAATAGCTGGGTCAAATGGAATTTTTAGTTTCAGTTTTTGAGGAATCTCCATACTGATTTTCATAGTGGTTATACCAGTTTAGACTCCCACCAACGGTGCAGAAGTATTCCCTTTTCCAAACCCCCTGCAGCCTCTCCAGCATTTATTACTTGTTGATTTTTTTTTCTTTCTTTCTTTCTTTTTTTTTTGGTACCGGGAATTGAACTCAGGACCTCACACTTGCCAACCAGGCGCTGCACCACTGAGCTAAATCCCGGGCCCCCTCTTGTTGATTTCTCGAAGATAGCCATTCTTTCTGGGGTGAGATGGTATCTCAGTGTTGCTTACTTTGCATTGCTGGAATGGCCAGAGATCTTAAATATTTTTTAATGTATTTATTGGCCATTTGTACTTCCTTCACCTGAGACGTGTCTATTCCTTTCAGATGCTCAATTTTGGATTGGGTCTTTAAATTTGGCGGGGGGGGGGCGCTGCTTGTTTTGACTTCTTTATATATTCTAGATATTATGGTTTGTCTGAGGAGTAGCTGCCGAATTTTTTCCCATTCTGTAGGTGGCTTCCTTTGCTGTGCAAGAGCTTTTTAATTTGATGTGTGGATCCTCTCCCTGATCCTCAGTTCTTCGTGCCCTTGATAAAAAGAATTCAGTCAAGACACACAGATCGGGTCGAAGTATAGGTAGAATTTTCTCATCCTTATACCTTCAAGTGAGAAGGCAGGCAGTGCTACAAAGGCATCTGCCCCGAGTGTGAGTTTGGAAACTTTTTTGTGCAGTTATTCCTGGGGTTCACTATGGTAGTTATGATGCTGCTTATTGACATTTCTCTTAGGGGATACTTCGCAATGTCGGTATCTCAAAAACGTCTTGCTTTTAAGTGGTCAGTATTCCGCCAAGAAACTTAATCACCTAAGAATCTAAATCAGGTTTCAGCCCTAGGTTTATAAGAAACGCTCTCTTCCGATATTGAGGATAGGCTATGGCACCCAGGAATGCCATGTACCTTGTAATAGGACAGACAGGTGGCTAAATATACAAAGGGATATGCACAATGTAAACCTTTAGGTCACTGATGCGTAGATCACGCCAGGCCTGATTATATATGCTTAATAATTCACAAAACATTATGAAAATCATGTTGGTTTCTCTGGCCTGGTAGTGTTTATCTAGCTAACAAAGCCACAGCAACACTTAGTATTAAAGCTCTTACTTGAGATTGTGGGTGGCTCTGAAAAGAGCCTTTGGGTTGTAGGCAGCAGCCGGACGCGCTCACTTGGAGCTGGTGTACTTGGTGACAGCCTTGGTGCCCTCCGACACGGCATGCTTGGCCAGCTCCCCGGGCAGCAGCAGCCGCACGGCCGTCTGGATCTCCCGCGACGTGATGGTCGAGCGCTTGTTGTAGTGCGCCAGGCGCGACGCCTCCCCAGCGATGCGCTCGAAGATGTCGTTCACGAAGGAGTTCATGATGCCCATGGCCTTGGACGAGATGCCTGTGTCGGGGTGCACCTGCTTGAGCACCTTGTACACGTACACGGAGTAGCTCTCCTTGCGGCTGCGCTTACGCTTTTTGCCGTCCTTCTTCTGCACCTTGGTCACCGCCTTCTTCGAGCCCTTCTTGGGGGCTGTAGCGGATTTCGCTGGCTCAGGCATAATTAACGCAAATTAGAAAGCAAATAGAAGAAAACACAGAGTGCCTCAGGCCTGATTTTGTAGCCTTTCTATGCAAATAGGGTGTAATGTTCGTGCAATCCTGATTGGACCAAATTAGCCAATAGAAGGCCCTCATGCAAATAATATAAATTCCAATCTACTTTTTGATTGGCTATTTATGTGGAGCCACTCTAATTGCTTTTGTAAAACAATAGAAAAAAAATTACCGGCAGTTTTTATTTCAGAAGTTTAAAGTATTATGTCGTATGCACTGTCTCCATAGATCCTTATATCAAGCGAAAGAGTCAGATGTAAATTTATGACTCCAGTTTCATGCCAAGTTAGTTTTTAGTTGTAAAATTACCTGCGACCTACTTTTACAACTAGAAAATAGAAGTTAATTTTTTCCAAAACTATGCCATAGGCTAATTACTTTTTGTGGGTAGCGGGGGTCGACCTCAGGACCTCGCGTGCCAGCAGGCGCCCCTGCCGCTGAGCAATATCACTGGCCCATTTTTCGTGTGTGTGTTCCGGGAGTCAAACTCCAATCTTCGCGCTTGCCAGGCAGGCGCTTACGCCGCTGAGCCATCTCACCGGCCACACTACTTACTTCTTAAGCAGTGTGGTCAACGTCAGCAGCATTCTTAAAGCTTTTTCACGAATTACAAAATTTGCATATCTTAACAGCTGTGAGGCTTTAATGTTGCGTATTAAAAAGTATCCGGAAGTAATGCAAATGATTGTTGGAAAGTGTTAGACTATGAAAATCCTCGTACTATTGTTGGGTAAGACAGTCTTCGAATTAAGAAATTGCAGTGAAAATAAAAAACATTACTGAGGTGGAGGAATGACAGTCAAACACACTTTCTGAAACTTTCCAGATATTGCGGATCGTTCATTTCCGCGTTTTCCCATTTATTCTCAAATATGTGGTTTGAGACACAGGTAGCTGCAGAATATATAGGAAAGAAGGGAACTGGAAGACAGAATATAAAGAAGAACGTCCTGATAGGTCGAAATTTTCAATTTGAAACCTGGTAACCAATCACAGGGCTCATGGTGTTTCTCTATTCCTGGCGCGGAATTTGAGAGACTTGACCAATCAGAAGGAATTTGCCATTATAAATAGAAGCAAGAGTAAGTAGTTCTTACTTTTTTCTCTTATCATGGCTCGTACAAAGCAAACAGCACGGAAGTCCACCGGCGGCAAGGCCCCGCGTAAGCAGCTGGCCACCAAGGCTGCCCGCAAGAGCGCGCCAGCTACCGGTGGCGTGAAAAAGCCACACCGCTACCGGCCTGGCACCGTGGCGCTGCGCGAGATCCGGCGCTACCAGAAATCCACCGAGCTGCTGATCCGCAAGCTGCCATTTCAGCGGCTGGTGCGCGAGATCGCGCAGGACTTCAAGACTGACCTGCGCTTCCAGAGCTCTGCCGTTATGGCGCTGCAGGAGGCTTCCGAGGCCTACCTGGTGGGGCTGTTCGAGGATACCAACCTGTGTGCCATCCACGCCAAGCGGGTCACCATCATGCCCAAGGACATCCAGCTCGCGCGTCGCATTCGTGGGGAGAGGGCCTAGACTTGTAGTACGTCAGTTGACTGTAAACACAAAGGCTCTTTTCAGAGCCACTTACAATTTCGCTTGAAAGTGCTGTTCTGTCCTGTCCTTGTCTCCTGGTAGCGGATTCTAAAAGTGTTGGGGTGGAGCTACTGTACTACGCTGCCCGCACCTCATACCCTATACTTTAAAGCACGCTCGGCTGGCTGGGGCCGCCCTGACCACGTTTACTAATGTGAGACCTGCCCAAATATAAACCTCCCTTGTTGGCGAGATCATGCCAGAGAATCCTGCTCATCTGGCTTTAAAGTTGGCTCCCCTGCGGAGCTTTCAGTCATACTTTACGGTGTACCTAAGATTAAGGTGTCCTTGGTGCTCTCAAGTTTTATGTAGCTAGATTAATTCTGGTTTACCTGTGCTCTTGCAGAAGCCTCCATTGTATGGTTTGATATGGCCAGCAATTTTGGAGTATTTCAGTACCTATTCAATACCTGACCTGGAATTGCCTGGGGTCAATCGACAAACTACAGGCGCAGTTACAAATATCCGCGTCCGCATTCTCATCCGTGCTTTAGGTCTTTTGTACGAACAGAATCGGAAAATAAACCGAAACCCGATGTCATTTGCTCACCGTTCCACTGTTAAAAATCAATTGAAACTTAAGTAATGAAACATTTCCAGGTTTAACAGCAGCTGTTCACAGATTCCAAACTCAAAGCCTGGTTTTTACACACCTGTGTTGCTTGACAATGACAAACTATCTTTTTTTATTGGCATTTGGACAAGCCAAGTACTGTAAATGACCCAAGCATATATAACAGGAGGAATAAAACTTTAACCACTTAACAATCAGGATAATTTCTTCTGTGTACATACTGTCACTTTTGTTTAGAGCCTTTAAAAACCAAGACAATTTCCCTAATCACAATGTTACAAGCCTTGCCACAATTATTAATAGAGGGGCGGGGACCTAATGAGTTTTCCCGCCTGTTTTTCTTTCAGTCTTCAAATAGGTCCGGAGCTTTGTTTTATGAGCGGATACAGCACAAAGGAGCTTAGTAGATCTAAGTAAAGCTGTTTGGTTGTTATCTCAGCATACAGAACATATCATTATGTCCGGACGCGGCAAGGGGGGCAAAGGGCTTGGAAAAGGGGGAGCCAAGCGCCACCGAAAGGTGCTGCGCGACAACATCCAGGGCATCACCAAGCCCGCCATCCGCCGCCTGGCCCGGCGCGGCGGCGTGAAGCGCATCTCCGGCCTCATCTACGAGGAGACGCGCGGGGTGCTGAAGGTCTTCCTGGAGAACGTGATCCGCGACGCCGTCACCTACACGGAGCACGCCAAGCGCAAGACGGTCACCGCCATGGACGTGGTCTACGCGCTCAAGCGCCAGGGACGCACGCTTTACGGTTTCGGCGGCTGACTGTCCTGTTTTTGGCAACTATATTTAAAGGTCCTTTTTAGGGCCACCTCCCCTTTCTTTTAAGGAGCACAAACGCTTAGTGAAGGCAGGGTTCTGATTATTGTGGTAGTATTGAGACTGAGTTTTGAGTGTTGAAAATAGACCTAGAACTGTTAGTGGCATTTGGGCCCTGCTGGGTGAACAGATCGGTCGCACGGATCGTGTGAAAGGGTATGTGTTCCTGGGTTATAAATTAGTGGACTGGGCGAAGATGCCAAGGTTTAAACAGCTGAACTGCCACATTTAAGATTACTGTTTTGGACTTGTCAAAGGACCTAAGTAGTTTGTATTATGGCTACCTCCACATCTCTTTTGAAGCTTTATCCTAAGTAAAGCCTAATTTTGGTGAGATGGTTAAGATACTTGGCACCATTCTTGCCACTCACTGAAATGTTGATTTGGGAAGTATTGTCAGTGAATAAAACCGTGCTAAAATATTCCCACATATGGCTATCTACAAAGAATCAAATGTGTTTATTTTTTTTTCTGGAGATAGTGTCTCACTATGTAGTTCTGGCTGGCTTTGCACTGTGTAGCCCGGGCTCGCACTGGTGGGGATCCTCCTGTCCGTCTCCTGAGTGCTGGGATCCCAGGCGTTCCTCCTGTCTGTCTCTGAGTGCTGAGATGACAGGTGTGCACTACCACATCTGGCTCCCGGGTCATATGTATTTTTGCAGTGGGGGAAGTGGGCCCTTGTGTTAGCTATATCATTTCATTTAGCATTATTAAAACAAATCTACCCCTGAACTTGTGCTTCTGGTTGTGTATTTAAAATTAAAAACCATTTTGAGAAAGCTATAATTGGAACTCAATCATACTTTAATGTGTTTTCAGAGTACAAGGATTACAGAGCCAGGTAAACATCAGGAAAGGGGAAAAAAAATCCAGAAACTGGCACATTATATATAGTTGTCTTTTCAGTGTGGTTTTTTTTTTTTTTTCTCTTTTTTTTTGGCTACTGAGGATTGAACTCTGGTTCTTCAAACTGAGCTACATATCTACCCTTTTTTGTTTTAAAATACAAATACATACAAATGTTAACTCCAAAGTTTATTACATTTTGTCTCTAAAAAAAAAGAAAAAAACATGTAAAGGAAACTTGTGGGAATTGGAAGGTGGACTAGGTGTTAGACCATCTTAGGGACTTTTGTTTTTTAAGATTTGATATAGTTAAATTTTGAGCATTTCTTTTCATAAGGGTTATATGTTGAAGTATTTCAGGCTTAAGTTTCATGATGAACCATTTGAAATTTACATATAGATAGATACAGAAAAATGGCACTATTGTATCTAGGTACTAGATGATCAATAAACTCAACTTTCATCTTTTGTTGAATTTTTTACAATAACAATTTTGAAAAAAGAAACTACACAGATAACAACGTGTTAGAGAATCGGTGCCATCTTGAAAGAGGCCCACTATACAGGAGAATTTGAAAGACCTATTTGCCTGCAGAGCGGAGAGGGAAGTAGCAGGACACCCTGCTCCCTGATTCATGTTATAAGTGTGTATATTATTCTACTTGCTCCTTGATCAAAAGTTACAGTGAAGGGTTATGGGGACAGAATATTTGAGGCAATGTCGGCAAATGTACAAAGGACAGTAAGTAGTTTAATGCCGTGCAGAATGGGAACAGATATGTGAAGCATGAGGCAGGTGTGGAATTGGACTGTGGAAGAAGGGCCTCTTGTAAATGGAGCAACTCACCATGATGTACTCTCTATGCTAGCAGGGTGTGACATGAGGGAGGAGTGTTATGTCAAGTGGTAGCAAAGATGAGTGAGTCATAGATTAATTATTGTCTTTAGTGGGGTAAGATACCAGACTCTTCACAGACCCTGACCCAGAGAAGACGGTGGAAAGAGACCAGCATGTTTTCCTAAGCTAACCCTAACTAGCTGCTTGCCTTGAATATTGGCATTATTAGGGCCAGAAAAAATGCCATCTTTTTCAATTTCAGAGTCTATTTTGTTCTAGTTCCTTTCTGTACAGTTTTTAGGCTCTTGGAAATGGAGTCAGTTTCAACCATGTGCCATAAAATTTATATTAAGTCTAAGTATTGTATCTAGAATCATAGACCCAGAGAGCTGAGGACTTCAAACTTCGACAGAAGCTACATAGAGAGATGAAGTGACTTGATTAAGATCATCTTTTGGCTTAGGACTGAAGTTCCCATTTTCTTTCTTATAAATATCTGCTTAACCAGTAACCATCCATTTGCTGGCTAGTTATGGTTACATTCAATCAGACTAACAAAAAAGTATATTTTTCCAAATCTTGTGGTTTTGCCCTTAACTGCTATGCTACATTGATACTATTGCTCAAATAGTTGATCATAATCTGATTATAACATTGTAGGTAGGAGAGTTTTATAAAAAAAGCGAGTTGGATCTCTATTTTTACTTCATAAATGTTTATGCCCTGTGTGCCCACTGTGTGTTAGGTGCTGTGCTAGGCACTGGTGTTGCAGTGACAAGCTAGAAAGGGACCAGCCCACAGAGTTATTGTTGAAGCAGACAGAAAAGAGATGATTAGAGGTGGTAATTTCTGTAGAAGTTTATTTCTGCAGAAGAAATAAACAATTAGTAAGTGATTGGGGAGTGGGCTGTCCTTCTAGAACTGGGTAGTCAGGGAACAAGGAGTTGGCATTGGACTCAAGATCTGATGTTTGATAAGAAGTCAGGGCAAGGCTGTTCTAGGATATAGGACATGCACAAGAAAATCTCAAGGTGAGAAAACTGTTTTTATGTGCTGTAGGAACAAAAAGAAGCCACTAATTATGGACCCCTCTATTTCCAAAGTATATTACAATCTGTATTTCCCTCATTAGATCTCTGACTTTGACTATCCTACTACCTTACAAGGACTTTTGTGAACTTACTGAGACCACTCGGGTGATCTAGAATCATCTTCCAATCTCCGAGGTTTTTTTTTTTTTTTTTTGGTATTGAGGATTGAATGCGGCCTTTAACACTGGGCTACACCCCCTCCCTTTTTTTTTTTGTTTGTTTTTTTAGTTTTTGAGTCAAAGTCACTATATCGCCCAGGCTGGGCTTGAACTTGTGATCCTCCTGTCAAAGCTTCCCAGAGTGTTGAGATAATAAGCATGTGCTACCATGCCCAACTGTCCAAATTCTTAATTTAGTTAAACCTGAAATGTCCCTGTTACCATGTGAAGGCAACATTCACGAATTCTGGAGTCTAGACCATAGGCATCTTTGGAGGGGAAAAGACACGCTCCTTACACTTGTTACAGGGCATAGGGACTTTTATTAACACTGTTGTTAAACAAACATAAGTCCTTAAAGTACACAGTCCTCTACCAGAAAATAGTTACAACATTTAGAAAAAAAAAAAATCTCTAAATCCTTATATTAAAGAGATGTTTGAAGGTACATTGAAATGGGAAGGGGACCAAGAGATGGAGGAAAGTGGGGAGGGGACACAAAAACAAGATGTGTTATGTACAAATACCAACCTCCCCATGATGAATGTAATCATTATGTACTTCAAACATGTGCTATTAAAAATTAAAAGATACACTGAATATATAGCAGTAGTGTTGAAAGGATTATATAGATCCATGCTTGAAGAAGAAAAATCCTGAAAGAGATAAAATAAAAACCTGTGCTGCAGGATTGACCTCACACTGCCACTGTTGAGTATGTTGAGTCAGAAATTGGGCCCTTTGGAAGCCCTGACTGCTACCACCACCAAAAGCTGGCCTTATCGTAAGAGAAGCAGCAGATCTAAGGAGTCTCTGCTCTCTTATCTTCTAAATTCTGGTGATGTCTTCTAAATGTATTATAGGTTAGTGAATTTTAGGCCATGCATATCTGTATGTAAGAAAAGCTGAGGATTAGAGTTGTGAAGGCTTGGTTACTGCGGTCAGTTCCCTAACCTGGGAGTTTCACAAATTTATAATGGAAACGTACGGTCCGGTATTTTTCAAATTTTTTGTCCTACAAGTTTCAAGTGAGAGCAAAATGAATGCACAAACATTTAAGGAGTACTTTAGAAGTACCATATATTTTTGTGGGTCCTGAGGATACAAAAATGAAGATACTGTCTAAGGAATGCCTCAAAAAATTTTCAGGAGATAACCATTAAACATCAACTACTATTCTAAGTGTTCAATAGCTGTTAGTCACAAAAAACCCTGTGAGGCCTATACAGGGACATGTGTGGACTGCGCTTTGTGTAGCATAGGGAACCTTAAGTACTGACTACCTAGGAGAACCACGTAAAATTCTGAAAGAAACTTGCAGAACCCCCCAAAGGATTTGAGGGCTACTTGTGGAAGAAACTGGACTTAAAGGATTACTATTAAAAGTTCCATTTGTGACAAGATTGTTGGGGCAGGTGGGTGTCAGATAAGGAACAGAAATTGAGGTGCTGTCCTGCAAATATTGGGAGAACCAGTGGAGTTTATTTTGGCACAGTGGAGTTCATTTTGGCATAGATGAGAGGACAAAGTTTGTAAGTGGCTCAAATCTCTGATGGCAGTGGAAAGAGCAAAAGGTGGTTAGAATTTAGGTGGCATATAAGGAATCTCTGGTTGGTTAGAATAGTGCATTGAAGTGGGGCATTGGTTAAGGGGTTGGGAAGGCTGATATATTCAGTTCTACTCAGTACCTGGATTTCTCACTATTGAAGGCACACTCTGGATGAGAAGACATTGCAGGATCTATGAAGTTAATAACGCAACAAATCTTTGTGAAAATCACAAAGGAAAGCATCCCAGAAAAGCCCACTGAAAAGAATAAGAAATAGGATCTGGACAAGTCAGAAAAATACTGTAAAAATCTTGAAATGTTAAAGGAGTAAAAAGATCAGATGTACCGAATTAAATGCTCAGTGTCTTTGCATTTGACAGTGTAGTCACTAGCAACGGTGGCAGGAATATTTTCAGTGAGTGGTTGGCGTTTAAGTCATATATATATTTAGTCACAGTGATACAGACGCACAGATAGTGACTGGATTACTCGAGCCTTAAAGGACTGACAAAATGGGAAAAAATACGTAATTGAGTTGAATTGAAACATTCAAAATAATTACACGTGGAGTGTGGATGTGGCTAGTTAGATGTGTAACCAAATAATTTTCTAAGTGCAAAGGTATTTCTGTTAAGAGTGACAACTGGTTACACTTGTGCCTAACTAATCTTAGTTAATGGCCGCGTCTTCAGCCTGAAGAATTGTAAAAGGGTTTCATGGAAGTCACAAAACGGCAAATCAAGGATCTTGTGCTACCATTATCAATGTTCAGGAACGAAAACATATAACCTTTAAAAATGCCCGCAATTTTAACAAGTCCTCCTAGGCTTGCTCGGGCGACACAAAATGTCTCCTGTACTCCATGTGTAAAGTGCAGTACCGGTGAGACCCACCTACCCAGGTTAGTATTAAATTCTTTGGCAAGGCTTTTTATAAAACTGAAAGCCCTAGCTGCCATGTCCTAGGAGATTAAACACTTGATTTTAGCCAAAAGGAGGAGGCGATCGTAAGATTAAGCACCGTATCATTTCTGGTTTCTTCGCATCGTTAACGTCTCCATCCGCGCTGAGGGACTGCAAAGCTTTGTTCAGCATGCCGGAGACGCCATGTTAGTGCGTGGGAACGCGGGAAAGGACAGCAGGGCGGGCGCAGGAATTATTTTTAAAATTACTTGGTTTTATATACGCAAAAAGACAGCTTTGGTTATAAATCCGTACCTCTATCGCACATATATCGCTTAGTTTTTCGCATTACCTTCTCGCCCTCAACTCGTCTTTCACTGTTGACAAAAAGCTTTTGTGTCGGGGGAGCTTGACTAGAAGAGAATAGGGCTAGTAACTACCTTGCCAATTAGGTGCATCAGCCTTTTGTGTGACTTAAGTTGTGGCCCTGAAAAGGGCCTTTGTTGAGAGAAGCTTTCCCGGCCAAAACCCTGAGACTTAGCCGCCGAAGCCGTAGAGCGTGCGTCCCTGGCGCTTGAGCGCGTAGACCACGTCCATGGCGGTGACCGTCTTGCGCTTGGCGTGCTCCGTGTAGGTGACAGCGTCGCGGATCACGTTCTCCAGGAAGACCTTCAGCACCCCGCGCGTCTCCTCGTAGATGAGGCCGGAGATGCGCTTCACGCCGCCGCGCCGGGCCAGGCGGCGGATGGCGGGCTTGGTGATGCCCTGGATGTTGTCGCGCAGCACCTTGCGATGGCGCTTGGCGCCCCCTTTGCCAAGGCCCTTGCCTCCTTTACCACGGCCAGACATAACGACCAACTAACGGTTGTTAATTTTTAATGACACGGCGATTAGCTGCAGTTCCTTATATACCCCTTCAGCGGACCTTTTTGGAAACTGCAACAGTGTGGGCAGGAACAAATCTCTGTTCCCGCCTCCCTGGGCTACTGGCTGTACGTGCAGTTGCCTAGAGAATGGAAAGGGGCGGAGACGGGAGTGATGTGCGACTCAGGCTATCAGTCTCTTTGTCCTGAGCTGCTGATTTCTGTGTCTTCTAGAACTATGACAATGGAGTCTAACAACTAATATGTGTAACACTCCTACTTAGTCTTATAATTTGCAAAAGAAGGCTATAGCAATACACTGGTCTATGAGATACCAAAACAATGTTAATTTTTCAATGAGAATATTCTTTAAAAATGTAAAAGGCTGCACATGGGGGTGCACGCCTGTAATCCCAGCAGTGGGGAGGCTGAGGCAAAATGCAAGAGGATTGCTGTCAGTTCGAGGCTAGCCTGGGCTACAAAGTGAGTTCAAGGCTAGCCTGAACTGCATAGTGAAACCTGGTCTCAAAAAGACCAAAAAAAAAAAAAATAAATAAAAAAATATATATATATATATGCGTGTATGCGTATGTATGATTATATGATAAAATTATAAGGACTATCCTTAATTTTTACAACCTACTGACCACAAATCTTTGTGTTTGATAAGGGTATGTACACATATATTGTTTTCAGTACTTTTGATCTGGGAGGTCTACGAAAAAGGGAGCCCATGTCAAATTTCCCATTACTTTCTTCCCGATTTATAAGGTACTAGCTGCATTCTAATGATGAAAAAAACCCCAGGTTTGGAAATTAACTCTTAGCAAGTGGTACCCCTGGGACTGATTGTTGAGCCTTGTGACCTTGCCACCTACTACTGATTCTATTCCAGTAGAACATTAGTGAGTACATCGAGCTGAATAACAGCTGCAAATTCACAGAATTAACAAAAAATAACACTGAAATCATTCTGTGAAATGTTCAAGTAAAAAGCAATAAGTAATGCTTTACTCCCAAGTCATAATTTGATATGCTTAGCCAAATTCTAGCATTTAGACATTGGAAACATTCATATTTAGTGTCTTCTACATACTTGAGACAATTTTTTAAAATTCCTTCCCTGTTGGTGCTTACCTTATAGGGAGAAAAAATTACTCACTTTCTGGATTTAGAGCCTAGTTGGGATTTAGATTAGGCCCAGTTAACCTGCTGGTTTAGAAACACTGATGTGCCTTTCTACAAAGCTGCCACACAAGCTTCATTTCCTCCTTCCTTCGTTTAGGAATTTAGTGTCTACAAGAGGCCAGCCAAAAATATTTTGGGAATACCAGGTTTTCTGTGACAGTCACATCTTTTCATTCACATAACTCAGTCTAGTTGAGGCAGGAGCGAAGTAAGCTCAGGATAAAGGGTCAGGCATGAAGCCAGCACAGTTCTAGTTGCTGCCTAGTGAGGCAACTGTATCTCAACTGCATTGCCGTTACCTGGATACTTGTTAGACACAGAAAAAATTTCATTCTTCACCCCAAATATTTCGTGTTTCACACAAAATCTTTGAGTGGGTGGTGTGGTCATATTATTTTGAAAAGAACTGTATTGAAGTTGTGTTGTCCTGTTTATAATAGCCAGTAGCCACCTGCGCTCATTGAAATTTCACTTATATAAAACTAAATATACATGTGGTTTGAATAACAAAAGACATTGAAGTACTCAGTAGCCATGTGTGGATAGTGGTGACCTATTGGACAATTGCTGAAAGTTCTGTTGTGCTGCTCTGTGATAAGGGATTTCATTTGAGGAGCTTCTATTCAGGAGTGGGGATTGCAATTTGGCACATGCCTGAGAATGACGCTTTAGAGTATTTCTAATGTATAATAGAAATTAGGCAACTTCCAGATTTGGTATACTTGCGGGTATACTAGAGATGTGTTAAATGGAAATTGGGAGTTTGAAAGCATTAGTGTCCTTTTCAGGACATAAAACTGATATAGTAGGGTTGTACCTGTTGCAAGGCCATCTGATAGGATGTTAATATGGTGTTTTCACATTTGATTACAACAAAGTTCTGTCTTCTCTGTAGTCCTTGTGTTTTCTTTGCTCCTTATTGATAATTATTCTGCAGCCACTGTTCCTCTGAAATCTTTGAAATTCAGTGAATTTTGGATTGCTTAAACACAACCACTTTGGAATGACCTAGTGAATGATACCTGTATCTCACAGTCATGTGTTAGGGTAGTGGCGATGGGATTTTACAGAAAATTGAGAGAGTTAGAAGCCATAAAGTAGATAGCTACCATTTATCTAACTAGTTGTTCTTTCTTTGTCTAGTATATAAAATAAATGTTTACAAACAGTGTAGAGGGTATTCTATTATTTTAGGAACTATTCAATTTCGGATATGAAGCAAAGAACACAATTCTTTCTTGAGGGCCTCCTTATGAAAATAATAGCTGAGGGCTTTCATCATAGGAGTTTACCCTCCTATGAGTGATCCAGACTTCAGCAACCTTGTCCTGAAAGAAGATAAGCACATAGATCCTAAACAATAATATAGTAACTGTATGCAGCACATATTTTTCTCACATAAAGATGTGAGAACACACTTTGCTAGAAAAACTGAGTCTCAGTTATTGGCTTGTAGTCAGGGCAGAGATTTTCTATCATGAAGTGACAAAATGGCTCTTGCAGCCAAAGGCTTGTCATTTATTGGGAATCTAGTTATGGGAATCACTCGGAGCTACAGAGAAATGAAATGGTGATATATACAAATTGAACATATGTAGCTTAACTTGCCAAACAATTCCAAACATTTTTCAACTACCTCTGCTATCACTATAGTGATGGAGAAAATATTAAACTTTTAAGAACCTGTTAATTGTATTTGTAGGATTACATAATATAAAGCTATATACCCAAAAGTAAAAGGTCCCGTATAATGCTTGTAACTATGTGCTGACAAACTGACCCTTTCTTCAGACACCTATACACTACTTCCTAGAGAAATCTCTGAGTGCTACTGATGTAATTCTATTACTGACTTGTTATAAACAGTATGTATATTTCCATGTTGTATAACTATCTCTCAGATATCAAAGAGTTGATTTCAGTGTATACTACACAAAAATGATTATTTCAAAAAAATTTATTTTAATGGAATTATACAAGTGTGGACACATGGAATATTTAAGGTTTATTATCTTGTGTTTATATCAGAAAAATCTTCAAGTCATAATTGAATGTAGGTCAGAAAGACTAGAGTTTTGGAAATACAAATATCTATTAAAAGAAATATAATACTAAATTCCTTTTTTAACAGAGTTTCATTTTAGTAGCTCAATATGCAAAGGAGAATTTTAGTTTTGTGCTGATTTGCTCAATAATAACCCAACTCCGCCAGTTTTATTTTATTGCAAGCTAACATACAGCTGTCAAAGCATTCATAGCTTTTTAGGTGGACACATTGAGCCAACTCAGGCTGCAACAGCCTAGTTTACATTTTAAACTTTAAAATCACGGAGAAAATTATGAGACTTCAGAATTTTTTTTTTCTTTCTAAACCCTCTGTATTCATATTTCCAATATGAAATATCATTTTAAAGTACTAATATGTTGTTAAGTGGGGCAATCTTCCGACCAGGTATATGTCGTTAAATGATTTACAGTATTAAACAAATGTGACCTGAACATATGCGATGTCCTAATGTTCCAAGTCACACCTGGTAAAATGATGTGGTCTTGACATTTTTTTTTACATTATTATTATTATTATTTTCTTTGCATATAGGATTATTGGTCTCTAATGCCCATTCTAGGTCAGAAAACCATATTTAGAAGCGCCACACCCTTATCTTTCTAAAAATGTTAGAATCACTAAAACAGGGGGATTAACCCTACCTTACACACTGGTAAATTAAATACATTTTCAAAAATCAATTTTTCTCTCAATAATCATCCCACTTGCAAGTAGAACTTGTATCCCAGTGCCAATTCCTACAGCTCAGTGCAAACAGCTCGCGGGAGAGCTTGTGCTATTGCTTCCTCGAAAAAACCGAATTTCCCTATATATTTCAGTATAAACGAATTTATTTGTATGCGCTCGAGAAGTTAAGAATGCGCAGAATAATGTCCGGGAAGAAAAGTTGGCCAACGAAGAACAGAGAAATAGTATTTTTAAGGAAAACCTGTAAGTTGTCTCAATTTGACCAAAGTTTGGAAGAGAGTTGGGGGAATCAGAGAAGTTTCAGGGGGCCAGTTTTGAAACTAAGTGTACAAAACAAGGCACGAATGAAGCCTAAAGCCTCTCGGATCCGTTTCCCCCAAATCCCTAATTATTTCGTGACCCGATTGCTTTTATTTTTACTCCTTTTTAAGGGGCAACAAACACAGCCGCACAGAAGAGCGAAGGATCTCTTCTCTAGCGGCGCGGCGCACGGAGCAGGGAACCAATCACCACGCAGCATCTCTCTATATAAACCCCTAGCCTTCAGCGCCCGGGACACGACGTTCTGACAGTTTTGAGCTTACTTTTGCCTTTTCTGGTGAGAGAAAAACATGTCAGAGACTGCTCCAGTGGCCCCTACTGCCCCCGCACCTGCGGAGAAAGCACCTGTGAAGAAGAAAGCAAAGAAAACGGGCGCTGCTGCAGGAAAACGCAAGGCAGCCGGACCCCCGGTGTCTGAGCTCATCACTAAGGCTGTGGCCGCCTCCAAGGAGCGCAGCGGGGTGTCGCTGGCCGCGCTGAAGAAGGCGCTGGCGGCCGCCGGCTACGATGTGGAGAAAAACAACAGCCGCATCAAGCTGGGCCTGAAGAGCTTAGTGAGCAAGGGCACCCTGGTGCAGACCAAGGGCACCGGCGCCTCCGGCTCCTTTAAGCTCAACAAGAAGGCGGCTTCCGGGGAGGCCAAGCCCAAAGCCAAAAAGGCGGGCGCGGCCAAACCCAAGAAGCCCGCGGGGGCCGCTAAGAAGCCCAAGAAGACTGCGGGCGCGGCTGCCCCCAAGAAGAGCGGCAAGAAGACCCCCAAGAAGGCGAAGAAACCCGCCGCGGCTGCAGGCGCTAAGAAGGTAGCCAAGAGCCCTAAGAAGGCGAAAACTGCCAAGTCTAAGAAGGCTGCTAAGAGCCCAGCGAAAGCTAAAGCCCCGAAGCCGAAGGCTGCCAAGCCGAAAGCTGCCAAGCCCAAGGTTACGAAGGCGAAGAAAGCTGCTCCTAAGAAAAAGTGAAGGTGCCAACGGGTGTTCTCACAAACAAATCTCAACGGCTCTTTTCAGAGCCACCCAAGATATCAGTCAAAAGAGCTGAACACTTAAGTGACATTTTATAAACTTGCGCCTTACTAGATAATTGGCTGGCTGGTTCGCCAATGCGTAGGGCGCGTGCGCGCATGGGTAGAGCTCAGTACGGTAGTGTGGCGGCTGTTTCCTATGTTCTGGTCTAATGTGTTTTGTGGGGAGTCTCGTTTTCGACAGTTCCATGCCCTTAAAAGTAAGCCAGATGTTCTCCATTGTTAGGCAGCGCGATGGCGGGTAGGTCGTAAGGTGCGGCGTGGTGCTCATCAGTGTTGGCTTGCGTAGCTCCACTGTGCGGTGAGGGAGGTGAAGTGCCCCACCTTTGGCATCAAGGATACACGCGCTGAGTCAGAACGGTTAGGAGTGATTACTTTTGGGATGAGACTACACGACTGAGGGCAGTGGGCGAGTGCAGGAATAACAGCCTGGGCGCGAAATTTTTTGTTTTCCCCGCGTCAGCAGTTTGGAACTGTAAGCCAATCGGAGGGAGGTATTGTAGCCTCGCACTGTTGTCCAACGTACTTTCTCATTGGTTCGCATGGCTCTTTTATTAGCCAATGAGAATGCATTTGGATTTTTTGTTGCAGTGGCACTGTCTCCCCGGAGAAAATGTTACATCAGAGAGCTTGATGTGTTTTAAGATGGCATGTGTGTACGGGGAAGTGTCCGGAGAAACTGAAACCCCCGCCGTTTGCCTTGGTTATATACATACTGGGAAGCACGAGAGGCCTGGGTTTTTTTTTTTTTCTCCCTGAAAGTTGTGGATTTTTTTTTTTTTTTGAGATTATTTGAATTGTTGGTACTCGTCTTTAATCTGCATAATTACTGCTACCACCCCGATGCTAAGGTATGGTAAGAAACTTGAGCGTTTCTGTAACTTTGCCGTCTAATGTTTTTTGTCCCATATTGCTTCCTTACCGGCTGTTTAGGGCATCCAGGGAGCCGCGGTTAGTTGTTTCCCCCATATCTGTGGTGCGTGGACAATGGGAAACAAACCTTAGAAGGCGGCATGTTTTGCAAGCAATGGCAAAGAAAATGGGCTATGGGGACAGGGGTTGACTTGGATGGTCTGCCATTCTATTTCATCTTGAGGATGTTTTAAAAATTACTTTTGCTCTTGAAAAGCAGAGTTTTACTAACAAATCCTGACAGCATAGAAACTCTACAGATGTCTATTGGGCTCACTGGAAAAAAGTTATATCTTTATTTTTATAGTCTAAGTGCAGAATGTCAGTCCCTTGTTATCTATAGCGGTATCAATAACACTGAATTTCGAAGAACCTATAACGTCTTCATCAATAGTGATCACACATGTTATCTGATCGCTATTCAGGTTTCTTCACGTTTACAATCTGTGAATTCTTCTAACTGATATTCTTTATTACATGTGCTGCTGGACCTTTATCTGTTACTAAAAAAGCAAGTATATTGTTCATGAAATTTTTTTGATAACTATCAATTTCCCCATGTCCTTAAAAACCACTGTTTTGAGATGGTCCGTATGTTTCCACAGACTATATAGTGCACAGTCCACCATATGCCCTGAAATCTTGAGCAGAAGAATCTTGAAAATTCCTCCTGTTTGAGATGCCTCTTCATCTTCATTTATTTTCTTATTCTGCAAGGGTTTATTAAGTTTTACATCTTATTCAAACCTTTCTATTATTTAAAAAAAAAAAAAGTGGGAGGAATGTAGCCAGGACTGTCTTTCTAGCTCTGTTAAGCAGGATTTCAAGTTTTGCGAGCCACTGCTGCATCTCATAATTTTTTCTTTCTAATGAAAGCCAGAAAACCCTCCCTTTTTGAGAGTGGCTTGGTGGGGAAGGATAATTGGAATCATGAGAGAATATGAAATGTTAAAATGAGTATATATTTTAAATAACAGATTTGAGTCACCCAGCAGGGAAGATGGAAAGAGATCAGGGAGGTCTGCAGTGCCCAGAATGAGAGCCTCTTACTGAGGATGGGATACCACAGTCAATAAGAGCAGTCACAATGACCATCACATCTCTACGTTAGGGTTTTTAAAGCCTTTCTGTAAGTGTCTTATTTGGGTCTCACTACAAAGCTCTGACATTAGGTGTACATAAAATGATTATTTTAAAGTTGAGAAAACTTTGGCTTAGAAAGACCTCATGACCAGAAAGGAGCATTTGTTGTCAGTAAATGAAATAGACTTGGGTCTCTAACACAGGCTTCTTGATTCCTTGATTTTCCTCGCATTATACCCTGTCTCTTATGGAAAAGTGATAGAATTCAGTTCCTTTTTAAGCTTGTCGAACAAGAAGCAGTGTCCATATTTATTTGTTTTTTAGCTCATTATGAGCCATTCAATTCCCAAGCCACAAGGAATGCAAAAGAAACAAGTCTATGACCTTCCAGAGTATTACTCTGACTTATGTCAGTTTGAATTCATATTCTTCTACCTTGAACAAACACTTATTTTCAAGGGAAGGAGAACTTTTAAAACTTTTTCATCCATTTCTTATAATTTTTCAGCAGATAAATTGGGTTACAGTGACTGCCAGAAGATGGATGAGGAAAGACTGAAGACAGCATAGAAGTGAGGGGCATTTTCATATTCTCTCTGCTGATGGAGGTCACTTTTGCATAGGGCATAGGTCTGACATAAAAGTAACTTGCAGAACCAGCTTGCAGTCAGTACTTTGTTCCTTCTATGTACTTAGTAATTGTAAGGCTCCTGTAAGACCTGACTCTCCCAGACCCCAACCTACTTGCCAGCAGAGGCACTATTCTCCCTATGGAACTCAGTTCAGCACCTAGGCTGTTATCCACAGACACAGGATAGGTTAGGACAAGAGATAAGATAGGACAAGGAATCTTGCAGGTCCTGGGACATCTGGGGACTTCTGGAGCCACCTGAAAATTTACACTGTATGCTTCAAGGACTTTGCCCACTGAGGTACAAGACAGCCAGAGAAATTCGACCACAGATATTTATTAAAAATCTTACCACCTTGGGGCTGGTGAGATGGCTCAGCGGCGTAAGTGCCTGCCTGGCAAGCGCAAGGGACCAAGTTGGACTCCTGGAGCCCACATACGAAAAAAGGGCCGGTGATATTGCTCAGTGGCACGGGCGCCTGCTGGCGTGCGAGGTCCTGAGGTCGACCCCAGGTACCCACACACACACAAAAAAAAATCTTACCACCTAATTTCCCTTGCCTTCCTTCAATCCTTATGAAAGAGACACACTTCTTTTTCTCCCTACAGACGGTCTTTTCGGCTTCTGTCTGCCTGCACCCAGGCACAATAAATTCCATGCCATATTGCCTTTACACAAGCCTCCTGGTCTCAACTGTTCTCTCCCTTGAGCCATACGTTACAGCAATTGCCTGACTTCTTTTAAGTGGTGGAGGCTTAGTTAATGTTACTGTGTGGAGGCCTTAAGTTGTCTGTTACTCAGTTAAAAACTCAGGTTCTTCTCCCCCCACCTCCCCTTCTTTCTTCTTCTTGAGGCAGGGTCTTGCTATGTAGCTCAGGCTGGCCTTGAATGCACTATGTAGCCCAGGCTGTCCTCCAACTTGCTGCGATCTTCCTGCCTCAGCCTACTGAATGCTGGGACTACAGGCATGCTCCACCACGTCTGGGTTCAGGTTCATTTTTAAAGAATTCTCAAAGTCTTATATTTTCTCCGCATGTGCTCTTGATCTTCTCTCAGCTGGGATGATTTTATTGCTTTGTATTCAGTTTCCTAACTCTAGTTTCTCTAGCTCCAACTCACATTTTGATCATTCTGCCACAAGCAAACCAAAATATACTTGGTGAAAATGATCACTGGCTCTGCATTGCTTTTGGGTCGAGTGAAAGATTGTGGAATCATTTCATGATTGTATCTTCTTGCTCACATTGACAGGCACTAATAACAACACAAATTAAACTTTGTTTCTATTATTTCACCCCACAACTTTTTCACCTGAAATCCCCTCTATTTTCTTCCTTTGATTATCTTTTCCTTGCTTCAAGTTCCATCTCTATGAACGAATTCCTCTAATTTAAATATCTAGTTGTCAGCCAGGCATAGTACAATGTACCTCTAATTTTAGCTACTTGGGAAGCTAAGTCAGGAGGACCTCAATTTCAAGGCCAGCCTAGGCAGTATAGCTAGACCCCTTCTTCCTACCCTCTTCCTTCTCAAAATCTAGTTATCTTGGTAATGTCCTTATGTGAAATGGGGTACAGTTATTGCCAACAGAAAAATTTTGATGTGTGAATTTCTAATAACTCTAGGAAATTATTTTTTTCTTTTTTTTTTCTACTCTGGATGTGTATATGTTTAATTGAATTTTTAAAATCTTGTTTACTGAAGTACATTATTGCCAGATAGTAATCAGATTCAGTTACTCTATTTTTGTGTTTTTTTTTAATGTAAGAAGCCAATGGTAACAGGGTTCTCTGCTCTTTTTGTGACTCTCCTTTCCATGGTCTGATTTGCAGACTTATCTTCCAGAACTTGTAAGGAATGTCATCCCAAAGTGTTGGGACCCTACAAAACTCAAACAAAAAAATATTTCTAACTTTGCAGTAAAAATCTCCAGATGTGAAAGATCAATAATTATTCTGGGCACATGCAGTAGGGAGGATGTGGAGAAATAATGACTTAAAAATTAATATTTTCTTTTTCATAAGATAAAAAGTATTGGTTATTCAGAGTTGGCATTCATATTATTTAGATTATATATTCTGCAGAAGAAGAAAGGGGTGAACTCTTCCTCTGTCCATCATAAAGGGTCATGGCCAAAACCCAAATAACAAAGGACGGGTGTTATGACTTGTGTCTAGATATCCCCAAAACCCTCATGCTCTCACAGGTAGGGCTTTTTTGGAGTTGGTTGGATATAGGATGTGTAATACTGGGAATAAGGGTGCATGGTCATAAATTGGTCCTCTGACTGGAATTAGCATAGTTCTGGGAGTGGCTGAATGGATTGACCAAAGACAGGAGCTTCACCTTGTGTGTGGGTGGTACAACCCAAAAGGCTTATAGCCTGTTTTGGATAAAAGGGAAAAGGAGGCTCACTTCTACTGGTGCTTGCTGCTTGCTACCTTCTACTTGCCACACCATGGACAGTTTCTCCCCTGCAATGCCCCTCTGCCATGCTACCCTACTTTGGAGCCAGCAGACTGTGGACTAAAACCTCTGCAAACTGTGACCTGAAATAAACCTTTAGTCCTTTAACTTATGGGTCTTGGGTATTTTGTCCAAGCAACAAACAAAGTAAGAGAGCAAGTTAAAAAGAAAAGCGTAACACCTTTATCTGATCATAGTTTTATGTGACACAGGAGTCTTGGAGACAAGGGAGATCAAACCAAAGATAAAATACACATTTTTATATTTAGGTTCCATGAATCATGGGAAGCCAGGTAGAAATAGGATTGGATAAAATGGATGTAATCGAATGATATTAAAGTGCATGGGGGAACCCACAAGATCTGCCAGATTTTTCTTGGCCTTTGTGTGCAGCAATCATCCCTTCAGGGGAGGGGGCAGGACTCCTGGAATGAGGATCTTTTGATCTACTCTCAAACAAGATAGGTCAGAAAGTTTATGGCCTGCCCCAAGATGAAGACAGGTTGCTGGAAGATTAGAGCATTATTTCTAGGCTTTATAGCTTGGTTTGGGAAAAGCACCTCTGTCTTCTAGTACTTGCATTGGGAGGAGGAGAAGAAATTCTAATTTCTATGGTAGGCCTTGGGGGAACAATGAGGAGCTAGAGACAAGAAAATAGTAAAAGGTCAGAAAGAAACCTTCTGAAATGCATCACTTTAGGGCCTCATTTTCTAAATCCAAGAGTGTCTGCAAGCAGTCCTATAAGCCTGAAGTGATTATATAGCATAATTTACCACCAGGTACGTGTAAAATATAGGAATCAGATTTGTGTTCTCTGGCGAGATGTGGTAGTGCACGCCTATAATTTCAGAATTTGAGAGGCTGAGGTAAGAGGACTGCTGTAAATTCTAGGCCATCCTGAACTACACGGCAAGAGCCTGTCTCAAAAATATTAACCCCTACCCCCAAAAAAGATGTGATCTCTGAATAAAATCACAATTCTTTTTATTTATTCTGTTTGTTTGTTTGTTTTGAGACTGGGTGTCAGTCCATAGGCCTGGCTGGCCTAGAACTTGCAGTGACCCTACTGCCTCAGCCTCCCGAGTGTTGGAATTATAGGAATTATCTTGGTGTAAGACATTTACAGTTAAAAGCTTGAAATTCTTGTGTGTGTGTTCATGCATATATGGCTAACTCATCAAGATTATTAATTAAAGTTTGAGCCCAACCTGGGCAATTTAGAGAGTTAATGAGACTTTAGCTCAGTGTGAAGGACAGGGGTTAAATCTTATCTTAGTTACTTTTCTCGTTGCTGAGACAAAATACCTGACACCTAAAATTAAGGGAGGAAAGGTTTATTTAGGTCAAGTCTGTAGGGGTTTCAGTCCATAATCAGCTGGTTAAAAGGCAGGGTGGTGTGGCAGTGGGGCAACAGTTCATGGCTGCAGAAGACAGCAAAAGCAGCAAGAGCAAAAGGGGAAAAACAAACCTCTTTTCCTCCCTTATATTGTATGCGGGCTACCTGCCCTAGAGGGGGTGTAGCACTCATGCCCCCAGTCCCAGCACTAGACTGTAGAGAGCCATGAAGGACCCAGCTTCTGAGCATGCGCTACCCCTGCCGGCGCCAATCCCGCGCCAGTTAGCGGTCCCTCCCACTTCCCCCCAAAGATATATAAGCCATGGCACTTCCTCAATAAACTCTCTCTCTCTCGCTCTCGCTCTCGCCTTCAAGCTGCGTGTGTGTCTTTCATCATCCCCATACTGTCTCTTGGGTTACGCGTTCCTGCCCCTGGGAGCTCTGCTGGTCGGAGCCTCCGCGGGTCACAACACTAGACAATGAACTAATCACAAACTCTAGATTCAGCTGCCTCTGAAAAGCCTGCCCCCCCCATGCCTGCATGAGGCTTTGGGGGGACATCCAGACACAAACCATAACAGATCCTTAGTTACACACACACAGTTGAATGCCAGGCAAAGGCACTGTCAATAGTAATGTTATACTTTTATGTATGTGAATCAATGACATTTCTGTGAAATTTTCTAAAACTGTAGTGCAGTATTGCCAACAGAGCCAGTTGCAGAGGCATGGGACTGTAATCTCAGAACTCTGGGACGTGGAGGCAAGAGGGTGGCAATTTGAGCCCAGCATAGGCAACCTAGTGGCTTAGGTGAGAAACAGAACACAACAAAAGGCTGGGGATGTAGCTCAGTGTGAAGGCCTTGGCTTCAATCCCAGGTAACAATCCTCCCCCGCAAAAGCTTTTTTTTCAGTATGAAAAAATTTAAGATTCTACCAATAAAACTATGTCAACATTCCTTTGACACTGTCTTAGTTACTTTTCTCATTATTGGGACAAAATACCCAATCCCCAAAGTTAAAGGAGGAAAGTTTATTTTGTTCACAGTTCATAGTTGGCTGAGGCAGGGTGGCATGGCAGACGGGCATCGCAGAGCAGGCAGGCAGCAGGCAGAAGGCGGCAAGCAGTGAGCAAGCAACAAGCAACCTGAGACAGGTCTCCTGTCTTTATAACTTATACAGGCTACCCACCCTTACAAGCCACAACGGACACCTCAAGTGGTAAAGCTCTCAGGGGTAGCTGATCATGGTTGTGCTGATGCTGTTTGATTAAAATTGCAAGCTTACTGTGAAAATTATTGGCTCTGCCACATTTCTGAAGTTTTCTTTTCTTATTACTTTAGTACCGGTGGAATGACAATTGTGTCTTTCATAATTACATAGTAAATAATTAATAATTTTTATTTTTAAATGTATCAGAGGACTTCTGGCCTATTGCAACCAGTTAATAAATGTTAATAAGTTTTATTTCTGGTAGGAATACTGTATATTAAAATTACATAAACTCTTTCATTTTTATTACTAGGAATGCACTAAATGGTAACTTCTGTTTGTTCCATAATCTTTTATTTTGAATGTCAATTTTATTCAAACTTCCCTTAGTGTTTGTGTTAGGCGCAGGGCCATGCTGGATGTTCTGGTGGATTTAATGACTTAAGGTGTTTTCTATGCTCAGTAGTTCAAGTCTCAAAGTCCAACAGCTGTGAGACAGAAGCATATGTTACAGATATGCAGTGCTAGAATCTGGGTATAGGAAAGCCTCAAACATTTGCAGGAAAATGCATTCAAATGTGGAATTCTTTCATTTGACATGATGGGGGGGTCTCTATATAACAATATCTAAGACTAGTTATTTTATGCACTGTTAAGCTTTTTTCACATGGACTTAGTTCACCAGTTAACAACACCCAAGTCTTAATATCTGCCCCCCATTATGATGGCTAACTTGGCTTGTGTATCACTTTAAGTCACATTCATTATTTTACTACCCAGTTAACTTCTTTCCTTCTTGATATTTGATGGGAAACAGAATATCATACTAAAAAATTTTGGTCTTATTTCAATAAATTTTTGTGTTTTTTGGGTCTTTTTAAATTTTAATACTTTTAAAAATAGAACCCTTGGGCCAGTGAGATGGCTCAGCGGTGTAAGTGCCTGCCTGGCAAGCGCGAGGGCCCGAGTTCAACTGCCGGTACCCACATATGAAAAAAGGGCCGGTGATATCGCTCAGTGGCACGGGCGCCTCCTGGCACGCGAGGTCCTGAGGTCGACCCCCGGTACCCACAAAAAAAAAAAAAAATAAATAAAACCCTCTACTGACAGTTAAAGACACCCCATGGATTTACTAAATGTTTAGCCAAAAATTCTTCCAAGAACAGTTTCTCACATAGTAAACATTCTCTTACATTTCCAAATCAGAGCAAGAGATTCACAACTGAATTTCTGATTTCTTTTAGCTACCTGTTCAGAAATGATGAGGTGAGGAATGTTTCTTCCAGGGAAAGGATACATGTTTTATAAGGTATCGCCATAATGGTGCTTTTGTATGGGTGAGAAGCACAGAATATTTCCTGCAGAAGTGAATGTTCCAGCAGCATTCCAAGATTTTTGGTTTTTAGTGATAAATATGGAATATTTCCTTACAATTTTATTAGATGTTAAGACAATATTTAGGAAAGCTTAAAAGTTCCTTTTGAAGAAACTGGTCAAAAGGAAAGAGAGACTGGAATAGGGAAAAGAAAGAAGGGAAAGGGAAAAAAATTGTATATATATATTTATATATAAGATGGTTAAGATAGATACACTACCATTTTTACTTAGTTCATTGAAGAGTAAGGTTTGTGCCAATAATGTTTGGACAATTGAATGCTAATGTCTGGTGTCCTGAATAACTAACTTAAAGATAGTAATACGTAATGTATTAACCATTGTTACCCTCCTATTATGTTGTTTTGAAAATTTGTTCTTCTTTTGATTTGTTTTGTTTTTTTCTTCTCTTTAAAAAAAAAAAAAAAAAAAAAAAAAGTTCCTTTTGAGAAAAAATGAAAATAAAGCTTTTGTAAATAAGGAAGGGAAGAGAGGTTGAAAGAAAGGTCAGGGAATGGGAAAAAAAAAGAATCAAGTTATATCACGCACGGGTACAAATTCCCTATAATGAATGTGATCATTATGTATACCTAAAATGTAACAGTAAACTTAATAAAAATTTTTTTTGAAAAGTTCCTTTTGAGTATGTTAGTTGAAAAGTTGGAAATGCTTAGTGTTCCTGTTGTACTCAGAGGTTTGTCTGAGACTCATTGGTTTGTTCCTTCACTCTTTGCAGATTAAACCTGAATAAAGGCCAGCACAGAACCTGTCTCTGTGTCCTTAGTGATCCACCTAATAATAATCTAAGCCTTGGCCCATCTGGGGCTCAGGGATGTGTGCAAGACCTGGCACAAGAGGGTGCTGGCAAGCCTGGCATCTTGGTGCACACCTGTAGTCCCAGCACCCTAGGAACCTGAGGCAGGAGGACCACATGTTCAGTTGTAATAAGATCACAGGTGGGAATTTGGCCTGGGGAATTCACTGATTTACGGAGACTGTTTTAAAAAAATGGGGTTGGGATATAGCTCCAAGCGAAGGCCCAGGGTTTAGTCCCTAGTAAGGGGGTAGAACAACCTGGGTGTTTCTGGCAAGAACTATGACACATTGTGCCACTCAGAGTTCATAAAAAAATAGGACTCTTCACCATGCCTTTGCCTCTCTGGCCTCCTCTGCCATGTCCAGACATGGTACAAGTGTAGGTACGGAGAGAGCAACACGATGCCTCCTGCCAACTCATGACAAGACTTATAATAGCAAGCCAGACCTCTGCCTCCTCCAGAGCACATGACAGGGAACAAAGGGTTAACTAAGAAAATCAAAGTTGTATGAGAGAGAAAGGAAGGGTAATGATGTTTGATTAGGCAGCTGTACAGTCTCATACAACAACATTCTGGACAGACAAAAGGAGCCTCCAGGAGGCTGAAGGTCAACAGCCATTCACTCATATTCTGGTGGCAAGCACTGAATTATGCAGAAGGATATAGCAAAGTGACTCTCAGGCTGCTGTGTACATAAGAATCACCTTCAAGGCTTGTTAAAGAACTCTGCTAGTCCCAGTCAGAGCGTTTCTGTTTCGTTAGGTCTGGGGTAAGACCCAGAAATTCACCTTACTGAAAAGTTCCCCTGAGACATAGGCTTAATAAGCACGCCCCCACACAATGTGTTGTTTTCCTTGTGTTAAAGATGAAGTTATAAAATCATGGAAGGTCTATATGCCAAAGAACGAGATTAGGTTTATTCTGTAGGCCATAAAAAGTTGAAGAAAGCTGAGCAAGAACTGAGCTGATTAGCTTGCATTTGGTGGCAGGCAACTTGACAGATTGGAAGGAAATGTCATTGAAAAGTGTTAAAAATTCAAGCTAAATGGGCCAGGGGATACAACAACAGCAGCAACAACAACAACAACAACAAATCAGGGCATATGAAGTTTCCACTAAGGGTTTTGCAAATTGTTAGTTATAATTTCTCTATGCCAGGTGTGAGATAGCAATGAACAGAGTTAGCTTTCCTGGGCTAAAATATCCCAGTGAGAGAAAGACAATAAACAAATTGGCACTTCAACAGAATATTTCAAATGCAGAGTTCTGGATGCTGTGAAGAAATAAAATAAAGCCAAATGACATGATCCAGACGAGGTGGTTATTTAGAGAAAGCAGCCAAAAATCTAGGAAATTAAAGGTTTCAGGCCAAGGTAAGCATTGCTACCAAAAAAAAAAAAAAAAAAAAGAAAAATAAAATATATGTACATCCTACAGAAAGGAGTTTGTGCTAAAGAAATAGACTTGTGAGCTAAGATACTAGTGACAAAGTGTTAAACTATGAGGCCGAAAGTTAAACACCTGACTGAATATGTGATACATTATATGCCACAAGATACGTCCAGATTATTGTGTCATAGCACAGTACAGGGATTATAAGCACCTTTTAAACTAATATGGAGAATGGATTTTATGAGAATAAAAAGTAGAAGAAGCAAGGCCAAAAAAAAAAAAAAAAAAACGGGTTATAGCAATAATGATGGTGAAATTATTAGAGTTGATTGTAGGAGACAGCCAAGAGAATTTACGGGTGAAGTGGGTTATAGGTCGAAACAAATAGCTGACATTTATTGGGCCCTTACCATACTAAAGACAGTGTTTTAGTCAATTTTGTGCTGCTATAACAGAACAGTGGAGACTGGGCAATTAATATGAAACAAAAAGCTACTTCTCATAGATGTAAAGGCTGGTAAGACCAAGCAGCTGGTGCCTGGCAAAGTCCTTCTTGCTGTATTATCCTGTGGCAGGTGGGCAAAGGGTAAGAGAGAAAAAGGGGCAGAACTACGCCTGAAAAGGGAGTTATCCTATATAATGAATGCTGGAACAACAGTGGTTACCAACTTGCTACAGACTACAAAGGCTAAATTAAAAAAAAAAAAAAAAAGCTGTAGTTCTGAAACCTTTAACTACACATCTGCACTGTCAAATGCTTCCTTCTTTTTTTCTAGGCAACTCTATCGTCATGGGAAACAAGAGTTATAGCTGTAGTACTTGCCAAAACAGAGGGTATCCTGTGACATGCACTGGTCAAAATACTTAGCAAATAATTCCATTGAGTACCAAACCTATAAAATAGGTAGTACTATCGCAAGCATCCCTCTGTTCAAGGCTTCCCAAAACCTCCAGGGGATACTGGGAATATTTCCTATAAATGTAATATATATGACTTGCATAATGACTTGCATAATGACTTTCATAATGACTTAATATTTAGACTGTATTAAATATAAGGTGGTCAAATGGACGACAAAGCCGAAGGACCAAGATCAAATTCAGCCTTCCTCCTTAATAAGGCTAAAAATAAATTCCCTGTTGCTTCTTATTGTTTATTTCTCAATCTTGTAAGATTCAGTCAATTCAGGGCCTCAGACCTGAGAATCAATTTTTCTTCAGAATGGGGCTTTCTTGTGTTCTGCATTGTAAAACATGAAGAGGGGACCAACTCAAGAATATATGGGTCTATTAATAGCACTCAGTGAATGGTGAAAAAATGAACTTCTTCAAGTTGTTTTCTAGTATTGTTATGTCTGCCCTTTGCTCTCTATCTGTATCCTTAAATTCTGGGTTTCTAAATCTGAGCTCTAAATACCAGATCCCAGGCTGACAGGAAAGGATGGTCAAGCCTCAGAGGATAAATAAGCCCCATGAAACGTTTTATGTCCATGTCTATTTTTAAACAGATTGTTTTCAAGGGAGTTTTTGATTCATGTATTAAGAACTCCTCTCCAAAGAGGAGACAGAGTACGGTGAAATACTCAAGTAACACTGCTTAAGACATGTAGACAAATGTATGCTTCGATTTTTAACGTGATAAATCCAATTCTGTTCTTCCCACACTCCAGCACAGTGCAAGAGTTAACAGTAAAAGAGGGTCACTTAACATCAGTCAAGGTAGGGGCTGCCAGAGAAGTTGAGAAAACACTCTTTTGTATGGTAAAGTTAAATTGCTGTATCCAAGAGGCAACAGCATACGAGTTTTTAAAGACAGTTACTTTTCTTGTGGAACAGATGCGCTGTGATTATTCCGATTCCATAAAGCAACTCTTGTGATCCATCAGGAAACCTTGTTCCTTCCAATTCCGTCTGTGTCCCCGATGCTTACAGCACCTTAACTTGTAGGAAGAGGAAAGAGACAAGGCAAAGTCCATATCTAACAGTGACTGTCACTCCTTATTGTAGTTAGGAAGAAATTAATCACATGGTGTTAAAAAAAGTGCTGGTTCTGGCTCAAAATGAATATATACATATATATATATTTTGATATACCTTACACCACACGAATCTCAGTAACTTCAGATAAAACCCATCCTTATGAGTGATATTGCTGGGACAATACATAAAAATCACGATAGGTTTAATGAGCCGAGTAGAAGACTTATAAATATGTTCTTTTCGGGTACTTAAGGTGGCAGGCTTTCAATGAAGAGGCTCGGTTTCATGCACCCATTGCAACCTGGAGTCTCGTGACGCCCAGGGCTATTCAAAAACCAACATCAGCCAAATTCACAAGGCTTGCTTTTTGCTCAAAACTTGAGAATATAGTCAAAAATAAAAAGCCATCCCAGCGGAATCTATACCCTTGACATCACAGGAGACACTCTTCAATCCTTGCTTAGCGGAGTCAGCTAGGACCACCCTGGTGACCCCACCTCCAGCAGTGCCATAGCTGGCACTGAAACAGTTCTCGACGTTTAAGGGAAACGTCCTTCTGTTAACAAGCAAACCAAAAAATACGGAAGTGTTATACTCTTTCGAATGAAACAAATAGTTGGTCCTGAAAAGGACCTTTTGTTTTTGTAAGTAGAAACTCAAGACGAAAAACTTAGCCGCCGAAGCCGTAGAGCGTGCGTCCCTGGCGCTTGAGCGCGTAGACCACGTCCATGGCGGTGACCGTCTTGCGCTTGGCGTGCTCCGTGTAGGTGACAGCGTCGCGGATCACGTTCTCCAGGAAGACCTTCAGCACCCCGCGCGTCTCCTCGTAGATGAGGCCGGAGATGCGCTTCACGCCGCCGCGCCGGGCCAGGCGGCGGATGGCGGGCTTGGTGATGCCCTGGATGTTGTCGCGCAGCACCTTACGATGGCGCTTGGCGCCCCCTTTGCCAAGGCCCTTGCCTCCTTTGCCACGACCAGACATGATAACGCTACAGCCGCTGAAGAAGCAAAGAAATGTCTCTGGTCCGCGACAGGATATTTATAGTAGCATTTCGGACCTATTTGAAAACTGCAAGCGCAGGGGCGGGAACTGTACTTCCCGCCCTTGTGCGCTTTTTTTTCCTGCTCAGACTGCAGGAGAGAGGCGGAGCCAGAGGCAACAGCTGAGCCTGAGGCAGCCCACAGATGTCTGTGACAGACCTTAGAGACGGAAGAGGAGGAGTCAAAGACTGCAATGTTTGTCGTGCCTCGTTTCCTTCAGTCATCTCTTTTAAACCACTAAATTTTTTTTTCGGTATCTACGGGAATGAAACAGTTCCACCTATCACGCTAACATCTCTCTCTCCCTGTTTTTCTTTTTGAAAGCCAGGGTCTGGCCAGGTGCCTTGCATTCACTGTATGTAGCGCAGTCTGACCTCGAACTGGTGATTTTCCTGCTTTAGCCTCCAGAGTGCTGAGATTATAGGAGTGAGGCATCACCGCTGGAGCAGGCTGATATTTGTCTTGCAAATTGAACTACTTAGGGTTTTGGGGAAATTTTCTGAAATTGTACCTTGTTATGCATTTCATACAAATCTGAAATGATTCTCTTTTGTAGAAAAAAACCTGAAGACTTTCAATTAAAATGAAAAATAATTCAAAATTGTCTTTGGAGAGAGGAAATACTAATATTTATTGGACAATTCCATCACGAATCTGGGCCTAACATTTATTTCCTCCTTCATGCTTTTCTATCTGTTAATGTGGTGTCTTGCAATCTGGAACTACCTTCTGTTGCTATCATAATCTCCATCTGTGTGTATTTGTAAATGTGATTCAAAAAGTCAGTGAAAAATTCACTTGGTTACGTTTCATTTACTCCCCCAACTTTCTCAATTTTCATCACCATCTCCACACCGCAAAGGCAATTTCTCTTTGGATCTGTATTGTCTCATAAAATAGTTTGGAACCATTTGCAACCTTAAAATGTTGATTTGTTATTTATTGGAAAATATTAGCTATAGCTGAACAATTGATACGTGTAAAATTAATTTTTTGTCAGTAAAGTTTATAAAATCTGAATACAATATATTTGTTTCCAATAAAAGTTAGTTACCAGACTGAATAAAATATACACCCAACTTGGAATATTAAGGGTGAACAAAAGCAAGAAATTTTACATTGATAAAGTTTTATATTGATTACATTTTGAAATGATATTTTGATATTTGACGTTAAGTACAACATGTTGTTATATGTTTTTCAGTTTTTATTTTTTATTTTTATTTTATTTATTTATTTATTTTTTTTTGTGGGTACCAGGGGTTCGACCTCAGGACCTCGCGCGCCAGCAGGTGCCCGGGCCACTGAGCAATATCACCGGCCCCTTTTTTGTATGTGGGATCCGGGAGTCGAACTCGGGCCCTCGCGCTTGCAAGGCAGGCGCTTACGCCGCTGAGCCATCTCACCGGCCCTGTTTTTCAGTTTTTAAAATATGGTTTCTGGAAATTTCAAATTTATATATATTGCTTTCACTATATTATTCCTTTGCATTATTATTATTTTTTTTTTTTTTGGTGGGTACCGGGGGGTCGACCTCAGGACCTCGCGCGCCGGCAGGCGCTCGTGCCGCTGAGCGATATCACCGGCCCCTTTTTCGTATGTGGGATCCGGGAGTCGAACTCGGGCCCTCGCGCTTGCCGGGCAGGCGCTTAAGCCACTGAGCCATCTCACCGGCCCTGCATTATTTTTCATTGGTAACATTATATCAGGATTCTTCCTTTAACTTCTCTATCTTATTCTTTACATAATCTTGATACCATAAACTTTGTAAAACAGTGAGCATTCAATATATCTCTAAGGAAGTTAGCAGTAGAGACTGTTTAACAGGGCCTTAGAAGCTGGGCTTGCAGATGCCTAATGGGTAACTAAAAGCAGGATAAACCTTGGCATCTCTGTCTCTATTTTATATCTATCTATTTCATTATCTTAAAACTTTGTGTCAGATCTCTGCTCACTTCTGTATGTAATCATGTGAATTGCTACAGGTGTATCTATAGAAACAAACTACGAAGTTTATAATCTCTAAATTTACTTAACTAATGTCGACCCCCTTCAGGAGTGAGGTAAGATTTACAGGGACGCTTAATTGTCAATTTTTGCAAAGCCTTGTTCTGTGGAGCAATACCTAGAAATCTCCAATTACTGTCCTAAACCTACAAGGTACCTTGTATGATTCTATGAAAAGCAGAGCCTTGTAGCTTCAATTCAATGATGAGGTCACACCCCTGAACAGGAGCAGTCAAGCCATAAAGCCATAAAGTCTCTGGAACAACCTGGAAGAACCAATCCTGAGGCAGTGCTCAACCACACCATTACTTGACCAGGATTACCTATGCTGAAAGCTATACATACTTCACAGCTATGCAAACCTCCAAATCTTGCCTTTAAAAGCTCCTTTCCTGTAAGAGCTCATAGTTTCTGTCAGACCTTGAAATACCAATAGTGAACGTCTATATTTGTCCTTCTCAGCATGACCAAACTAATTAACAATCCTCCTTGCATTTCACCACTGCTCATTTCCTTGAATGACATTTTGCCAATAGTGGTAGGGCCTGGTTTCATGGGTCACTTAGAGCTGGGGCTTTTCCTTTAAAACTATGGTACCAATTTGACTCAACACAGAATGAAGCTTTACATAAAACCAAGTCATACTAGAAACGAAGGGAAGCTTGTCAAGCTCACCGTTAATCAAGGTTGAAAAGGTGGACAGTTAGAAAACATCACTATTTTAATTTTTCAAATGCAGTCAGTTGATAGCAACTACTAGATTTTCTGTGCAATTTTTTCCCTCTAAAAGTGTATTTTTAAGAGAAAGCATCCAAAACTGATTTTTACACTCATATGCGTGCTCCCAAATTTAAGCCTTATATAAAATGATATCTAAGGATGTTTCAGGAAAAGAAATGAAGGAAAGACTAATTGTTATTCCTATAAGCTAAGTAAATATCAGAAAAGACTGAAATAAGAAAATTAAATCAAGTATCTTGGAATCTAGAAAAAATTCAATTATGTATTTCTTGATGAACAAGTAAAGTAAGGATGTCAAAAATTTACTCTATGAGAATACACAGACATTTAATGTAAAGGTGAATTATTTAATTTTCTTTCTAGTAAGGATTCAGAGTGTGAGACAAATTCTTTAGTTTCAAGTAAGGAAAAAGGGAGTATAATTTCACAAATCATTAACAGGCCAGATGAGAATTATAGGAAAATATACTTTCTTCTTTGGAAAATTTACTATTGATTAAAGGTATCAAACTTAGTTATGTTTCTTGTTAACTTTTCTGTTTTCTTCTTGTAGTCATACATATAATTTCTATTCATTGAAATAGCCGTGACTCCAAAGACTGAAGGTCTTTTTGTCATTAATTAATTATGTTTTAGTCAAACTCAATAACCCATCCTAATAATTCTTTATTAAATTATCTACAAAATACATGATTTCTTAAATGCTCTTTCAGTCTATCAGAACTTTTTATTTCATTCATTGAGGTAATTATTTTTTATTTATTTATTTATTTATTTATTTTTTTGGTTTCCTTTTTGGGATAGGGTTTCAATGTATATCACAGAGTGGTCTTGTTGCTTTTGTAGCCAGGCTGGCCTGGAAGTCAGGACGATCCTCCTGCCTCAGGCTCCAAAGTGCTGGGATTACAGCCATGAGCCACCACGCCCTGCAAGATAAACTCTAGGTACCTCTTCAGTTTGTATTTTTTGACTCATGATTTCACTGTTTTAAAATAAGTGGTTAAAAGGAGATGTCATCTGATTTGCAGGTAAAAAGGTACTGGTCCTGTTACATAGTTTCTGTCTGGGGAAACATTAGTTCCATATGTCATATCAGCATCATTGGTAAGCACCTGATGGCAGGGTAGAAAATGCAGACAGGAGAGCAGATTCATTACCAGGCATTCATTACCAGAACCAAGGGGAGATTGTGGTCTTCAGGGAAGAATTCTGAACACTTTTTAGAAATATGCAAATCCAAGAATGGAGGTGAAGGGATGGATTACATCCTTTTTTTCTCATAAGACAGCATAGTCTAAAAGGCCTGCCAAAGGTTCCTAAGAGTGTTTTAGGGGAATCTGCTTCTGTTTGACTAGTAGGGCCCCATATCTGTGTATTTAGATGTTAACTTTCAGGAGATTAATAATCGCAATGATTTTTGTACATTCCAGATTGCAATAATCCGTGTCCAGTAGAAAATATAACTCAAAATTTACAGTTGTATAACATGACAGTGACCATTTTTAATATAATTTTCCTTTGTTTTTCAGTCTTTCATGAGCTGTTAATCTCCTGTATTCCTTTGGAACAGGATTGTCTTCCTGATATATCTATACTGATGAGTTCTATATTACAGAGATATTTGATATAAATATTTTAGGCTTAGTTGCTTATTTTTAATTTCACCTGTTGATAACTATCATGAGGTATTGGCTTTAAAGCCTAATTGTTTATGTAAAAGAAAGCAGGTATTTGCTTTTTTGGCTGCTTAGGCCTGCCCAGTAAAGTTTAGGTTCATTAAGAAATCATTTCCTTTGGTTTCCCAGTTGTAAATGTTTGTAAATTTTTTTACTCAGGCCTTAAGAATATAAGAGTATTAAGAGGCAGGCCTCATCAGTGATAACTCTCTTCTGATAATTAGTACCTAAAATCTTCCCATACACCCCTGCTCCCTCATGAACACATTCACCTCTACAGTTTGAAACTCCATCTTCGAAGGGACAAATGAAGCGGTTTTCTAAATAAATTGCAGATCACCACACAATTATATATCACATACCATGTCGTGTATTAGAACAACCACATGTAAAAACATGCCAGTTTTTAAAAATTCGTTTTCTTTTTTTCACCAAGGGAGGTAAACTGTTGTTTGTAACTGCATTATAAACAGTTTTTATTGACAAAATGGATCCGTGGTTCTGAGCTTTTTTTCATTCCCGAGGAAATTATTGGCTTGGATTAGGCCCTCTTCTCTTGGAAACCGGCAAGCCGGCTCGGTGTCGATGACCATGAAAGTGACGACCTGGATGAAGACAGCAAGCAAACTGGTGTCCTGGAAGAGAGGCACCAGATACAGTATTTCCTGTGTGCCTCCTGCAGCTCCATGACGGCGGAGCTCTGGAAGCGCAGGTCGGTCTTGAAGTCCTGCGCGATCTCGCGCACCAGGCGCTGGAACGGCGCTACCGTGCCCGGCCGGTAGCGCTGCGGCCTTGGTGGCCAGCTGCTTGCTTGGGGCCTTGGGCCGGTGGCCATGCCCGCTGACTGCTTCATCTGGCTACAACAGAAAGAACAGCTATACGCTGGTATCGTCCTATCATATTTTTAGAGGCTGATTGAGTCCGGTTTATCTGTCTCTTGCTCTGAGGTTTGCTTTAGGGGCAGATTGAATAATACGTTGTTTCCAAGATAGTCCACATTTTAAGATATGGAAGGGAATCATCATGTAGTGTTGACTAAGTTTTTCTTAACTACGTTTTTCTGAAGAGTAATAACCAACAGTTTGAAAGCATTATTGCTGGTAGAATTGCCCTTATCTCTACAATTTAAAAATTCCGCCCTGAAATCTGATTGGTCACTTTTCCTTCTTTGTTCTCTCGTATTTTATTTTGGGTTTTTATTATTTTCAGATTTTCTGAGTGAAAGTATGGACACCCAATTTACGTATACTTTTGTGTACTGAGGTTTATGTACATATGGTCACGTACACAAAATATCTTCACACATACTTTTCATTAGTTTTACTTACATGGCCTAAGTCCCATTTTTGTTCTAATACAATGGTAGCTCATTTTCCCTTACGTATTTGTGTGGCTTTTAAGAGCTAAGTTTCTTCTGAAACACCCGGTGATGTATAAAACTTTAAATAAATTGGCATCCTGGAGCAAAGCATGACTTTCCACTTGTTAACATTGAAACTTGCTCATGTGAAAATTTCAAGTGTCAGTGAAATATCTATCATGGTTCAAAAGCATTGCAGCACTTCACAGAAAATTTGGGTGGCTCTTAAAAGAGCCTTTGTTTTCCGGAAATAAGAGGTCACTGTAGAGCTGCTAAGTTCTTCACTTGCCCTTGGCCTTGTGGTGGCTCTCGGTCTTCTTGGGCAGCAGCACGGCCTGGATGTTGGGCAGCACGCCGCCCTGCGCGATCGTCACCTTGCCCAGCAGCTTGTTGAGCTCCTCGTCATTGCGGATGGCCAGCTGCAGGTGGCGCGGGATGATACGCGTCTTCTTGTTGTCGCGCGCCGCGTTGCCCGCCAGCTCCAGGATCTCGGCCGTCAAGTACTCGAGCACGGCCGCCAGGTACACCGGGGCGCCGGCGCCCACGCGCTCAGCGTAGTTGCCCTTGCGGAGCAGGCGGTGCACGCGGCCCACGGGGAACTGCAGCCCGGCGCGGGACGACCGAGTCTTGGCCTTGGCGCGAGCCTTGCCTCCCTGTTTGCCACGTCCGGACATATTGAGTAGCTGACAACAAAAGACCAAACAGCTAAAGAGAAAAGAAAAAATGGCCTGTTGGAAGCAATAAGAAGGTTTTTATACTGGTAGGTGGAAGTGTAAACTGCAAGATTTGATTGGTTGATATCCGCTTTGCCTAGAAAGCCAATAGGAGAACAGATTGAAATAATCAAATTTGCATATATTTCGTCACTGGTACGTTTTCAAATCAGATCTAAATATTCTTGAATCCTTATTTGCATAGGAGCCCTATAAATGAACTGCTCCTTGGTTCTCTGCCTTTAGTCTTTTGTTTCTGGCTTATATTCTAGGTTGATTTCTCTTAACATGCCTGAGCCAGCAAAGTCGGCGCCTGCCCCGAAGAAGGGCTCGAAGAAGGCGGTGACCAAAGCGCAGAAAAAGGACGGCAAGAAGCGCAAGCGAAGCCGCAAGGAGAGCTACTCTGTGTACGTGTACAAGGTACTCAAGCAGGTGCACCCCGACACGGGCATCTCGTCCAAGGCCATGGGCATCATGAACTCCTTTGTGAACGACATCTTTGAGCGCATCGCCGGGGAGGCGTCGCGCCTGGCGCACTACAACAAGCGCTCGACTATCACGTCGCGGGAGATCCAGACGGCCGTGCGGCTGCTGCTGCCCGGGGAGCTGGCCAAGCACGCAGTGTCGGAGGGCACCAAGGCTGTCACCAAGTACACCAGCTCCAAGTGAGCGCGCCCGGGTGCTGCCTACAACTCAAAGGCTCTTTTCAGAGCCACCCAATTTTTCACTAAAAGAGTTGTGATAACTTAGCAAACGTTGTGTTATTTTTTTTGAGCGAATTGTTTTTGCTGAAAATGGAGGTTTGCATCCGTGTAGTGATAACTTCAGCGTTTAGGTAGGTCACAGGTTTACTTGCAGATGAGTAACAGCTGTTAACACCCATTTTTTTCCTCTATTTTGTGGGTACCGGGGGTCGACCTCAGGACCTCTCGTATCAGCAGGCACCTGTGCCGCTGAGCGATATCAGCTCTTTTTTGGTATGTGGGTTCCGGGAATCGTACTCGGGTCCTCGCGCTTGCCGAGCAGGCGCTTACGCCGCTGAGCCATCTCACCGGCCTCTTACCACATTTGCGTTTTTCGCTGATTGCTTATTATCCTCATATTCATATATTGTGTGTACTAACCTAATTGACTTCTTGATGGAGAAGATTCAGTAAATTTGGTCTTGCTAGTGCTATGTTTGGGAGCGACTAAATGGTACCATTCTCAGTCAACACAAAATTATTATATGCTTCAAGTGAATTAATTTACTTAAACATAAATCCTCGAAAGTAAGGGGAGGGCCGCAACTGAAATACGACCAAATTGAAAACTGACCGTAAGTGGTTCCTGGGAAGGTACATTTGAAAATTTCCAGTTACCAAATCAGACTCAATTATGGCAATTCAGGAAAGAAATTCCTTTAGGAAATTGTAACTCTCTCAAAGTTAGTTTGTAGATTGTCTTTAATTATTTTGTTTTTTTTTTAATGCGTCATTTATATCAGTTTATCTTGCATTTTGTTAAGCATTAATTTAATGAAAAATATTACTGTAGTTAACACTTTGACTTTCCTGTCCTATGCAGATATATCATATATATATATATATTGCATAATGAAGACTTACACATTCTCTAATAATTACAAGTTTCACTTAAGTTTGTGAACTGCCATGAATGGCATCTCCTGCAGAAGAACTGTGAAGTGTATAGATACAAAATATTTTAGAATTCCAATCCAGTCCTGGCAAAAAGACTATTCTTTATTGTATGATTTATTTCAAAAGTAATAAATTTTTCACTCCCTGTATAACATGTATTGTGTACATAACGACATACACATGAATATGTATAAACATTCAAATATACAAGGAATAAAAAACAAAAATCTAGAAAAAAACTAAAGACTAAAACTGCCAGTTAACTTTATATAAGTTGGTTAATATAAATAGTCATGGCCTATAATTTAGGGAACTACTGAACTCTGATATTATAGGAGGAAATATGTCCCTGTTTGGCTTCTCTTCACAGAGCAGAAATTATATAGCTATCAAATTCTAAAATTGTACCCCATGGTGATATACAGTATAATGCCACCCCCGTGTTACCTTTGTCACCTGATCTGACAAAGGATAAATTTGTACATGGAATTAAGTCTACTAATTGACCTACATTAATAGTGAAATTATACCTTAATGTGCAAGTGAACACTGTTTAGTCACCGGGGTCCTCAGTAGTACAAGAGGGAGTTAGAATAGATAATAATACAAATTGCAGTGTAAGAATGGTTTGGCCATAGACTACTGACTTTGAAAATGATGGAAAGGGACCAGGTGTGAAGGAGAGTTTGGACTCTTAACACCTGAAAAACAAGGAAACAAATTTTAAGTCTTCAGTTCTTGAGCTAAAATCAGACCAACATCTTGAGTTTAGCTCAGTGAGATTCATGAAATGATCTAGATTTACAGAACTATATAATTATAAATTTTTATTACTTTTACTCACAAAGTCTGTAATGAATTTTAGACCACCAATAGGAAACTAATACAACCATACATGTGAAAGAATCATTGACTAATATACTCAGTAAAGTAATATTAGACTAATTTACTCAGTAAAGTAATATTGTAATTATACATATATAAATTTAAACGTGTAGATACTATTATAATTTTAGATACATGAAAATTCTAATTAAATATCACAGAAGCATGTAAATTTGGAAATGTCTGATTGTAACAGCAGCAATTTACTTTTTGTTTTGTTTTATTGTGTTTTTTGCTAGCCTCTAAGGTGTTTATTTTTCTTTAACACAGCAGAAACTCTGATTTCCTGGAGCATGACTTCTTGTATGCATTCACAGCACTGTTATTACTTTTGAGTGATATGCACGGCACTTCAAAAAGCTTACATTCATTATGTTACAATATAGCATTCTTGGGAAAATTTGTCTCATATACTCTATGAATGTCTTTGTTAGGCTAATAGCTACACATTAGCAGGACAGAGAGACAAAAGGGATGAAGTCAAAACACCATGCTTTGCAGTTAAGTAAAGAAATGATGATTTCAACACATATATAATAATTTGTTAGATCTCAGACCTAAATTGATTCCACAGAGCACAATGGCATTTTAAGGCAAACACTGTGCAGTCCTTTGGATGCTGTCACCAGAAAGGATCCCAGGAGGTTCCCAAAGGAGAGATAAGGAACCTAAACCCACCCTACCCACAGAATAAGGTGCACATTCACTGACTGCTGTTGTGGGAAAAGAAGTGTCAGGAATGATCAGAAAGAGGCACAGAAAGAATTCATTAGGCAGAATTTTAAAAGTTCAAATTCAAGCATGGAGTGCTGGTGTTCAGAGAACAGGCAGGTCACTTTCGGGAACTGGGAACATTTATGCTTCTCTTAAAGAGAGGAAAACCCAAGGAAAAGATGGGCCACCCCCTGAAGCACACTAGGCCAATTTATAGGTATAAGTCCAGTTCATTTTTTGTTTGTTTTATTTCTTAAGATGGATAATTTAAACATGGTTTGAAATGTTTCAACCCATTCCTTTATATTTGGATCAGGTTCCTGCTCTTTACTTGCTCAGGTAAACACATTTATGAACTTACAGTATACTCGAGGAATTTTCAGTGTGATGCATCTTGAAGGAGAGGAGCCCAAGTTGACCCACATAGATAATCTTTGGTAACTGTGACTGGGTCCCAGGAGTTGTAGACTTTTAAAAAGTATACCTTTTAATTATGATTTTCTTTCTTTTCTGCCTGTCTTTATTTCTTCCATCCTACCTAAATAAATAACTGGCCACCTGGCATGTAGTTCCAGGATGAGGCATATAGCATTCCTGGCTGCATAGCCTACAACCCAATGGTACAAGAAAAGGAAATGTTCTTTAAAGGGGCTCCAACCTTGGGCTGGAAGCTGGTTTAAATGAATTTATCCTTCGTAAGTTTCTTTCATGACTAAAGCCCCTAAGGAAACACTGAACATCAACAAAGGATAGGAAGACATTTTTCAATTCAAAAGTAACTTCTAAGTAAAATGTTGATAAGCTTCATAAACACCATGGGCCCCTGAACCCCAGGAGTAATGTTTGCATGTATAAAAGATACTGCAGTCATAATGTTAGGCAAAGGGTCATTAGCAGGCTGGAGACTAGTAGCTGAAGGGCTACTTGAGAAAAGTAAAGAAGATGTGATTTTCCTTCACTTTCTTAATCATTGGACAAGATCCACACAAGCCTGTGGGTTTCAAACTTTAGCTAAAAAGAATGTAACATCCTATAAATGAAGGAATCCAATCACCACCATCCTAGGCTGACTAAAAGCCACTGCAAGCCTCTTCATTGTACTGAAGATGTATAATCTTATGCTGTCATATCTACTGAAGATGTATAATCATGGGTTAATAAGGCCCAATGACCATGGCTTCACTCCATAACTGCCATCTCATTCTCCAGCCCTGCTCCTGACAGACAACCACCACATCATGCATTTTTTAAGCCTTATCTCTACCAGATATCCAAAACTCCTTTTCACTGAACTTTTCCCCTCACAGCCCATTTTGAACTTTTCCACTCAGAAGCACCCTTTGTGCTCACAACCCTATAAAAAACCTCATAGTGATGGGGATATAGCTCAGTGGCAAAGCACCTGCCTGGCAAGCACAAGGTCCTGAGTTCGATTTGCAGTACCAAAAAAAATAAAAAATTAAAAAAATTAAAAACACACACACACACAAAACAAAAACCTCATAGCCTGTATAATAGTGGCTACTCTGGTCCTCATACCAGCAGCCTGTCTCAGGCTTATTCTAAGTAAACCTGTCCTCACTGTTGAGCTCATATGTTTGTTTCTACTTTTTTTCTAGCATTATGCTGCTGATAAGGTCCAGGCCCATATAAATTTCAGAGTATTGGTGATGAGTTGGAAAACCCTCAAGATCTCAAACAAACTAAATAGAGACAACCACCTGAGAAATAAACAAGGACCTACTTTTCTCTGAAGTAGGTAAACGACATCCATTTTATTTATACAAGAACAACAAGATAGTCAGGGATCATTATAAGGATGGGGAAACAGGAAGGAGAACTGTGGGCCTTTTCCTGCTGCTATTAAAAACATGACTTGTGTTTTCTACTGGGACAATTAGGGACTTGAAAGCCATCTTTGCTATGAACCACAACTCTTCAGTAGAGCCTATGGATGCCCAATAGGTAACTAGAATTATGACAAAGTTTGACTTTCTTTTTATACCCTTTGTTGTTGTAAGCTTTGGCCAAATCTCTTCTCAGCTCTACAGATAGGTATATTACTTATTTAGGGAGGGTCTATGTAAAAGTTGGAGGAACAAGGTTGATTGGCCCTAAATTTACATAATCTCACCTTCGTGAAGACTGAGGAGACCAGGATGGGTTATCTCTAAGGTCATCCAACTATACCTGACAAGTTTCCAGCTATTGTCCTTAACCTGTTTGTTCTGAACCTCCAAGCACCTGGAAACAAAACAATCTCCCAGGCTAAAGATTCTAGAATCATGACATCAGGACTGATATAGTATGACAGCAGAACTGAGATACAGTAATTATCAACAGTGTGGGGGACCACCTGGATGGCTGTCCTTGAGAGAAGAGCAACTATCTCCATTTTGGCTGAACCTGGCCCTAATTCCACCTATTGATATGTACAGAGCTGGCTAGGACTTTTCCTTATCTCTTTAATTGGCTTTAGGCAATGCAAATAGGTCCAGCCGAAGTCCTGATGTGTAGTCTTTGAAGCAAAGCGACAGGCCTGTGTTTCCCCGTCCCTTTGCTCCCAATACATGGTTGAGCCTGGCGGGATGGAGAGCCGTGCTCCACGCTGTCGGCTGGGATCGAGCCTCGAGAAAGAGGCTATGACTTCCCAGGGCATAAAAGATTATACATCAGAGCTGAAGCACTGACCCCAAAACATTAGATACTATCTTGAATTGTGTTATGCAGATTACTCCTTCTGCATATCCTTCCCTCTGCATTTGCAAAGGTGATTTTCAGGCCTAGCCCAGTTTACGAGACTCACGTACTTCCCGAGGCTCTCACAGTCACTCATCCCGGAGCCACTCCCCTCCTTCAGAATTAATAAAAACCTGGGTTCGGCCCTGGGTCAGGGCCTTTGTTCCAGTAGCCACAGTCTTGGCTGTACTTAGGCCCCCTTGGCTCCCCAGAACTATAAATATGCCTTAGTGTCTTTATTCTCACCGTGGGTTGCATTGGATGTGGTAGATTGGAATTAACTCGGTAAAATTCCAATAACTTCCTTTTGGGTTTACAAATCTAACTTCCTGGACTGTGACGAGGACCAGGAAGGGCTCACTATACAACAGGACCCAGTCCACCAGCTAATCCTAAAGAGCTGGCCTCTTGCCTTTGTGGGTGGGCCAGTCTAAACCCCTATATCAGCTTAATCCCCCTCCAGCTACATAAAATGGAGTCCTTTCCTAACTCTGCTATAATTTTCCAATTAAAACTTGTTTGTCTATAAATTTGTGCTTTAATTTAATTTCCATTATTTCTACAAGTAATGACCCAAGCTAGCCAGTGACAGAGGTATTCAAACTATCACTCAGTGCAGATGGGGACTTGGCACTGCCTGCGTTCTCACTTGAAGCTGTAATTCTCTCTACAGCTACTTTACAATAAATTCCACCAATACTTCTACCTGGTTGTCTGTATGTCTTGACTGGATTCTTTCATCAAGTGTAGGAGCCAGCCTAATGAGCTTTGTACTTCACTGAAGGACTAATAGGATGAAAAACAAACAGAAACAGAATTAAGTTAAAATGTGGAAGCCACAGGGGCTCTTGTCTCCCTTCAACAAAGATCCCCTCCAATGACTGGCTCACCCTGCCTTTATTCATTCAGACATAGGTACAAGTAATTAGAGTAACACAGGATTCATCTGCCTCCCACCATCCTTGGTACATGACTGGGTAAACAACAGGATCTCAGCTATATTAACTTTTCCTTGGAACCTGTAGTGTGTCAGCGTGCTTGCACTCAACCTTTCTCCTTAGTACTCACAAAGGAGGCCATTAGGCCTCAGTCTTCCTACCTGGTCTCCCACAATCAAGGGCATAAAGATCCAAAGACCCAGGAAGTGAGAAGCTGGTTTTTTATGATGATAGGACTTGGATTCCATGGGACAATTCCATGAATTATAAACTTGTCTAAAATGATTTCTTGTATTACGAATTATTTTTTTTTCTGGAACCAGAAATCAAACTCAGGACCTCACACTTGCCAAGCAGGTGCCATGCCGCTGAGCTATATCCCTGTCCCTCTTGTATTATAATTCTTTTGAGAATGTTAGTAGAGTTGATTTTAATAATTTTCTCAGTATAAGAAAGGAATACAAAGCAGTCCTAAGAGGGAAATTTATAGCAGTGAATTCTCATATCATGAAAACAGAATGAGCACAAATAATCAACCTAATGCTACACCTCAAGCTTCTAGAAAAATAAGAACAAGTAAAGTCCAATACCCATACAAGGCAGGAAATTATAAAGATCAAAGCAGAAATTAACGCAATTGAGACTAAGAAAACAATAATAGACTTAATGAATTGAAGAGCTGGTTCTTTGAAAGAATAAATAAAATTGATAAACCCCTAGTCAACCTTATCAAAAAAAGGAAAGAAAAAACTCAAATTCATGTAATGAGGAATGAAAAAGGTAAAGTCACTACAGATCCTGTGGAAATTCAGAAAATCATCAATACCTACTTTGAAAATTTTTACTCTCATAGGATGGAAAACACAGAAGAAATGGACAGATTCCTAGAAATGTATGAATTACCAAAGTTGAATCAAGAAGATATAAAAATTCTGAATAACCCAGTATCAGTTAATGAAATTGAAAATGTAACTAAAAACTTATGAACAAAGAAAAGCCCAGGTCCTGATGGATTCATGGCTAAATTCTATAAGAAATTTAGAGAAGATTTAATGCTATTACTCCTCAAACTCTTTAATGAAATTGAAAGGGAAGCAATTCTCCCTCATTCCTGGAAACAAGTATTAATTACCCTGATACCAAAACCAGAGAAAGACCCAACCAAAAAAGAACTACAGGGTCAATCTCCCTAATGAACATAGATGCAAAAATCCTCAATAAAATACTAGCAAACAGAATGCAGCAAATCATCAAGTTTATACACCATCACCAAGTGGGATTCATCCCAGGAATACAGGGATGTTTCAACATATGCAAATCAATAAATATAATACACCACATCAACAGAGCCAAAGACAAAAATCACATGATCATCTCAATAGATGCAGAAAATCTTTTGGTAATGTCCAACACTCATTCATGATAAAAAACTACAGAAAATCGGGATAGATGGTCTGTACCTCAATCTGGTAAAAGCCTTCTATGACAAACCAACAGCCAACATCATTAAATGGACAAAAACTGAAAGCTTTCACTCTAAAATCAGGAATAAGACAAGGATGTCCACTATCACCACTCCTACTCAATATAGGTCAGGAAACATTAGCCAGAACAATTAGACAAGAGAGAGAGAAATAAAAGGAATAAGGATAGGAAAGGAAAAAGTTAAATTATCATTATTCACAGATGACATGATACTCTGCATAGAAGACCCCAAAAACTCCACCAAGACTTCTAGATTTAATAACCAAATTCAGTAGCATTGCTGGATACAAAGTCAATGCTCAAAAATCAATAGCATTCCGGTACACAAACAACAAACTAGTTGAGAGAGAAATTAGGGAAACAACACCCTTCACAATAGCATCCAAATAAATGAAATACTTAGGCATCAATCTACCAAGGGAAGTAAAAGATCTATACATTGAAAATTACAGTACTCTGAAAAAAGGGATCAAAGAGGATATCAAAAATGGAAAGATATCCCTTGCTCATGGATAGAAAGAACCAACATTGTGAAAATGGCCATACTCCCAAAAATGTTATACAGCTTTAATGCACCCTGGTCAAAACAACATTAGCATACTCTCAGAGCTATAGAAAACATCCTTAAAATTCATTTGGAAACAGAAGAGATCTAGAATAGCAAAGACAATCCTGGGCAACAGAGGCAAGGCAGGAGGCATCACAATCCCTGACTTGAAATTATACTACAAACCTACTGTGATAAAATCAGCATGGTACTGGTGAAAAACAGACCTGAAAATCAGTGGAACAGATTAGAAGATACAAACACAACCACAAATACACTCAGCCACCTTATCTTTGACAAAGGGGCCAAACATGTTCACTGGAAGAAAGCCTCTCTAATAAATGGTGCTGGAAAAACTGGCTTTCCACATGCCAAAGACTAAAACCAGACCCAGGCCTATCACCATGCACTAAACTAAAGTCAAAATGGATCAAAGATCTAAGTATTAAAACAGAAACACTAAATCTACTGGAAGAAAAAGTAGGTAGGAATCTTGAAGACATAGGTGTAGGGAGAGAGTTCATGAACAAAACCCAAACTGCACAGAAGTATTTCAAAGAATCAACAACTGGGATATTATCTTATTAAGAAGCTTTTGCACATCAGAAGAAATCACCAACAGAGTGAAAAGAAAACCCACAGAGTGGGAAAAAAATTTAGCCAACTGTCCCTCAGACAGAAGACTTCTATCTAAAACATATAAAGAATCAATAAAAATCAGGGCCCCCAAATTCAAAGACCCAATCCAAAAATGGGCATCTGAGATGAATATGCATTTCTCAGGTGAAAAATACAAGTGGCAAATAAATATATGAAAAAATGTTCAACAGTATTGGTCATTTGAGAAATGCAAATTAAAACAACACTGAGATTCCATCTCACCCTAGAAAGAATGGCTATCATAGAGAAATCAACCAATAACAAATGCTGGAGGGGCTGTGGGGAAAAAGGAATACTTCTCCACTGTTGGTGGGAGTGTAGACTGGTACGAGCACTGTGGAAATCAGTGTGGAGAGTCCTAAAAAAACTAGAATTAGAGGTCATATTCGACCCAGCTATTCCCCTTCTGGGTATTTTCCCAGAAGAATTAAAAACATCATACCACAGGGATATATGTGCACCCATATTTATAGCAACACAATTTATAATAGCTAAATCTTGGAAACAACTCAAATGCTCTTCAACCTAGGAATAAATATAAAAAAGATGTGGTATTTTTATACAGTGTGGTACTACTGAGCTATAAAAAAGGATAAACTCAAGGCTTTTATAGGTAAATGGATGCAACTTGAGACCATGCTCCTAAGTGAAATAAGTCAGACTCACGTGTAAATATCATAGTGTCCTGTAGTGTAAGAAACTGAAAGAGTAAATAAGATCCAAAATGTAATATAGATATTTTGAAGGGGGAAGTAACTGCTCAAAAGGAAAGAGCATCTGGGATGGGGGAAAAGGAAAAAAAGGAAGGGAAAAGAAAAAAATATATATAAAAGATAGCTAAGATAATTATACTACTAATTTCTATTAGTTCATTGAAAAGAACGGTTTGTGCTTATATTTTTTTGAAGAATTTTTCATGCCTATATCTTGTAATCTGAGCAACTACTTTGAAGATATCAATATGTAATATATTAACTATTATTAATTCCCTATTAGCTTGTTTTGAAATTTTGTACCATTGTGTTTATTGTTTTTTATCTTAAAAAAAAAGAATATCTTAAAACTTCTCTGAATGGAATAAAATTTTTAAAATAGTTCCTTTATATCTCTTCTGTCCGACATAGTAACCAAAGACCTCATGTGGTTAATGAACCCTACAAATATGTTTTATTTTTTGTGAGTGTGTGGGTACCGGCGGTTGAACTCAGGACCTCACATGCCAGCAGGCACCCGTACTGCTGAGTGATATCACCAGCCCTTTTTTCATATGTGGGTACCAGGAGTCGAACTCAGGACCTCACGCTTGCCAGGCAGGCACTTATGCTGCTGAGCTATCTCACCAGCCCACAAATATGGTTTTGAGAGGTCTCTAAGCATAAAACACCAGATTTCAAAGACTTGGAATGAAAAAGTACAGAAATATATCATTAATCATTATATCATTAATGTTTTTATATTGATTATATGTTGAGAGTATAATATTTTATTAGGTTAAAGTCAATAAAATATTTAAGCTTTATTTTCAAAAAAAAAAAAAGGAATAAAGGGTATGAGAACCAAACATCATTTACATGGCAAAACCCAAATATCTACTGTAATGTTTAATGCTATATATTCTCAAAGACATCTTAATAGAATTAGAAAGCACTTTAGTCTCTGTTAATGTCTCAAAGTTTTAGGAATTATTTTTGTATAGATTATCTTCTCCCCCAACTATAGTCTACACTTGATTTCTTTGCATTCCTACTCCATTATAGTAGTAGTAATAGTAGTAGTGGTGGTAGTATTTTAAAGACTGAGAGATTGAACTCAGGCCCTCATATGTTCTGGTTAAGCACTCTACAACTCAGCAATATTCCCAGGCCCCTTATCCATCTTTAAATATCCTGAGTCAACCAAAATCACCTACTTAGGCTAAGCACTCTTAGCTGAGGCCTGTATGCTACACTAAGCTTCATCTCACTTCTCATGACTCTTCAAATAATTTCTTTATCTACTGGCAAAATTGACAGTGACAAATGCTTTAGAGACTTAGTTCTTTAAGACCAGGGAAAAATATCAAAGTCCTTAATGTGAATAGAAAGCTCAATATCCAATGTCCAAGGGAGGTTTTGTTCTATCAGTCAATATGCACTCAGGAAAACAGAAACTCTTAAAGATCATTTTTATAAAGATAATTTAATAAAAGTTATACACTTATTGGCGGACCGAAAAGCAAAATTTGACCTGAAGTATTCCGAGATAATGGACAGCAGTAGGAACCACATATACGCCAGGGAACACGGAGAAAAGTCAGAATGTTAGAGTATAGAAGACAGGAGGGCGGCAGCCTTGGCCAGCTGGGAAACAGAAAATTGGAGGGGGGTAATGAGGATGATTCTGGGACTGTGGGATAAAACCAAAGAACTGGAACAAATTGCTGATACCAGAAGGAGAGACCATTAATGGGATGATACTGACTAGAGCTCCCCCTCTTACCTCCTCCTTTCCAGCTCCCTACATTTCTAGCCTAACAATATCCATATTGGGAAAACAATAACAAAAACAACCAAATAAACAACAAAAATAAAAGACAAAACTGGAGCAGAAGAAGAGAAAAGGTAAGAGAAAAAATTAAGGTCTACATTGCTTTTCACATTGACCTCTCTCCCCTGCTCACAAGGTAGCTAGGGTCTTGATGCCCCGCACCCCCTAACCCAGCCAGTCATCCTAGACAGGGAAGCTACCAACAGAAAGCACAATCTGTTTTCCAGCCAAAACTCGGAAATTGCATGCCGATATATTTAGTTACTTCTGCTTATCACTGACAAGCAACTTCTAACATGTCAAGGTGATTCCAGCTTTCCGATAGTGATGCTCTTACAGTATACAATCCCCTTGAGAAAAGGGAGTTATAATTTTTAATAAATGCAATCCAATAAAAGTGACAAGATGTCACTTACGAGGTTACAAAGTCACTGGCTTCTATAAGTCTATCATTTTGGAAGGAGTCCTACGGATACTCCACTGCCGCAAGGAATTTGGCCTAAATTCCAAATCAGAGAGGACGCACAAGAAAAACACAAAATACATACAAGAAAAAGACAATTACGTGTTGCATCATACACACAGCACTATCATCCTAGTTGTCGACCACAGATTTAAAGTGACAACATAAGAGCAAGATTTGTCAGGAAGTGAAACACTTTATGCAGGCCACTGCACCCACTCCACACACCACAAAAAGTATTAGGGATTGGATTGGAACATTTGAAAAGTGAGGTGAGAAATGAATTTGCAGAAAGACTTTACTACGCAAAGCAATCTGAATGCTATGAAAAAACATTTAAGAATAAGGTACTTGTAAATACAAAATATCCAACTACCTAAAGCCATGATTACTTTCACTTGCAATATTTAAAATGTGCAAAGCTAAAAAGGCATTACAATTCTTTTGTTGAGAAAATAAGGGGCTCTGAAAAGAGCCTTTGGATTGTAGGCAGCGGCAGGCACCCTCACTTGGAGCTGGTGTACTTGGTCACGGCCTTGGTGCCCTCGGACACGGCGTGCTTGGCCAGCTCCCCGGGCAGCAGCAGCCGCACGGTGGTCTGGATCTCGCGGGACGTGATGGTCCAGCGCTTGTTGTAGTGCGCCAGGCGCGACGCCTCGCCGGCGATGCGCTCAAAGATGTCGTTCATGAAGGAGTTCATGATGCCCATAGCCTTAGACGAGATGCCCGTATCCGGGTGCACCTGCTTGAGCACCTTGTACATGTACACGGAGTAGCTCTCCTTGCGGCTTCGCTTGCGCTTCTTGCCGTCCTTCTGCGCCTTGGTCACCGCCTTCTTCGAGCCCTTCTTCGGAGCAGGCGCTGACTTTGCTGGCTCAGGCATGTCAGAAACAACTCAGAAGCGCAGAGAGAAGAGAAATGGTAGATTTCTGCCCAAACAGCATTAATATTTGTATGACGTTTATGCAAACATGGTGTTTCAAAACTCAGACTCTGATTAAAGAATTTTGCGTGGCCAATACGTCATATGCAAATTAAGCTATTTTTCAGTTCTCTTTTGCAATTGGTTCATTTCTACAGCTTGTTTTAGGAAATCGAAGGTTGTAATTTACAATCCGTACTGGAAGTATAATTGCTTGTTATTTGGTTAGCTAAGTATCTCATTTTTTTTTTTTTTCTCTTTCTGTTCTTTTGTTGTTTTACGTTTCAGCAATGTCTGGACGCGGCAAGCAGCTTGGGCGCCGGCGCCCCGGTGTACCTGGTGGCCGTGCTCGAGTACTTGACAGCCGAGATCCTGGAACTGGCGGGCAACGCGGCGCGCGACAACAAGAAGACGCGTATCATCCCGCGCCACCTGCAGCTGGCCATCCGCAATGACGAGGAGCTCAACAAGCTGCTGGGCAAGGTGACGATCGCGCAGGGCGGCGTGCTGCCCAACATCCAGGCCGTGCTGCTGCCCAAGAAGACCGAGAGCCACCACAAGGCCAAGGGCAAATGAGTTTAGCAGCTCTACAGTGACCCGTATTTCCGGAAAGCAAAGGCTCTTTTCAGAGCCACCTACGTAATCAGTGAAAGGGCGCACATTTTTTTCTGCTGTGATAGGTAATTTTTCCTAGTTCCTCATCCGCGGGGTAGAAATTAACTGGAAAAACAAAATTCACGCCAGGAATGTAACCCTAAAACTCACGCTGTTTTATCAGGGAGTTACAGCTCATTACTGCAGCTTTTCTTCAGAAGTGGAAAATCATTAAGGTCCGGTAATGGGAAGAATGAATGGTCCCTGAGATGTAAATGTAGTTAGTAACCTAAGGAGTTTAAGGTCTGCAAGTAGTCACGAATACCTATGAAGGAATTCTGCATGTTAGTATGACCATGTTTACCCAAAAGATTTATAAATGCGTTTAATAAACCAGTCTCCAATTACACATCCTCCAATTACAAATCCTCCAATTACACATCCACTACAATTGAGGCCTTCCTCAATTGTAAATAACACAAAACCACATTTCTTGAAGTCAGGCGGCCCCTAGGTGGAGGTGCTCAACCTGATTTCGAAAGGACATATGTTCTCTAGGCCATGCATAACTGGATATATTTTTCAAAACGTTTACAGAAATAATGTCTTGAATTTATGTGTGCTCTTATATGAGAACGCTATATTTTAATTGAAAGTTTATGTAGTTTAACATTGGATTTATAATTGTTCACTTACAGTTAATGATCACAGTACGTTTATAACATCTTTAAAGAGTTATCAGTTTACAAGTCAATATTTTTAATATGAGGTTAAGCTTTCTTCATAAATGGGGATTAAAAATCACTTGGCAATCACATCTTGCGCGCGTTTTCAAAAAAAGATGAAAGAAAAGCCAACTTTTGGCGCCCAGATTTAAAAAAATTATTTTGTAAGCAATCTATTATCATTGTAATGACTAGGCAAAATTCTCCTAAACTTAGTGAAGCAACACCTGAAATAAAAGGCATGAGGACGCCACAAGGGACAAGTTAGAAAACAGCAGTTAAAGGGGAAAGACTAGAGAAATACGTTAATTTTTTTTGTTGAAATGCTAGGGACGTTTAAGTGATCCGGAAGCAAACGTAGCCACCAATGCTTGTGATAGGAGCTGGAAAGTAACAATTGCCTGGTCCAATCAGAATAATTCTCTCTCTCTCTCTCTCTCTCTCTCTCTCTCTCTCTCCCCAGCTAGACTTTGTGAGGCTCCATTTTGTTATTAACCTCTTTTCATAGTGAGTTTGCAATGGCTCGCACGAAGTAGACAGCGCGCAAGTCCACCGGCGGCAAGGCCCCGCGCAAGCAGCTGGCCACCAAAGCGGCCCGCAAGAGCGCACCGGCCACCGGCGGCGTGAAGAAGTCACATCGCTACCGGCCTGGAACCGTGGCGCTGTGCGAGATCCGGCGCTACCAGAAGTCCACCGAACTGCTGATCCGCAAGCTGCGTTCCAGCGGCTGGTGCGCGAGATCGCGCAGGACTTCAAGACCGACCTGCGCTTCCAGAGCTCGGCCATTTTGGCGCTGCAAGAGGCTTCCGAGGCCTATCTGGTGGGTCTGTTCGAGGACACCAACCTGTGTGCCATCCATGCCAAGCGGGTCACCATCATGCCCAAGGACATCCAGCTGGCGCGCCGCATCCGCGGGGAGAGGGCTTAAAGTTTTTTTCTTGAGCCATTGCAGAACTGAAGCCAAAGGCTCTTTTCAGAGCCAACTACCTTTTTAATAAAAAGTTGTGTAGCACTACGGTAGTATTAAAAGAGCAGGTGCTTCAGACAGGTACACAGCCCCCATCCTCGCAAAGGTAAAGAGATTAATTAGGTGGCAGTTTTGGTCTGGATTGCACTTCGTGTTTCGGCACTGCTTTGGGTCTGCTTGACTGTACTGGGCTTGGTTACTTCGCTTCTGGGACCTTTGGTTTTATTTCTGTCCCTAGTCATTTTAGGCCTTACTTTCCCTAATCTTTTGGGGGCTCTAGCCACTTTGGTTCCAGCAGTTGAGGCTTTTTGGAGTCCTGCTTTTCCTCGGTGTGGCCACGAGCCAGCCCATCGCCTTCCTGAGGCTCTTGACTGTTCTCGCCATCTTGCCCTTGTCCTTAGCTGGAAATCCTGAGTTGAGCTTGAAGGGAGAGGCACAGTATCTTTTGGCTGTTCCATTATTCCTTAGGTGACTATGCTCTTAGGTCCCAGCTGACAAGGTATTATTCTCTTGTCAAGGTTTCCAGTGCTTTGAGCTTGGCTAAAGAGAAGCCATTGCCTCCTTGGGAAGGGGTTTGGTGGTTGGGGGCTGGGATTCTAAGGCTTTGATGTGATGATCTTGAGTATAATGTGCTGAAGGACTTCTTGAAGGTCTTGCCCCCCACCACCAATTTTTTTCACTTGCAACATTTCTGCTGGAAACAGAAGTCTTGGAACATGCAGTTTCAGACTTATTTTAGGTTTAAGTGGCCACCCACGCTCCAGATATAGTTATTAAAGCTGTTACCTTGCGTGTGTGATCATTTTATGTCATTGCCTGTCTCACACTGGATGAGCTCTTCCCCTTATTTGAATTTGTACCCTGAGCTCTTTAATAGCTATCATATTAAGTTATCTGCATATCCGTTCACTTTTAAATCTACCTAGTAGATTGTGAACACCCAAAAGTATGGAGATGTGGCCTCCCTTCCTCCTCTCTTTCTCTCTCAACAGAATCTCACAGTGTAGTTCAGGCTGGCTTTGAACTTATACCTAGTCCAAGTTTAAAGTTATCCTGCCTCAGCCACCTGAATGCTGGAATCAGAGGTGTGCACCACCATGCCAGGTGGGCTGCATGCAGTCATTTATACAAAAAAACCTGCACAAACACATGTAGGGAGTCTGTGGAACTCGAACAAGCTGACACTCTGTGGAAGCTAAATTTCTCCTGTTGCAGCTTCTTGCTGTCATGGCTGATGCTCAAATGCATGTTTTCTTCACCAGTGGGCTCTGTGCAGCACTGCAACTGTACTAGTGCTTGATCCTTGTTACTCAATTTAAACGAAATGAATCTTGAAGACATGGAGCAAATAAGAAATAAGTAGCTGCTTCCAATTTATGCCTTTGATCTCTGAGAGGCCCTTACCATGCATCTTTTTCTGAGAATTTTAATAGTAATGTAGACGGATAATTTTATGTTCAGCAACCATTTTTTAATTCAAAATAAAGTAACATAACGCGTATGGATTTAAGAAATAAATCAAGAGAGAAAGGCTTCATTTAAGATAAAGACCTGAGTGGGGCCATCGGCTCCCAAGTGCCAAAGCAACTCTCTCTGACAGAGTAAGGGTTTATAGGTGTTACAGGCAATGAGAAAGTTAAAGGCCTTGTATTCTTGGAATTGGGTATTGGAAATTGTGGTTACTGGTCCATCTCATGTTTGCTACTCAAGAGGCTGAACGCCCCTGGATCTTGGAATATTTTGCACAGTAAACAGATTCCATGGGCTTCATAATTACAGGGCACAGAAGAATTCAGGTAAGGTTAAAGTGTCTCTTCATGGTAAAATGTACACTGCCTTTTACCTGCAGTGGAACTTGTGGGCACCATCACATTTTGGAGAAACAAAACATACATACATGTAAGATAGCAGAGCAGAAACAAAACAAAACATACATGTAAGATAGCAGAGCAGAAACTACAAAATTAGGACAATATACAGCAAAGCAGAAGAATGACAACTTCTTTTACCTCCTCCAGTGTTAAGGGCTACTTTTCTGAGAACCTACTGTACATCTTGAGTGAGTCTACTAAACTAATTCCAGGGATATACTTAAGTTTATCAAGAGGACATTTGGCCTGTGACCTTAGAAATATAGTTCTGTTGTTAGAATTAGAGAGTGCTTTTAATCCCTAGAACATTTTATTGCCATTCCAAAAAGTTGAGTAAAGATTTAGGCTGTTTTTCAAAAAAAATTTCATAAATAATCTCTTTACAATTTATCAGTGAGAAAATCAGTGTCATTTGTCTTTACGCATCTCCATTAGATTATTGTTACTAACATGATTTTTCATCCCTAAATTCATAGGATTTCTTAATGTTCCTCTCTGCACATTTATGGATCCTAGAATCTTTCAAGTATCTCAGGATCTTGTAGAAGACTTCTTCGCCATTTTTCATGCCATGTATTTGTTTGTACATTTGATGAAGGTTTTGGGCCCCTTTCTAGAATGTTTTAAAATAATTGAGGTAAAATACATGGAAGTACAAAAGGAAACAATATTAACATATCATCAAAATATTTAAAAAATCAAAGTTGGTAAAATATTAACATAATTTTGTGCTTCTCATTAATGTATAAAATAACCAGATCTACCGATCTAAGATATAATATTGTGAAAAAAAAGCAATATGTTTAAATGATATGTTGAGTTGAACAGCTGAAATATTATATGAATAGCATATGTCATGTCACTTATATTGTTTGTTATTAGAATTCATATTATGTAGAAATGTTAAGGTTTGTTTGGAGGTTAAAAAAATAAAGATGAAAATTTTTGTGTATATGCGTTCTACATTCCTTGAATCCTGTCTACATATCCTAGGTTAAGAACACATCTAATGCTGGGGATGTAGCTCAGCAGCACAAGTGCTTGCCTGGCAAGTGCAAGGTCATAAGTTCGATTCCTGGTACCAAAAAAAAAAAAAAAAAAAAAAAAAAAAGAATGCATCTAAGGGACAGTTGCAATGAAGTTGGTCTTTTCTACAGATCATGGAGAATCCCAGCCTTCTGCCCAAAGGACTTTTTCTTCTCAGGGATGTAAAGATAAGTATGTATCACTTTGAGGAGTTCTTAAAACTAAGTTTAGCAATGAGGATTCTCTCTTAGGAGCATTACTTTGAAGAAACGAATCTTGCAGGAAGAGCAGCCACAATAGTATGATACAAGATAATAATATGTGGTTATTCTTAAGATGCAATTTACGTATTATTCTAAAACAATATCACATATGTAAAGTCAGTACATAGCTTACCCAAGGTCACACATTGGTTGTGTGGAGCATGCTTTTGAAGCTGGATGCAATGATGCTGGCTGGTGGGGGACATAGTATGTAGTGATAGATACAGCTGTCCTTGATTAAGGATACAATCAAGCCACAAGCCTCGAATTCCCAGAACTAGGATCTCTTGCCTTCGGGATCTACCCATGTATAAATATTCAACGCAGCCCTCAATGCTTTTAACCTGATTGAACTGTGATTCTGTAACCTTCACATACTTTTACCCCTCACTATGCTTGGCTGCGAAAGAACCTTGCTAAGGTAAGTACGCATACATGAGCCAATAAAATAACCTTGGATTCTTAAACAATAAGGATATGAGTTGCTTAAAACTATATTTAAAGCGCGTAATACGAGATAACAGCATGTAATATTCCATACTCTGCTAACTCTAAGGTACCACCGCAGCTTCAACCTTCTTCCTGGAAAGTACACGAGTTGGCCTGTTTCTAGCTGCCTCAGGCTCTGCTGTTGCCTCTGGCTCCGCCCCTCTCCTCCAGTCTGAGCAGGAAAAAAATGCGCACAAGGGCGGGAGGCACAGTTCCCGCCCCTGCGCTTGAAGTTTTCAAACAGGTCCGAAATGCTGTTATAAGTCTTGTCTCAGGTCGCCAGGAGACATTGTGGTGCTCGTTTAGCCAGTGAGTCAGGTCATGTCTGGCCGTGGTAAAGGAGGTAAAGGCCTTGGCAAAGGCGGCGCTAAGCGCCACCGTAAAGTGCTGCGAGACAACATCCAGGGCATCACCAAGCCCGCCATCCGCCGCCTGGCCCGGCGCGGCGGCGTGAAGCGCATTTCCGGCCTCATCTACGAGGAGACGCGCGGGGTGCTGAAGGTCTTCCTGGAGAACGTGATCCGCGACGCTGTTACCTACACGGAGCACGCCAAGCGCAAGACGGTCACCGCCATGGATGTGGTCTACGCGCTCAAGCGCCAGGGACGCACGCTCTACGGCTTCGGCGGATAAGTCTTCTGTGTGTTTCTAGTGTGTTTCTACCCAGCAAAGCAAAAGGTCCTTTTCAGGACCAACTACTTGTTTCACTCAAAAGAGTATTACACTTGAGCTGTTGGGTGCCGACTATGGCAGTGCTGGAGTGCGGAGACGGAGGTGGGGTCCCCTGGGTTATTCTAGCCAGTTATCATAGGCAGAGCTTGAAAGGAGTTTCCTGTGCTGTCAGATGCATAAACTCGGCTGGGATGGCTTACCTTTTGACTGCATTCTAAAGTTTGTCTCGAGCAAAAATAAAAGCTTTGTAAGTTTGGCTGATGGTTTTTAATTAGCCCTGGTTCTGTCAGCGCTCCATGTTGCAAAGGGTGTATGAAACCTAGTATCTTAATTGAAAGTATCCCACATTGTCTTAAGTACCAGAAAATGAGAACGTACTTACAAGTCTTGTACTGGGTTCATTAAACCTGTTGTGATTTTTATGTGTTGTCCCAGCGATATCAGTATGTCATAGTAATGGGTTTTAGTCTGAAATTACTGAGATTAATGTGTAAGTTATTTTTCCAAAAAACCATATATCTATGACATGTTTTTTATCTGTATCTATCTATATATATGTATATATTTGGCACAGAAGGAAAACTTCATTTTGAGCCAGAACCAACTCTTTCTGGCGTTCTTTTTTTTTTCTTTTTAATTTATATTAACACCGTGTGACTAATTTCTTCCTAACTGCAGTGAGGAGTGACTGTCAGATCTGGACTTTGCCTTGTCTCTTTTCCTATCAGTTGCAAGCATCATCAGGGACACAAGACTGAATTGGAAGGAACAAGGCTTCCTGATCGATCACAAGAAGAGGCGCTTTATGGAATCGGAATAATCACAGCGCATCTGTTCCACAAGAAAAGTAACTATCTTTAAAAACTCGTATGTTGTTGCCTCTTGGATACAGCAGTTTAACTTTACCATACAAAAGAGTGTTTTCTCAACTTCTCTGGCAGCCCCTACCTTGACCTGAAACCTCTTTTAAGGAAAGCTGATGTTAAGTGACCCTCTTTTACTGTTACCTCTTGCACTGTGCTGGAGTGTGGGAAGAACAGAATTGGATTTATCACGTTAAAAAGTCAAAGGATACATTTGCCTACATGTCTTAAGCAGTGTTACTTGGGTATTTCACAGTACTCTGTCTCCTCTTTGGAGAGGAGTTCTTAATACATGGATCAAAAACTCCCTTGAAAACAATCTGTTTAAAAATAGACATGGACATAAAGCGTTTCATGGGGCTTATTTATCCTCTGAGGCTTGCCCATCCTTTCCTTGTCAGCCTGGGATCTGGTATTTAGAGCTCAGATTTAGAAACCCAGAATTTAAGGATACAGATAGAGAGCAAAGGGCAGACATAACAATACTAGAAAACAACTTGAAGAAGTTCATTTTGTCACCATTCACTGAGTGCTATTAATAGACCCATATATTCTTGAGTTGGTCCCCTCTTCATGTTTTACAATGCAGAACACAAGAAAGCCCCATTCTGAAGAAAAATTGATTCTCAGGTCTGAGGCCCTGAATTGACTGAATCTTACAAGGTTGAGAAATAAACAATAAGAAGCAACAGGGAATTTATTTTTAGCCTTATTAAGGAGGAAGGCTGAATTTGATCTTGGTCCTTCGGCTTTGTCGTCCATTTGACCACCTTATTATATTTAATACAGTCTAAATATTAAGTAATTGGTCACTATGCAAGTCATATATATTATATTTATAGGAAATATTCCCAGTATTCCCTGGATGTTTTGGGAAGCCTTGAATAGAGGGATGCTTGCAAAATAGTACTACCTATTTTGCGGGTTTGGTACTCAACGGAATTATTTGCTAAGTATTTTGACCAGTGCATGTCACAGGATACCCTCTGTATTTTGGAACTACTACTGCTGTAACTCCTGTTTCTCATGATGATAGTGTGAGTAGAGAAAAAGAAGGGAGCATTTGAACCATGCAGATGTGTAGTTAAGGTTTCAGAACTGCATTTTTTTTTTTTTTTTTAATTTAGCCTTTGTAGTCTGTAGCAAGTTGGTAACCACTGTTCCAGCATTCATTATATAGGCTAACTCCCTTTTCAGGCATAGTTCTGCCCCTTTTTCTCTCTTACTCTTTGCCCACCTGCCATAGGATGATGCAGGAAGAAAGACTTTGCCAGGCACCAGCTCTATTAGTTTTACATGGAAACGTCCCCCTAAAGCCTCATGCAGTCATGGGGGCAGGCTTCCAGAGTTTGTGATTGATTCATGGTCAATGCTGGCATTAAGGGTGTGAATGCTACACCTGCGTACAACCAGTAGCCTGCATAGCATATCAGGGACCCAGAGAAACTTGTCTCTCTCTCCCCTTGGTTGTTGCTTTTGCTTTCTTCTGCTGCCATGAACTGTTGCCCCTCTGCCATGTGCCTCCTTCCTTGGAGCCAACTGATTATGAACTGAAACCTCCACAAACTGTGAACTAAATCAATTTTTTCTCCTTTAACTTTGGATGTTGGGTATTTTGTCTCAGCGAGAGAAAAGTAACTGAGACAAACTCCTTGATCTTACCAGCCTCTACATCTATGAGAAATAGCTTTTTGTTTCATTATTAATTTCCCAGTCTCTGTTCTGTTATGGCCACACAAAATTGACTAAAACACTCTCTTTAGTATGATAAGGGCCCAATAAATGTCAACTATTTGTAACTTGTAACCCAATTCATCAGTAAATTCTCTTGGCTGTCTCCTACAACCAACTTTAATAATTTCACCATCATTATTGCTATAACCAGTTTTTTGCCTTGCTTCTTTCTACTTTTTATTCTCATAAAATCCATTCTCCACATTACAGTTAAAGTGGTGCTTATAATTCCTGTACTGTGCTATGACACAATAATCTGGGTGCATTTTGTGGCGTATAATGTACCACATATGCAATCACGTTTAACCTTAAGCCTCAGATTAACCCTTTATCTTTGTCACTAGTATCTTGGCACACAAGTCTATTTCTTTAGCACAAACTCCTTTTGTAGGATGTACATATATATATATATTTTTTTTTTTGGTTCCAATACTTACCTTGGCCTGGAACCTTTAATTTCCTAGATTTTTGGCTGCTTTCTCTAAAGAATCACCTAGTCCAGATTATGTCATTTTGTTTTATTTTATTTCTTCATGGCATCCAGAACTCTGCATTTGAAGTATCCTGCTGAAGTGTCAATTTGTTTATTGTCTTTCTCTCACTAGGATATTTTAGCCCAGGAAAGCTAACTCTGTTCATTGCCGTGCCTCATACCTGGCACAGAGGAACTATAACTAACAATTTGCAAAATCCTGAATGGAAACTTCAAATGCTCTCTGACTTTTTTTTTTTTTTTTTTTGTATCCCCTGGCCTGTTTAGCTTGAACTTTTAGTACTTTTCAATGACATTTCCCTCCAATCTGTCAAGTTGCCTGCCACCAAATGCAAGCTAATCAGCTGAGTCCTTGCTCAGAAGCTTTCTTCAACTTTTTATGACCTACAGAATAAACCTAAACTTGTTCTTTGGCATGTAGACCTTCCATGATTTTATAACTTCATCTTTTTTTTTTTTTTTTGTGGGTACCGGTGGTCGACCTCAGGACCTCGTGTGCCAGCAGGTGCCCGTGCCGCTGAGCGATATCACCGGCCCTTTTTTCGTATGTGGGTTCCGGGAGTAGAACTTGGGCCCTCGCGCTTGCCAGGCAGGCGCTTACGCCGCTGAGCCATCTCACCGGCCCTATAACTTCATCTTTAACACAAGGAAAACAACACATTGTGTGTGGGGGTGCTTAAGAAGCTTATGTCTCAAGGGAACTTTTTAGTAAGGTGAATTTCTGGGTCTTACCCCAGACCTAATGAAACAGAAACGCTCTGACTGGGACTAGCAGAGTTCTTTAACAAGCCTTGCAGGTGATTCTTATGTACACAGCAGCCTGAGAGTCACTTTGCTATATCCTTCTGCATAATTCAGTGCTTGCCACTAGAATATGAGTGAATGGCTGTTGACCTTCAGCCTCCTGGAGGCTCCTTCTGTCTGTCCAGAATGTTGTTGTATGAGACTGTACAGCTGCCTAATCAAACATCATTACCCTTCCTTTCTCTCTCATACAACTTTGATTTTCTTAGTTAACCCTTTTCCCCTGCCTTGTGCTCTGGAGGAGGCAGAGGTTCTTCCCAGCCTTAGGAATCTGATCCTGATTTATCCACACCAATCCCTAGAGTTCTATGACCTTTACTTATGAATGGTTTGGGCCCAGATATAGGAGAAATTTTCTAGGGCCATGAGAACCTTTAACAGTGGAGACCAGTTTCCACTTGATGAATTAGGTGAGCTTGAAACTGATCAATAAAGTAACTGTGTGTGTGCGTGCACGTGTGTGTGTGTGTATGTTGGGGAAGTGTGTCAAATCAGAGGAATTTCAGGTGTGAAAAATTGCAAAGGCCCTGAGCCTGGAGAGGCCATGGGTAATTCCAAAAACTGGGAGAAGACAAAAGAATGAAGAGACAAACAAACAAACAAACAAACAAATAAACAAATAAACAGAAAAAAACCAAAAAGGACGAAAAGAACATTCTTTGGGTTGCAGTCAGAGCAGGCCCAGACTTTGCAGTTTGAGCCCATAGAGCCATTTTGTGATTCTGTGCCAAGATCAGTGGGGAATCATAAAAAGGATCAGAGTAGGGGCACGCACACGCTTAGGCGTGTTTTTACAATGACCATCGTGATTCTAGAAAGTAAAGTGGGTTCACTATGGACTGGGAACTTTCTAACTCAGACTAAAATATGAGTAGGTAAACTTGAAATGCAGTTGTAATTTGGTAACTCTTACATAAAAACTTGTTCCATTTTTGCTTTTATTTTACCTTGTTGAGAGAATAAAAGGGTATATAAACTGCTGGGAAGACTAGCTATAATTTTTTTCAAGAATTGTTTATTCCTGGGTGAGTTTGGTATTTTCAGTTAAGAGTGAGGCACACCTAACCAAACCTTTCTTGCCGCCATTTTTCCCAAAAGCCTCTACCCTGTTCCCTAAGACTCGAGAAATGAGAAAAACTTCCAGTTTGTCTTTTTAGCATCAAGCGATCACAAGGCAGAGTTCCAGAACTGTGTCCAGCATACGAACATCAAAAATCTACAACGGGAATGAAAGTGTGGATTAGTGGTAGAAGACATGTAGAAGATCCTGACTTCTATCCCTAGCACTCCTCTTTCTCCCAAGCCCACTTCCACATTTCTTAAAAGATTGATCTGCCTGGGTTGCTACCTTTCTTCAATCTGGATTGCTAAATTGTTGCGATTAACTGGAGAGCAAAAGATACAAGGGACCAGGATAGGCCAGGAACTTGCAAGTAAAAGAGTAAGTTGGAGGCTGAGCCAATCCGTATATCCCATGGCCTTGGAAATTGAGGTGATGAATACTGAGAACCCCTGTAGGTCTACTTTATGAAAAAAGGGTCTCGAAGAGGCGAAAAATCTATTTAAATCCTAGACACACCCAGCTCCAAACTCATCACGTGCAAAAACCGTTTATGGGATTCTCAGGGACCCTAAAGCCCTAGAAAAAGAACAGGAAGAGGTGGGTAAGACACTTGTAACCTGACACGGAAACTATTTTTCAAAGAACTTTCAGATGGACGTTACTTTTGCCAAAGATAACATCTTAATACTGTGTGGACTATCAGCATTATGAAGCGCTACCAAGAACCACCCAACATGTTACACTTACGACGGTACCCACTCCACCAAAGGTTGAAGAGCTCGGAGAGTGAGCATTGTTGCAACCAACGCTTGTGTAGCACTGTGGACAGATAAATGCTCAGATATAAATGCAACGCTTTGCCTAGCAGTGCCACAGATGGAACGGAGTTTTATCAATGTACAGCTCTAATCATGGAGAAGTGGGTGGCTCTGAAAAGAGCCTTTGGGTTGTAGGCGGCGGCAGGCACCCTCACTTGGAGCTGGTGTACTTGGTGACAGCCTTGGTGCCCTCCGACACGGCGTGCTTGGCCAGCTCCCCGGGCAGCAGCAGCCGCACAGCCGTCTGGATCTCGCGGGACGTGATAGTCGAGCGCTTGTTGTAGTGCGCCAGGCGCGAGGCCTCGCCGGCAATGCGCTCAAAGATGTCGTTCACGAAGGAGTTCATGATGCCCATAGCCTTGGACGAGATGCCCGTGTCGGGATGCACCTGCTTGAGCACCTTGTACACGTACACAGAGTAGCTCTCCTTGCGGCTTCGCTTGCGCTTCTTGCCGTCCTTCTTCTGCGCCTTGGTCACCGCTTTCTTCGAGCCTTTCTTCGGGGCAGGCGCCGATTTCGCTGGCTCTGGCATGTTGACTACAGTTGCTGTGGGCAAAAAAGAGTGAACAGTAAGCGTTGAGATTTTGTCTATTTGTAGACAGAGGTATGCAAATGAAGACTTGAATTTTCCTGTTTCTGATTGGTTCATTGTAGTATGGTATGCATGGAAAAGATGGAGTCTAAGTGGATCTCTCATTGGTCAAATCCTCAAAGCAAGTCCCTCCCCCCAATCAGGCCAGCTCCTTCAGCCTAATTAATACTTTTCTAGAATAAATTCCTCTTATTCAGAACAATTTAGCTCTGTTTACTGAAAGTGATAGTTTTGAAGTGACACTCCTATGTTTTGTAACGTCAGGCAGGCAAAACTCGAGGCTCTGGTACCTCCACGAATTCGTTTGAAAGCTCCTGGAAGAGCAGTAATTTTAGCTTTGAGTTTAGATTCTAGACCAGTGGCAGAAGAGGAAGTGAGATCCAGGGGGCCGGCAGTCAGGCAGACAGTCTCACAACAGTGTTGGTTTTCTCCTGCTGTGTATGGAACGCACATAAGGCAGGAAAGGAAAGGGCCAGACCTCGGAGAGGTAAAAAGACAATTTCGCAGAGAACCAGAGGAGAGGAAGATTTAGCCAACATAGTTCGTCCCTTCCATTGGAAAAAAGCGAATCGAACCTACGTTAGCCACAGACTGAAGACCAGACAGATGCTCAACCTAAATATCCAACCTAACCAGTTAAAGGATGAAAAGAATATGTGTAAAATGGAAAACAGGGTTACTTTCACTTTTTTACTGAAGCCGGCTTTTGGGAGGGAATTCTATTCTCATGTTTTCTTTCTGCAGTGTCCTTCCTATATTCATGGTCCTTTTCTAGGTCCTCCTGCCCTGCCGTCTCTGTCCCCCATTCTGTATTTTAAGTCCCTAGGAGCAGGAGGCGCCTGCGCAAACGCTTTGCATGAGGAATGGTTAAGATCAAGGGATCACTAAGAAGGGGAATTGGAAGCCCCCAAAAATCTGTTCATACAAATCTTATAAACTACCTCTTACGTTTCATGCAATTTTCTATTGTTACCTTCCCTAGCCTAAGCCCTTAGCTCCTGGTTTCATAATTTGCTAGTCTTTATCTAACTTAGTGTACATGTAAGCTCAATGCAAACTGCTTTTTTGGTTCTTCATCTTCTTGTGAGGATTCCTGTATATGTAAAATTTACTAATTTGTGTATTCTTTTCTCCTGCTAATCTGTCCTATGTCAGGTTAACTCTTAGGCATAGCTATAGACCATAAGATGGTAAAGAAGAAATTTTTCCTACCTTATATAGGTATTTTGAAAAATGAATAGCCTATGTCTTTTTTGATATATAACTAATGTAACGGAGGCTGGATCTGTACGTAATTACATTTTGTTTTTTTGCTTCGTTTTTCTGATTGATTAAATATTTAATGCCATTTCCTATTTATCTCCTGAAGTTAGATCATAAGCACTGATTATGACTAGAGCTGCAAATTTTTATACATACCTTCGTTGCTTTGTCATTGCTCAACTGGCTCTTATGCTGTGTTTTTAACTTATTTTTCTGAGCGCACCTCCAGTTTTCTTAACTGTAGCCTTTTCTAGCCATGCTTTGGTGGGCCTGCATCCCGGAGACTTTTTCCACGGAGGTAATTCAATATAACTGCTTCCTTTCTGCTACAGTCTTGCTACTCCAATTGTGGTCTCTGGACCAGCAGTAGCAAGTCATATATGAGTTTAGAAATGCAGAGTCCAGTCCAGATCTACACACATTACATCCTAAGGTCGATCCCCAGGTAATCTGAACTCACACTGCAGTGTGAGAAGGGCTGTGCTAGGAGGTGTGGGTGTATCTGTCTTGCTGCTTTTGTCGTTTCCTTCTGTGGAGGTTCCAGTGGCAGAATAAAAGAAAAGGCATCAAGGGACACATTTTCCACAATCTTCCCCTATCCCACATTTTTTTTACAACATAATGCCTTTTCCATTCTTCGTTTATGATTTTTCCTTATATATATGTATTTTGAAAAATGAATAGCCTGTCTTTTCAGATATACAACAAATCTAACAATTTATATAAGCATTGCTATTAGCTTTATTTACTTGTTAGTTTATATTACTTTCAGCAATATCAGCTATTTGTTAATTTAATAATTGGGAATTTGGTAATTATGGAGAAAGGCTCCTATCAACAAACCAAAGCTTTAGAGTTTAGTCAATATCCAGCCATTTTAGATGTGACATTTTCTTTAAAAAAAGGGACAAAATTTGACCTGACTTAAATTTCAGCTTCTCCATGAGATTTCACCTCAAAAAGGACATCTATTTGTACAAATGTATGTGATCATTGCTAAGGCACACTGCCTGGGAACACAAGACCTTTCTCGTCTTACTTATTTTCAATTTCAGAAAAGTATGACTAATAAAATGAGAGCACTAAGTAAGTAAAGCTTTATTATTTGCCCCATAAGTATACTCATTTCGATTCAATCCAGGGTCTCAATCCTGCTAAGCAAGCACTGTAACACTGAACTAATCCTTTTTCATTTTTCCTTTTTTGAAGCAGAGTTTTGTTAAGTTGTCCAAGCAGACTCAAACTTGTCTGTGGCTCTCTTGACTCAGCCTCTGAAGTAGCTGGGATTACAGGTGTGGACCACCACATCCAGCTATAATGTTATAACTAATCATTATTTTTTAGCTATAACCAATCTTTATAGCTATTGGGCTTATTGGATTTAAATCATGAATCTAAAGGACCAGTCAACTAATTTAAAGGTGTGCATCATAAATAAATGAACTTGGCTTTTACATGACACTGAAGAATGGTGAGAATAGACCTGAAGTGCAATATTTATTCCATACCTAAATAAATTTTGTGAAATATAAATTATACAAAGCAGACAAAATGGTCCAAGCATTATGTCAAATAAGAAAACAAATTTAGATTTAGGAAGGGGAGAGATTTCCTTCAAAAAGATTACTGTTGAGTAAAGCATTATTATATATGGGGAGGGTGACTATTGTGTAAGATTTACAAGTTTCACACAGGTGAGACAACACAAGATTTTCCTTTTATAGGAAAGAGTGTAAAAGATTGGAAGGCTTTGGGTGTGAGGAGGTGGGATGAAAAAGTCACCTGATTGGATGGATAATAGATGAAAGAATGTTTCACCCTGAAGCCACTCCTGTCTGAACAGTGACTATTAGGCAAGATATTTTGGTTCAGGCTGTGGGTGGGCAAAAGTTCAGGTGCCTTAGGAAAGGAGATAATTTAACTAACTTTTGGATAAGAAACACGTTTTTGAAGGGCGTGGTGGTACATGCCTATAATCCCAGCACTCAAGGGAGGCAGAGGCAGGAGGATCACTGTGAGTTGGAAGGTAGCCTGGGCTACATAGTGTGTTCAAGACCAGCCTGGACTACACAGGGAGACCCTGTCTCAAAAAACAAAACAAAACAAAACAAAAATTTTTCTTTTTAAATTACCAGTAGGGAAAAGCAATCTACTTAATTGTTTATGAGGAATTTGGAGGGTCTGTGTTTGACCATGTTGTATTGTCATAGGTGAAAAAGAACAATCATTAGAGACTTCTTTTTGTCTTCCGAGTTTCTCCCAGTAAGCCATTTTCAGAACAACAGCAACAAAGATGGGTAGATTCCTTTATTCGTTGCTGTTTTCCAGGAATGCGGGACTCAGATCAGATCATGGTCAATATTTTCAGTTGCAATCAATAACATCACATTCAAACCTTACAAATCTGATGTTTACAAATAAAGTACTAACATATTTTGATTTATTTTAATGTAATCTAGAGTTATTGAACTATATGAGATATTTATAGTCATGTATGTTGTATACCATGAAGATTTGTTGCCCAGGTCAATCTTCTAAATCTATCTTGTTCTAAACTCTCTGTGGCAGTGATCATTTGATAAGGAGCTAATGGGGGGGAACTAGATCTCAAGATTGTTAAAGACAGAAACTGGCTAGTGTATTTATAGATAAATACACTTCTCTGATAGACTTTTTCCCCATAAAAATTAACCCTAAATTCAAAAACTGATTTTTTTCGGGAATACATAAAATGAAACTTCAAAATAATAGGAGATATTATTAAGTTTAGCATTTTATATGGTATTTTGCTGTAGGATTTTAATCTCATGAAAGAAAATTTTATGTTTTCCCTTTCCCAGAAAAGCATATCAGTACTGGAATATGTACAGTATTTTATATTTTTATGATATTTCTATTTTTAAATAAAATGAAACAAATGTATGCAATCAACTGTACTTAATTTCTTATTTCAAACTAGAATTTCTAAAATATATTACATATTAACAAATATATCAGTCTGAAAACAAACCATGCATGGAATGAAAAACAATATAAAAAAATGAAAAAAAGGAAAATATTTACCAAGAGAATACAAGTGCAGCAATATTAATATCAGATAAAGTAAAATTTTAAGCTGAAAGTAGTGGGAATAGATAGGGACACTGTAAGGCTTTATTTGCAATGAGGAAAACGAGGTATTTTGGGAAGCTATTGTAGCAAAACACCTAAGGAGTACAGAAACTACAAAATACCTATTACCACATGTCTGCCCAGCTAACAAAAAACAAAATGGAAAATTCTCTGAAACTTCCTTACAATAAAAACCTAGGAGGTGAAACTAGGGTGATAAACAAAGTTTACCACAGCTAAAGTTCCCTGGGCCAAATACTATTATTAGGAGATTCTGAGCTTTGGGAATTTATGTATGCCCCTCAGGAAGGAGAATTCTAGGGTCTTAAACAGAATTAAGTTACTTAGCATAAATGCAAGACTCTCCAAAAATACATTAAATATGAGAAAAAAATATAGCAACACTTCTTAGAAACAAAATCTGCTTGTCTGTGCGAGGCTTTTCAGAGGAAGTGTTATGCTTTGTGTCTAGATGTCTCCAAAGCCTTATGCAGTCAAAAATGGGGCTTTTAAGAGGTGGCTGGATCTAGGATGTGTGATGCTGAGATTAAGTGTGTGATACTGGGATTAAGGGTATGTGATTACTAAATTACTCCACTGATTGGTTTGGCATAGTTCTGGGTGTGGATGATGGGAAGGCGCACTCTACGTGTGAATGTATTGCACCCTAAGCACAGGTAGCCTGGAAGGGATAAAGGGAGAGACAGGCTGCTGCTGAGGCTTTCCTAGATACTTTGCTGCTTTGTTGCCTTCCTGCCTTCTGCCCGCCATGAACTGTTTCTCCTTTGTGATGCGCCTCTGCTATGCCACCTTGCCTTGGAACCAGCCAACTATCAACTGAAACCTCTACGAACTATTAGCCAAAATAAACCTTTCCTCCATATAGTTGGGTGTCTGGTATTTTGTCTTAGTAACAAGAAAAGTAACTAAGACAGGAGAGTAGAGGGAGTTTGCTCTAAAGTTGAAACCTAGGTTTGCTCAGACTCGGATTTTCATTGAAACAGTTCTCAGATTAAAGTGATGCACGTTCCTATAGCCACCTAGTGTCTTAAAAGGCAAACAAATCCCTTCTCAGGAGATCCAGAGGCTTCAAAGTAGTGTGGCCCCAGACAGTAATTCCCTTCAAGTTGGATGCATCTGGAACCCAAGTTCTCTAGATCTACACGGGTTTATTTATTCATTAAGTGTTTATTCATTTAGCACCATACCTGGCTTGAAAATAATATTTGATTAAAAAGAGAAGAAAAATTATTTAGTAAAGACAGTTTAAATACAGAAATCATGATTAATATAACAGTCAGTTAAAACAAAATCTCTTCTGTGCCTTACAACCCAAATGATGCCAAGCTCAGTTGAATTATACAAGTTTTGGTGAATTTTAGGGACTTGATAGGCTTTGTTTTACAGAATCAATAGAAAAATAGGTTCTACTAATTTTTATTCTGTTTGAAATTATATAACCTTATTATCCAAACTGGAGGACAAAAGAAAAGAAAACAAAAAGAGAGAGAAGAGAGAGAGAGAGAGAAAGAAGGAGAAGGAGAAAGAAAGGAGAAAAATGACAGGAAAGGAAATTAAAGTCCCACCTCACTTATAAAAATTCATTTAAAAAGTCCTATTTAAAATGTTAGAAATGGAAACTAACAGGGCATTTGATTTAAAAATAGTTTATAGGGCCGGTGATATAGCTCAACAGCATAAGCACCTGCCTTGCAAGCGCGAAGTCCTGAGTTCAACTCCCGGTACCTGTATATTAAAAAAAAAGTTTATTATGTAGAGTTTATTCTAGGAATAAAAGAAACATTTCATATCATAAATATGCAAGTTAAGAGATTAATAGATAAAACTGTGGTCATCTTCGTAAATGCTGGGAAAATATTTGATATGAACTTAGTCTTCATAAATATTTTCAACAGATTAGAAGGAGAACTTCACAAAGCACAGCTACAGTGAGCATAACACTTAATGGTGTAAGTTTAGAAGAAGTCTCATACAGCCAGAAGCAAACCTAGAGGTTGTAGCACTACTACTATTCTATGCGGCATCACAGAGCCCTGCAACATGGACAGGAAGAAAGAATGGAAGAGATTGAATAAGAGATGATGATTAACTTTGTTTTTGAAAATAATGTAGCTGTCAGTGTTAAAGTCCATGAGAATTTATGAACAATCAGATCTAATAAAAGCCCAATAAGGTTGATAGATATGAGACCACCATATAAAAAATCATGGTCTTTCTATACATTAGCAATTACCTATCTGAAAGTAGTTAGAAAAGCCAGGCATTATTTACAACAGGACTAAAGATTCTAAATACAATTAGCTGGGTGTGGTGGTGCACAGCTGTAATCTCAGCATTCACAGGGGCTAAGGCATGAGGAGCCTCATGAGTTCAAGGCCAGCCTGAACTACATAGCAAGACCCTGTCTCGAAACAAAAACAAAAACAAAACCATCAAAACAAATAGATAAACAAAAAATAAAATCCAAAAACAAAAGATTCTAAATATCTATCTTAATAAAATTATGAAATTTTATTGTATTGAAGGGCAAAGAAAACATCCATGTAGTAGAATATATAGTAGTCCATATAGTGGAATATATATAGTAGAAAATACATTCTTTCTCTATATTGTATATATATATACAAAATAAGCTAAAAATTCATTGTAACACCAAACTCTTTGACATATTTGGTAGACCCTTTTGGTAAAACTCATATTAATAAAACCAGCTAAAATGATTCTCAAAAAGGAAAAAGATAGTTGTGAGCATTAAATTAGATGAGCACATATAAACACAGAAATTAAGGCCAAATGGCACTGGCTCAGATATAGACAGCAGGGGAACCGAACACAGTCAGGGATCTTTAATGTTCTCTGAGAGCCTCTTTTACTGATATTTTCTAGTTGTCTGTGGATAGCTCTTCACCAGATGTTTTGAGTCTTTGAGTCTTAGCTTCTGTATCTTTGGGGATGGGGAAGGGGTGTAAACCTTAAACTATGTTTCTGATCCTCAGCTCAATTTACACTGTTCACAAAAGTACTTGGTTGGATGCTCAGATTGGTGAGTGCTTTCAATGTGGACTATGGGGGCTTCCTTTATATTTATGTTGTTCAGTGGTAAATTACACGTGACGAATCCCTGCAGATGAGGTGGGCGGTAGTTGAAGGTATGCACATAGTATATAGGGAGAATACCTGTGCAGCATTACGCTGGGGATAGGGTGGGGCAGAAGAGTAGAAATCTCAACATCTTGTGAGAGGTGACTTTTTTGGGGGAGGTTAACATGTTTGATTAATTCCTTAAAATTATGAAGAAATAATATCTGTACTCTGATGTTAAGAGAAGAGATTCTAGCTGACCTTCCTGGGGCAGAAGGCTTCTGCAATTTATTGACTGTACAACATTGGACATGTCATTTCAAGATTCATTTGATACACTCATAGGTAAACATGGAATAACAACAGTGCACAGGTGCGTCGTGAAAATTAAATATGTGAACATCTGAAAAGCACTTGGAATATGTCTGGGCATTTACTTTAAAAAAGAAAAGTAAATAAAAGTAAGTCTGAAGAATGGTCTGCCATGTGCATTCATAGCCACATTGTTTTGTGTCCAAAGTGCTTTTGCCTTCGTAGGCCCGTTCCTTTATTAAAACAATATAAAGATGAATATATACTAAAACATTTTTCCACCTTTTCGTTTCTTATGATTTTGAAAGAAATTAAATATTTTCGCAAGCTTCTAAAACGATAGTGTTCTAGGAAGACACACTTGTGCCTGAAGATGGAATTAAGTGCATATGTAGGTATTCAATAAGGAAATAACTATCTACACACAGGCACACATAACGGAATCCTCACACCAACTGCCTATTGCAACAGGTATCCCTGGTATTATGAGGGACGTCCCCAGCTACTGGAGACAGGGGAAACATTAGTCCCCAGCAGAGCAAGGAGGTGCAGGGAGGCCGCAGCTGCAACTTCTTGCTTCACTCCTTAGAGGTTTCAGCCAGCAGAGAAAAGCTAGAACTGGAGCAAATAGGCTGATGGTGGGTTTTTGCCCTACTTTTCGATCATCAAACGTCGCGGTTCTGTGGTTTGAGATGCACATTGGCGCGGTGGTGTTTGTACGCTCTTTTGTCCAGTGGTCGTGCTAAACCAGGGACTTAGAAGGCGGGTGGTTTTAAATCACCAGGGGGCGCCCGCAGGCGAAGTCGCTTCCTAAAGGTACTGGCGGCCCCACAGAGCAGTCAGAGTGGCGTAACGTAGCGGGAGCGTAAGGAGTGACAACGCCGTCACGGCGTGAGGGGGCGTGGTGAGACGACCCCTCGAGCGCAAGCGTACCGACCTCGCAGAGAACGGCGTGAGGGAGCTAGCAGGCTGGCCCTATCAGAGAGTCGGCGTGGAGAGGCGTGGCGATACAGTCCTATCAGAGAACCGGCGTGAGGGGCGTAGCAAGACGGCCCTATCCGAGTGCCAGTGAGGCGGACCCTCTCGTTTGTTGCTATGCCTGCGTAGTTGCGCCAGGAGGACCGTCTGAACTTGCTAGGAGCGCTGACATCCAGTTTAAAGCTACAAACTTTTGGGGTTTGTGTGGTTACTTGGTATTAGCAGTTAAGGACAATTTCATGTCCGATCCACATGTCCGCAGACCAGTAGCATTGACGTCGCCTAGGTAGTTTATAAATACAAACTATCAGGTCCTCCTCCAGACCTAATGAGTTAGAAACTATGCAGGTGGCGCCCAGCAATCTGTGTTTATACAAATCTTTCAGGGAATTAAGGTTCACAGCCAAGTTTGAGACTACATCGAAGTATTGTTTCCTTTACTTCAGATACAGGAAGTGAATTCGAAATGGTGGCTCGGGTAAATTAAGAGCTTTTACCTTCAGGATCATTTACTAGAGCCCAAAAAGTGCTAGGGCTTAACTCACTTAGGCCTTGACTCCAGAAAATAATGTGAAGATAGATAGGTGGATGGATGGATGGATGGATGGATGGGTGCATGGATGGATGGACAGACAGATGAAGAGGAGACTGTACAATAAAGACTCGAATTAATAATAGAACCAGAATTCCAATTCTCCACACATTTTATCGGTCATGTTTAATTTACAGACTTTCTGCTACTTTCTCATGCAAACTTCTTGTGGAAAGGTTAGTCCATGGTAAATAATCAATTATTAGTAACTAGTCCTGTAAAAGTAATAAAAATTCTAATTGAGTATGTTGGTGCATACCTGTAACTTCAGCATTTGGGAGGCTAAGCCAGAAAGATTTCAAGGGCAAGTTAGCAAGACTTGTCTAAAATAATAATAATAATAATAATAATAATAATAATAATAAATAATAATAAATAATAATAATGTAAATCCTGTTTTTATAAATCAAACAAAAATGAAAAAGCTACATCTTGTTTAATCTCTTGTGCTCAGGTAATTATCCTTTTGATGAATGAACGTGCAGCAAACCAGGATAGGTTAAATTCGGGTAGGATGTAGGTAGTCAATTATTTTTATGCAGATAAGACTTTTCATACTTCATAGCTTCCATGGACAGATTCATATTTCACTTAATTTATGAATTAGTTTCTTCTCTGCATTCACACATATCTCTTCCCTGATTAAAGAAATAAAAAGAATGTATTTTAGGTGCCATTTTATCATCAGCAGTAATATTTTCTATATAAAGAAGAGGATATTTTTTACATGTGCTTGCATAATGGTCTACCAGGAAATCTCCACTCAAATGTTACCTTCACCTTACTCATTATTAGCATTAACAAATAGTAGCTCAAATCATGTTTAATTGAGGAACTTTAAATATTATGATTTTACTTTGAATTCCCTCAAGTATCCTTCTTAGGTGGCATTCAAATAGTTCAAAACCTCATATCCCTGCCCTTTAGTTTTTGACCTGAAGAGATTTGGCAACCAACTATAATTGCTTTTCATTTCAACTCAGTGAAAAGGAAAATACAGTAATTGCTAACACTTGCTAAGTGCTTACTAGATGTCTATCATAGCTTTAAAGCTTTATGTAAATTATGTCAAAGCTTAAAATAACTCTAAAAAGTGATCCATTATTATTATCCTCTTAGTATAGATGAGGAAAGTGGGAGAGACCCTTTTCCTGGGTCACTCATTCAACTGAACCATTGTGACACCTCACCCTTGTCTTCCACTCCTGTTGCTATAGACATATATGCACTTTAAACAATTAGTTATATCTCCCTGCAATAGCTTTTGAGCATCTTCTGTAGGTATAGAATAGCCTTAAGCATTAGGGAGCCAGCAAAAAAAAAGTCCCTGCTCTTGTAAAACAGTCTTAAGGATAAGAAGCAGAGGCAAACAGTAGACAAACAAGTTTTTGTTAATGCTAACTATAATTAAGAAGAATGAATAAAGGTAAGAATGGGGATAGAAGGATGTGATTTTACATACGATGGTCAGTGAAAGCTTCCCTGATGTGACATTTTAACCAATCCATTCAACCCAGAACCCAAGAAATGTGAAGAGTCTTTCTGTTAATATATGACAAGTATTTTATACAGCCAAGACATCAAATCTATAAGATCAATTTACCCATCCCCCTTTTTGTCTCAGTCTTTTGCCTTGCACATTCAGTTGTAGGACTTTCCTTGGATTTCTAAGATTTTTCCCAAAGTTCTAGTTTGTTTTTTTCATCTATGTCACATTGCCACTTCATGCTACCTCTCTTAAAAAATAGCCACGATGCAGCAGTGATGTTTATAAAATACTGTTTTGCATTTCTAAAGCATAGCTTAACATTGTAAAAAATTTAAACAAATTTCTAAAATACAATCTGTCTTCATTTCTACAGTCCCTGTTCCCTGTAATTTTGGCAGAATTCATGGTTTATGGAAGGAAAAGCCACTAGAGTGAGTGCTGCCAATCATATGAAGAAAGGGAACTCCTTTTCTACAGAGAACAGAATGCCCAGGCTACCATAAAGAAGTTCAAGATCTCCAAACTTTCCCCAAAATTAATCTCTAGTCTCCTGAATCTTATTTTCTAGAGGAGGAGTTAGGGAGTACAAATAGAGGAGGATACAGTTGAAGTTGCTTATCTGAGTAAACTACCAAAAAAAAAATTGAATGGAAAATTTTCTCACAGTTTTTGGGTCATAGTTGATCTAAACATGTTGTGCGTGGTGGCGTACTTCTGTAATCCTAGCACTCTGGGAAGATGTAGCAGGAGGATTTTCATGTTTGAGTCCAGCCTGGGCAATTTAGGGAATTATGGAGACTGTGTCTCAAAATTTAATAAAGAAGGGGCCGGTGAGATGGCTCAGCGGCTTAAGCGCCTGCCCGGCAAGCGCGAGGGCTCGAGTTCGACTCCCGGAACCCACATACGAAAAAGGGGCCGGTGATATCGCTCAGCGGCACGGGCGCCTGCTGGCGCGCGAGGTCCTGAGGTCGACCCCCCGGTACCCAAAAAAAAAAAAAAAAAAAAAAAAAAATTAATAAAGAAATAAAAATAAAGGGCTGGGGATGTAGCTCAGTGCAAGGACCCTGGGTTCAGTCACCAGTACTGCAAAACAAAACAAAAACAAAAACAAAAAACAATACGACAATGTGACAGAACGATCAAAAAACAAAAATAGGTGTAGAGTTCATTATGGTTTATGATATATATCTAATTAAAAATTGTGCATAACAGTTTTATTTATGACTATGTGTAAAGTAAAGAATTCATGTTATCCAAAGAGCGGTATGACTTTTGTTCTTGACTAGGAGGTAATCTGCAGGCTTTAGGGATGTCTTGCCTGTGAAGAGTGTTTGTGTTTACCAGGCACCCTATGGTAGTCCAGATAATATGACAATGTGATTTGTTGTGGGGGCTTGGCTGTGCCATATCTGTCTGCCCTCCGGAGAGACTGAAGATGAAGGGCCAGCCACATAAGCAGTCTTTCATGTAACAGAGGAATAGTAAAGCGTCCAGACACCAAAGCTGGGGGAGTTTTCCTGGTTGTCAGTATTCCACATTGTACCCTGTTGCCTTCTCTCATTGCCCAGAGGTGAGAATGCATTTGGAACTCTCTTACATTCTGCTCTTTGTCTCTTCTCTTGGCTGATTTTAATCTGTATTGTTGCTGTAACCAATTATATCGTATAATAGCTTTTACTGAGTTCTGTGAATTCTAGTCAATTATCAAATCTGAGGTTGGTTTTTGAGACACTGAACTCTGATTTGGTGTCAGATTAAAGGGTAGTAGTAGAAACTGTTCCTTAACTTCACAATATGTCATGTCATTAATTTTACTTTATTACTCCTTGACTGAAGGCACCAGAGGTCAAGGATTGCGTTCTTATATCCTTTTTTATCTCCAGGGCCAACACTGGTGTCCAGCCCAAGGTCATTTGGTGGCAATTTCTTGAATAAACTGATTTAAAAGTAAACACTTGGAATATAATTCTGCTATAATTTACCAGTGAATATGGACACACTTCAAAAATCTCCTTATATTTCTTATGGAATAAGTTGTTCTATTTTGTTTCTTCTTTTGCATTCCTGAGGCTAACTCTTAACCTGTTGTCTTGTATTTTCAGTATTGTATTTTATTTTATAGTTATTCAATTATCAGTCTTAAATTCTGTATATTAAATAAGGTATTAAGTTAGCTTTATCTTTTTGTCCAAATTTACATCTCATTAACTTGTTATTTTCTCATATTTTTACTACCTCATACTTTGCAAGATTGTAATTTTTATCATTAAGTATTTATTTTTCTTCCTTATTACTTTCCTTCAAAAAGTTCAAACAAATTTGTTGGATATTCCAACAATAGTCACACAGTTGAGATTTGCTTTACAGATTGCATCTTAGGGTTTCTCACATTAGTTCAATCATTTAAAAAAAAAAAGGTCCTACTCCTGGTAATGTTGTACAGAGGCATTTTATCCTTTCCAATGGCATGGAAACATCCATCTGGGACTCATGCAGGGATTTTATTGTTCATTTTAGGCAATGGTCAATTGTAGTCTATGTTGTTGGAATTCTTGAAGGTCTACTGTTTATAAAGGTATCAGATCCAGGTGACTGTACAGCTGATATTTATGTAGTCTTTAAAGAACAAATACTTTTTATATTCCACTATTTCTGACATAGAAAAAAAAATGGTATGGTACTTTAAAAATATGTCCACAAAAATCTTTTTCTATCCCTGCCTTAAAAAGTGGACCCTAATTCCCCTGCTAGATAGGTGCCAGGTTGAAGTGGTTTGCTTGTACTGAACAGAGTGTGCCAGAAGTGATAGTATTGACTTCTCAAACTTGGTCATAAAATGCACTGTGGCTTGCTCCACTCTTTTTCTCTGATTTCTCTTTTTGGAGTGATAACAGCTGCCATGTTTAGAAGATGGTAGCCTTCACAAGACTACAGCTTATGCTCTGTCTTGACTTTCACCTCCAGCCATTCTGTTCCTGACCCACAGACACTAAAAGAAGTGGTAAATGTTACATATTCATTGATTTAAGATACTCAGTTTTGGAATAATTTTTTTACACAGGAATAGACAACTGAAATGGAGATTCCCACATTTAAGTTTATGAGGCTACCATAATCTTGGTGACAAAATCTGATGAACGTAAACCCAAAAGAGAAAATCATAGAATGATTTTATGTATGAATAGAAATGGAAAAAGTAATCCATGTAAAATATAACCAGAATTCACCCAGCAATTATTTAAGTTAACAATGCAACATGAACAAATGAGATTTGGCACAGTAAGGCATGTATGAATGAATATTAGGAAATTCACCCACACATCATTGCAACAGGTTAAAGAAACAAAAGCACATGATTCTATCAGATGCAAAAAAAAAAAAAAAAAAAAAGATTGAATGAAATTCATATATCGTCTTACAAAAATTTTAAAACAGACTTGGAAGAAAACTTCATCAGCAAAATACTGAACACATATACAAACACTAAATTACAAACTACAAAAGCCATTTCTATGGAAATAAGGAGAAAAAAGACAACAATGACTCCTAGCATTTCGAATATGGCATATTGTTTATATTGTAGTTAACATAAAAGCAGCTAACAAATAGTTGCTAGAAAGAATAAAAAACATTTTCATCTGCTAATATTAATATCATCTGCAATAAAAGTCAAGGCAGTGCATTAAGTATTGATTAGAATTAACAGAATTTGGTAAAGGTAGCTAGATACAAAATACAAGTAGATAATTAACTGTTCAAGTATTCTCACACTTGCAGAATTTCGAAGTGCTTTAGTCTGATGCCAGTCAATATGGAACAGAAAGTACAAGCTTATGAAAATCAATATTCCATTTATGCAACTAGTTATAAAAACTTTTCTAGATTCTTGTTTGGTTCATTTTTCAATTTTGATCTTTGTATTTTTTCAGTCCGTCTATATACTTTTGACTTTATTTTAATTTTATTTTTTGTGGTACCAGGGGTCGACCTCAGGACCTCGCGCGCCAGTAGGCGCCTGTGCCGCTGAGCGATATCACCCGCCCTTTTTTCGTATGTGGGTTCGGGGAGTGGAACCCGGGCCCTCGCGCTTGACAGGCAGGCGCTTATGCCGCTGAGCCATCTCACCGGCCCTATATGCTTTTTATGCTTACATAGACATTACAGTTAGTTATTTTAAGTCTGTTTTGTCTTTTATTCCTTGTTTCCATTGTCAGTTGATCATTTCTTTTTTCTATTTTTAAAATTTTTATTAGTAGATATTTTCAGTACATGATTACATTCCTTGTGAGGAGTTGGTACATGAATAAGACATCTTTTTTGTTCCCTTCCTCTCCCTTCCTTCCCATCTGCATTTTTCCATTCCCTCCCTCCCTCCATCTTTTTTTCCTATTATCTTTTATTTTGCTCTTTATATTTTGGACTTCTCATATAAGAGAAACCATCCAATGTTTACGCTTGTGTGTCTCATTTATTTCACTTAACGGTCTTGAGAAACATCCATTTTTCTACAAATGACTCGTTTATCCTTCTTCATGGCAGAGTAGTACTCCAATGTGTATAAATACATTTTCTTTATTCATATATTGCAGGACATATAGGCTGCCTCCAAGATTTAGCTATTGTGAGTATTGTGAGTTGTGTTGCTATAAACATGGGTATGCATGCACCACTGTAATATGATACATGTGATACACACTCTTTAGGGAAGACACCTAGGATGGAAATAGCTGGGTTGTATGGGATTTCAGTTTTTTGAAGAGTATGTATACTAAATTTCATAATGGTTGTATTAGTTTTATTATTAGTTGTGTTAGTTTTATTTTCTCACCAACAATGAAAAGCGTTCCTCCTCAGACTCACCAGCATTTGCTGATTTCTTGATGATAGTCATTCTTTCTGGAGTAAAACGAATCTCAGTGTCGTTTACATTTGTATTTCTCTAAATTGCTCTTTCTGATCATACTTCCTTGTTTCATGGTGTGTGCACCAGTTCTTTTTATTTATTTATTTATTTATTTTTAATTCTCTGGTGATTCGTGAGGACTTTTAAGCTGAAGGACACAAAAAGACCATAAACTAACTTCCTCAAAGGGGTACAGTAAAAGACAACTTGCAAGTGTCTCAAAGACTGCTTCCCTTTCCCTCTCCCTTCAGGCCTTTTGGATAGAAAATATCTGCTTCTCCCTGCCCCATTGCCTATCAGAGGCTCGCCTGGAAATCGGCTTAGCAGCAAAGTAAGCAATGCAGAAAGCTTTTCGTATTTAGTGAAATCTCTCATTGTCTTTAGTCACTTTTTAATATCACACACGACACGAAGAGTTGCAAATTTAGAGTGCCACTTGCAGCTCACACTGGTAATGTAGTTTTGCGATAGAGTTACACAGAACTTGCAAGGGCCCATAGGGAGTGGACAACCTCTGATAACTATTTCCTATGTTTTACAAATATTTTCTATGGGGGAATGATGAAACCTTAAAGACTAGTAACTAAGTTTTAAGATTACAACGAGGGCGGGTGAGATGGCTCAATGGCTTAAGCGCCTGCCCGGCAAGCGCGAGGGCCGGAGTTCGGCTCCCGGAACCCACATATAAAAAAAGGGCCGCGCGAGGTCCTGAGGTCGACCCCCCGGTACCCACAAAAAAAAAAAAAAAAAAAAAAAAAAAAAAAGACTACAACGAAAAAAAAAAAATCCCTTGGAGTGAAAAGAATTACAAGTCATTGATTGGTTGAAACTATGCACAGCTTTTAAAAGAGCGTTTGGGGTTAGGTGCCCAGCTAGGTATGCACAGCTTACTTGCCAAGTTTACTTGGAGCTGGTGTACTTGGTGACGGCCTTGGTGCCCTCGGACACGGCGTGCTTGGCCAGCTCCCCGCGCAGCAGCAGCAGCAGCAGCAGCAGCAGCAGCAGCAGCAGCAGCAGCAGCAGCAGCTGCCGCCCCACGGCCGTCTTGATCTCCCGCGACGAGATGGTTGAGCACTTGTTGTAGTGCGCCAGGCGCGACGTCTCGCGGGGGAGGCACTCGAAGATGTTCACGAAGGAGTTCATGATGCTCATGGCCTTGGACGAGATGCCAGTGTCGGGGTGCACCTGCTTGAGCACCTTGTACACGTACACCGAGTAGCTCTCCTTGCGGCTGCGCTTGCTCTTCTTGCCGTTCTTCTGGGCCTTGGTCACCGCCTTCTTCCGGGCCGGGCGACTAGGTGGGTTCAAGTATTTTATGTATTTACTTGACACCGGGAATCTAACTCACAGCCTCGCGCTTGCCAGGCAGGTGCTGTGCCGCTGAGCTATATCCCAGGCAAGGCATTTTAGCGATTATAAGAAAAAATTACAACACTATATCTTATATATGGGGAAATAATCATCCCCCCACCAGCTAGGCCACGTTCATTTATAGATGCGGTATTCAAATGAGGTTAGTAAGATTTCGTCTATGATTGGATTAATTTTAGTATGTCGTCACAAATACGAATGTAAACGACACCTAAAGGCCTATCTTTTCATTGGCTACTTTGTTTTTTCACTTTGGCCCAATCAGAAAGCACTAACTGGGCTCCCCTAAGCTGCTATAAATAGCCCTCTCCAAGCATTGCAGATTTAGTTCTCCTAGAGCACAGGGTATGATGTATGACTGCATACTCACTTTAAATTTGTGGCTAGGTGAAAACCCGTAGTCACAAGGGAATTGTGGAAAAATACAGCAAATTCTGACCCGATGCCTTACGATTTACTATTCCGTTTAGCGAGTATGCCTAGCCGCTGCACGCTGAGAATTCATGTACTTTGAAATTTGTACCCAAAGTTTTGGTAATTTTAAGGCTACGCCTCCAAACTTAAAAGCGGAGTAACCACACCTAGTTAACTGGGAACGCCGTTTTCCTGTAATTTGTAATGGAAACATACATCTCTGGTTAAGAAGCAGAGTTCGCGGAGGAATGGTTGGGTGGAAACCCTCCGCAGCTGTGCAGACCCCTACCCTGACGCAAGGGACGCCAGTAGTTAACCAGGCTCTCCCCTCCAGGCCGTTTGGGCTCCGCGAAGGGCACGGCTGAGAAGCTCGGGCCGTCCTATCCCGGCCACCCCACTCCGCCGCTTGCGCAAGTGGCCACGCCCCCCATGTGTGCAACAGCTCTTTTTCTGAAATCTGTGGGTGGCTCTGAAAAGAGCCTTTGGGTTGTGTGGAACTTCGGAGCAGCTGGCCAAAGAAACTTCCTATTTCTTTTTGGCTGCCGCCTTCTTGGGCTTGGCAGCCTTTGGCTTGGCGGTCTTGGGCTTAGCCGCCTTGGGCTTCACCGCTTTGGCCTTCGCTGGGCTCTTGGGCGTCTTCTTGGGCTTTGTCGCTTTCGCCTTTTTGGGGCTCTTTGCCTTCTTAGCGCCAGCAGCCGCGGCAGGTTTTTTCGCTTTCTTGGGGGTCTTCTTAGCGCTCTTCTTAGGGGTGGCCGCTCCCGCAGCCTTTTTGGGTTTCTTGGCGGCCCCCGCGGGCTTCTTGGACTTGGCCGCGCCTGCCTTCTTGGCTTTGGGTTTGGTCTCCCCGGAAGCCGCCTTCTTGTTGAGCTTGAAGGACCCGGAAGCGCCGGTGCCCTTGGTCTGTACCAGGGTGCCCTTGCTCACCAGGCTCTTCAACCCAAGCTTGATGCGGCTGTTGTTCTTCTCCACATCGTAGCCAGCGGCAGCCAGCGCTTTTTTGAGCGCAGCCAACGACACCCCGCTACGCTCCTTGGAAGCGGCCACAGCCTTGGTGATAAGCTCGGACACCGGGGGCCCGGTCGCCTTGCGCTTCGCAGCACCTGCTGGCTTGCGCGCTTTTTTCTTCACCGGCGTCTTCTCGGCTGGGGCCGGAGCAGCAGGCGCAGCGGGCGCGGTCTCGGACATACTGAAGGTAGCGTGAGGAAAGAACTCGAGCCGGAAACAGAGGCACTGGCCGGGACTCGGCCGCGGCGCTGCGCCCGCCCGCTTATATAGGGCGGAGCTGCGCCGTGATTGGTGCGCTGTCCAGCCCGCCTCGCTGGCAGCCGCAGAGTGTCCTCTCCGATCCCGAGTTGTGTTTGTTACACCTCAAAAAAAGCCCAAAATATCAAAATTCTCTACATTGAATTGCGTGGTTTTTCTCAGATAATGATCCCTGAAGCCTCAGGCTTCATACAGACCTGAAATAACGAGGAAAGCGCTGAACCTTTTGCCAGAAACTAGTAATATTTCCTGCCGTGCTCAGCAAATTTCAACTCAGAGAAACAAAACTTTCTATTTTCTTCGTAAATTATAAACTGATCTTTAACTGTAGAGTTTTTTGACCTCTCTAATATGATTCTCCAAGTGGTTAGCTTCTAATATATCCAAAAAACATGCCACTGGCACTAAGATTTTTATTACAAATCTGCACTTAAGTGAGGGAAGTAACACAAACTCCTCGGAGAGTCCTGCCTATTGAGCCGAGGGCATTTGAGTTCATCAAACTGGTTTAGTTTAATGCCACATAAATTATTACCCATTTGAGGTTAAATTTTGGACCCCTGGGACATCAGTCTAAGCAACCATGGTTTTATTTCCTTGTGCTGCACCTGAACTTGAAAATAATTCCTTAGGAAATTTCTTTTCCTTTCTGCTCCCAAGGGTTGGGGGCGGGGCTGTTGCAGCTTTTTCCTCAGGACTACTGTTCCATGGGTTGAGGTACCTTGAATTCAGGATATTTGGGAAGTAAGAGAAGTCCAAAACATACTCAGGGTACAGAGATGAAAGAGGATTAATTTTCAAATAACACACATATGATGTCCATAATGTCACTGGAAGCAAAGGTGCACTTTACTTCAAAGAATTTGTCTATAGTGTTTCTCAGGTTTTTCTGGCATATGTTTCATGATGAAATTATAATATACTAGTTAGAACTGGAATCCAAGGATTGATCATGAGAGAAAAATAAATAAGAAGTGTGGATTGGAACATTACTAATCCCATTGTTAAAGAAACTCAGACCCTGTTATTACTGAATAGCTGATGAATGACTAGTCTACCCACCATATATGGTTTCAATCTTCGTGAAGATTATGGCCTAATGCTTTCCAGAGCTCCTTCAAAAAGAAAAAAAGTAACATGCAGGGATTGAATGACAAGTTAAAATTTCAATCTCAGAAGCAGCTTTGAGAAGTTATACAAGCGAAGTCATTGTCTTCTGCAGAGTACTGACAGAGTAGGTTTTAGATAGCTGTTCAGCCAAGGAAAAGTGTAAATTGGCAGTGAAGGCCCAACAAAAAGGATTATTTCTGGGAATATCTTGGCTTTTAAAAACTGCACGCCACCACTACAGGACAAAATATAATATTGCCCAGTGATATAAAATGATATGATACTATTTTATGGATATGCTTATTTGTAAAATGGCATTTGGTAACATTTTAAGTTTTAATTCCCCAAATCTTTTCCACACACATAAACCCTACTCCTGAAATAGAATACAGAACTTTGATGCTACATTAATGAAATGTTCTTAAAATACTGTAGTCCTGTTTAATGCTACATTTGGGGTAAAACGATGTACTCTACCAGTATTTCTTAAGCCTTAATTTGTAAATATTTTCAGGTTTTTCTTTGGGGGGTGCTGGCGTTTGAACCTATGGCCTTTACACTGAACAGCCTCTTCAGCCCATTTTTAAATTTTGGGATAGGATCTCACTAATTTAAGTTGTTCAGGATGGGCTAGAATTTGTGATCCTCCTGGTTCAACCTCCCAGGATGCTGGAACTACAGGTGTCTGTCATCATGCCCAGCTAACACGTTCAGTTTTTTTTTTTTTTTTTTTTTGTGTGTGTGTGTGGGTACCGGGGGTTGACCTCAGGACCTCGCGCGACAGCAGGCGCCCCTGCCACTGAGCAATATCACCGGCCCTTTTTTTGTATGTGGGATCTGGGAGTCGAACTTGGGCCCTCGCGCTTGCCAGGCAGGCGCTTACGCCACTGAGCCATCTCACCGGCCCTACATTCAGTTTATTTAGTGCATGCTAATGCAAAATAAGTATGCCCTTTACCATTTAAAATAAAAAGCAAGTGGCAAAAACTCAAGAACAGACTAAAGAAACCATGACTATATGAGCATTTGATTACATAATACTGAACTTACACTCACTGTTAATGACAGCTAATAATGTAAATAAAACTCTACAACACATTGAAGTTTGCTCATAATGCCTTTCTTTAGTCTATGTATTTCTCACTGTTTCCAATTGAGAGGGACTTAAACTGTCTAAATTCTTTGATTTTTCAGCTCGTCTCTATGTGTCCTTTATGGTACAGTATAATTTCTGATGAATAAAACTAATTTTTGTTTTGTTTTGATTTTTGAGACAGGGTCTTACTATGTAGTTCAGGCTAAACTTGAGCTTACTATTTAGCCCAGTCTGGCTTCCCACTACCAGTGAGCCTCCTGCTTCAGCCTCTAGAGTGCTGGGATTACAGGCACGTGCCACCATGCCTGGATGATGAATAAACCTATTTGACTGACAAAGAAGTCATTGACATTTGCCTTAATATACTCATTTGACACTTTAATATGATGAAATAGGAACAATACCAAAAGGCTTCCCTTCCTCACTGATCTGCTCACTGGGCTGTGTATATCAGAAGTCTGGAACAGATACATCTTTATTCGTACATTTTAAATATGAATTCCAAGGCATTTCTCCAATGAATCCAATCTAATAAATCTCCAGTATGTCCTCAGAATCTGAATATTTAGCAAGTTTTTCCTGCCAGTCTTATGGCCAATCAAATCTAAGAAGGATTGTGGCTCTTGCTGCAGTTGACTGGGAGGGCAAAAGCATTTCCTGTGATGTTAGTATTTCCCTGGATTTCCTGGCCTGACTGAAACTGCTAGAGACAACCATGCTGGATGTGACCACATATTGGGAGGATGGGGACAGAGCTATCCCATCCTGACTTCCTTAGATTCACACAAGACCAGCCACTATAGTGAGCTCAAGAAGAAGAAAGAAGAGCTAAGTTAAGCATTCTGTGTTTTATTATTTTCTATCTGCACAGGGTTGACTGAACCTTGACTGCCAATGGTCTGCTTGAATTCCTTGGTACAGCCTCTCCTTACTTAACTTCTCTTGCTTAATAATTATCCCTTCTATTTCTTTACTACTGTATTGTGGGTTACCTGGACATACATAGTCAGTATACAAATCTTCTGCTGTATATAGTATCATCATTTTAAATGGGCTGAAACGGACTTGCAAAGGTTAAGGAAATTTCCCAAAAGAGGTACATCCCAGATTCCCCTTACAATGTTCTGACTGCCATGCGTGCACTCTTGTTAACCAGTGCTGTTCAGGCTGCAGGTCTTTAACAAACATTAAAAATTTGAAATAAATGCAGTAGTGCAAAGCCAAAATTTTCTTTTTTAATGAATTAGAATAGAATATAAAATACCAGCGTACAATGCATGTATACAAACCATTTTTTTTTTTTTTTTACCAGACCCCCATGTGTAAAAGGCGCTGCTGACTATGCAGTTTTCTATGTCCAGACTGGCTAATGTGCCCTTCTTATGCATTGTTTTTTAACTTTTGCATTCATAAAATTGTCAAGTGTGCTATTTTTTAATGAGCTAAAAAAGTATTTTCCTAGTACTGATAATTTTTAAATCTCTTAGAAGCCCAGAGTGATTTGGACAGGATAACAATGGTGCTAAGAGGAAAAATGTGATTTGTAGGAAAGTTGAACAGAAAGGGAGCTTTTTTCTTGGTTCCTTTTACTCCACAGTTCTGTGCCTCAAGTACCTAGCTCTGGACTTTGCCATCTTATTATGATATTACCTTGGTTTATTAAAGATAGAGTTTGGGGTAGATGTGTTTTGCATCAGATTAGAAGCTTATTTATTTATTTATTTATTTATTTATTTATTTATTTTTGTGTGTGTGGGCACTAGGGATCCATCTCAGGACCTCACGTGCCAGCAGGCGCCCGTGCCACTGAGCGAGATCACCAGCCCTTTTTTCATATGTGGGTTCCAGGAGTCGAACTCGGGCCCTCGCGCTTGCCAGGCAGGCGCTTATGCCACTGAACCATCTCACCGGCCCAAGGAGCTTATTTATTATCTGTGACATTGTTTCCCTTTTTATTTATGTCAACATCTAAAACTGTGGGTTGCATACTCCACATTATTCATTGCAGAAGTGTTTAGAATTGTAAAATATTGGAAACAACTTTAATGTCCATGCATAAGAAATTGGTTGAATAAACTAAGGCACGTTCACTCAATGGCATAATATGCAGCTGCAAAAATAACTGAGGCCCTGGTGTGGGGGTGCTTGCCTGTCATCTCAGCTAATAAAGAGGCTGAGGCAGCAGGATTTGGGGTTTGAGGCCAGCCTGGGCAATTAAACCAGACCCTGTCTCAAAAAGAAAGAAGAATAGAAATAGATGGAGCAGGAGGAAGAAGATGACTGAATATCTTTATGGACTGATAGGGAGTGAATTCCAGGAAATATATTTAAGTGACAAAGCAAAGTATGAAAGAATATTTCCCTTTGTATGGAACAAAAGAAACATAAGAAATCAATTTCCTACTCATTTGTGCAAATGAAATATAGAAAGGAAGACCAAAAATTAAGACTACTTATCTATAGGAGAGGGGTAAGAAAGAAAGAACTGGAAAGTAGATGCAATATGGGAAAAGAGTAGCAGGAATGAGAACAGAGTGGCTTTCTTTCTTTTTTTTTTTTTTTTTTTGAGTAAAATGTTTTACATAGCACTAACTCTTACAACTATAGTAATGTTTTATATACTGGCAAATAAATTATTAAATAAACTAAACCTATATATATGGTGGAATTAAAAATTAAATTCAAGGCTAGTTACTGAATCAAATTTATTAAAATAATAACAATAACACTGAAGGAATTGAAGAATTTAAAAGTTAAATAACTGTGGTAAAAAATATTGATTGGATGGTATAAGGCTAAAGACAACAAAGATTATATATATATTTATATACTGTAATCCAGTAAAAATATTTGTTCAGGTATGTATATGGATTATCAATTCTATTTTATATGTACATTAGAATTGAGCAAATAAGTATATTATCTATGTTGCACATAATGAGATCCAGTGGTCATGCTCACTGGTAGAGAAAAAGTACTTGGTCAAAGTGAGTCTCATGCTCCTGGGTTAGAATCAGAGGTATTCATATAAATTCACATTTTAAAATGTGTCTACAGTTGTGTAGGTAGAGCATAGATCTGTATGCGTATATGCAAAGGTCAGAATGTAAGCATGTATCCCTTGTTCTGTCAGCTGAAGTAGTCTAAAGTAGTTAGCACCCCTATACCAACTAGCGTACTCTCTTGCAATCTTTCATTTTTAAGAACGATTTCCCCCAAAAAAGAACCAAGGTTCTTTAGAGAAGGGGTTGATTCCAAGGCTGGGGCAGGGAAAACATAGGGAAGGCTTGGAACATTGTGTTGTATTAGAAAATAAGGCAATGGAAAAAATGGTGATTTATTGAAATAACAAGCACGCCAATCTTAAGGAACTCCTCATGGGCAAAGCTGGCACCATGTGAGCAACAAAATAAGAAGTGAGAGTATTGGATTTTAATTTACAGAATAAAAAAATACATCCATAAATAAGAAGAGAGGTAACTGTTCCTTATAGCATAATTCTAATTAACAAATGCAGAAGAAAAGATGGAAATAGGAATGACAAAGGGAAAGATGATTATACTAAGGCAAAGAATCTGTTAGACGCCTCCTTGAACAAGTAAGGTAGACATCACAAAGTAATGAGATCTATGTAAGTCATGGCTCCACGATGAGAAATGTACTTCATCATTTTGGTGGTATTTTGAGGCACAGTTATATAAATTCACTTCAATAAGGAGACGACATCAAACAAATTCAAACTGAGGGCCATTCTTCCAAATAATTCATCAGCACTTTTCAAAAGGGTGAAAAACCATAAAAGACAGTGATAGACTGTAAAACCAGTCTAGAAGAGAGGTAGGAAAATAAGGAGTAAATTCAACGTGAAAACCGGAGTAGGATCCTGGAACAGAAAAAGCACATTAGCAGAAAAATTGTGAAACCAGAATGTAATGCAGTTTAAATAATATCGTATCAATGTCCATTTACTATTCTCATTATATACAGTTTAATATAACAACAACATTAGGGGGAAGTTGTTTGGGAGAAATACGGAACTTTTTGAACTGTTGTTGGAGCTATCCTGCAAATTTAAAATTATTTCAAAATAAAATTTTTCTAAACAATTTTTTTCTTAATATTTTACTGTCCTATAGCACTTTCAATAAAGAGGAAACAGCACAAAAATGTGATACTGATTGTTTTTATTCTTGGGTCTAAACTAAATAACCTATTTCTGTTAAAAGTATGAAAACGTATTTTTTTAAAAGTTAGCATATGCTAAGTTCCCCAGACATTCAGATTCCTTTCCCCCTTGCCTTCTTTCTTATTATCTGGACTTTCATTGAAAGCATTTCCTTGTCTTTTTTGCTTCATCATCTATATATGTACCCATAAACAATATAGTTTAATTTGTCTTATTTTTGAAATTATATTTGTGAAACCGTTGCATAATTATTATTTTGTGCCTTGCTTTTTTTCCTTCAATGAGATTCATCTCTTTGTGTTATGTCAATGCAAAAAACTTAAGGATGTTGATTTTATTATTGCTTAACATTATAAATGTAGCCAAGTATATTTATTTTCATAAGCTACTCCTCATGGACATTCTTATGGTTGTGGCAAATTTAGTTTTGGTGGGATTCTCAGGCTTGGACTTCTGAGCCATCTCATAAGAATTTTGTTGTTGCTGTTTTGAGGCCACCATACTGTGTGGAGTCCGTACTATACGTAGAGACAATGTTTGGACTCTACTTCGCCGTTCTACTTTCTGAACCATCCACATTCGAAGATAGAATGTGAAAGAACATGTCTTCAGATATTTCCATGCCCCACAGTTTATTCTGCTCAGCTGAAACCCTGAGTATCCTGGCAAGAATACTCTGCCCTACCTGGATTCCTGGTGCACAGGATCTTGACACATCCTCAGATGGTTGTTGTAAGATGCTAGGTATTGGGAGCACTTTGTTAAATGGCATGAGTAACCTCAATAGTAATGTTTTCAATTTATTTCCATGTGTTTACCAACTGACCAGTTATTTTATCTTATTTTTTAAAGAGATAACTTTGGGGGCCGGTGAGATGGCTCAGCGGCTTAAGCACCTGCCTGGCAAGCGCGAGGTCTCGAGGTCGGCCCCCGGTACCCACAAAAAAAAAAAAAAATCATTTTGGCCATAACCTACATAAAGAAACATGTTTTACATCGTACACTTTCTCACATGCACTCATGCATTCATACCTGAGCATGAGTTTGAGGAAGTTTCCAAAAGTTTGAGGAAGTACAGTAATAGATGTCCATTTTAAATGCAATTTACTCTACCATTAACTCCTCTCTTCCCTCCCTTCCCCTCCCCTCCTCTCCTCTCTCCTGTTCTCTCTGCTCTCTTCTTTACTTAATTTCAGTAAAACTGACCACAACCAACTGATTTCATGAACAATAGGTTTTAATTAGCAGACTGAAGAAACCTTATGTTATAGGCAGTGGTTTAAGAGATAATCGTCATCTGCTTATATACTTCTGTTTTACATAGTGTCTATATTTTTATATTTTACACACACTTTAAGCTCAGTGTCAGAGTTAAATTGTCCCACATTAGCCTAAGGGTAAATAAGTTAAACAAAAAGAATATGAAAACAGTAAATGTAATAAATGATTCTAAATATAATTTGTTGGCAGAAACAGAGGGTAACTCCAAGACTATTATTGTTTCAAGGTGAATGCCTAAGAAAGATCAGTTACATACCCTCTGGGCTGCTGGGAAGAGAATCCTGTGGAATCTGGAGGCAGGGATATTGTAAAATGTGCAGGTGGAGGGTGGATTGGATTGGAGATGAGATGAAGGTTTGTATGTACTTTCTTGGGATAGGAGATTTGAAGAATGTAGAATATAAGTGCTTACGTACATGCTCTTTAGAGGCAAACACAGATCTCTTAATCCTGGCAAGAGACAGGGCACATTTTTTTATACATGGCAAAGATGCCCAGTGAAAACCTATAGTTCTAGACCTGTTAACTACTTTCCCATTAACCTTAGTATTTAACCCATAATCATTTTTCTAATAAATATCTTTAGGATCTATTTGTAAAAATATCTTGTTGGTATCTTTAAAAGAGATGGTTTAACGAGGAAGAACAGATTATATTTGGACATCTTGTATGTATATTTTTGTTCTTCAGCTTCTATCTATCTTCTAGTCACCTTTCTGTCACTGTAACAAAATACCTCAGATAACAATTTACGGTGAGGAAATGTTCAGTTTTGGAGATTTCAATCCAGTCAGTTGGCACCATTGCTTTTGTTCTTGTGGTGAGAGAGGATATCATATCATGGTGGGAGCAGTGACAGAGGAAGATATTCTCCTCATGGTGACCAGGAGAGGAGTCAAGGAGGGAGAGGGAGAGGAAGAGAAGGAGAGAGAGGAGAAAGGGGAAGGGAAGGGGAGGGAGAGAGAATGGGAGAAAAAGAAAAAGAAGAAGGAAAAGGAAGAGGAGGAGAAAAGAAGGAGAAGGAAGAGGAAGAGAAAAGAAGGAGAAGAAAGAGGAGGAGAAAGAGGGAAGGGAGAGAAGAAAGAGGATAGGATATCCTAATATCTCTCAAGTGTACATCCTAGATGAATTAATTTTCTCTCACTAAGCCCCACCTCTGAAAGATTCTACTACCTCCTAATAGCTCCATGGGCCAGGAACCAGCCCTTGTCTTTGGGGGACATTCAAGATCCAAACTACAGCAAAATTATATTTCTTATTACTATTTCTTCTATATTCCCTTTTTTCTTATTATAAATACTAGTAGGAAGTTCATTGCATAAATTTGCTGGTTTTGAAATGTAAGTTTTATCTACTAAACAGGGTCATTAATTCATTTGTGATGGTGATATGGCATAATGGTTAAGCAGAATCTTGTATAGTGATCTATTGCTACATAACAAATTGTCTCAAAACTTAGTGTCTTAAAATAATAATAAATGCCATTTCATATAGTTTTAATGGATCATGAATTTGGGGGTAACAACTAGGTAGGTTTGACTTAGAATCGCCAATAAGATTAAAGTTAAGATTATAGCTGGGGCTTCAGTTCTGCCCATTTAAGCTGAAGAACGGGACTGGAAAATTCAGTTTTCTGCTGGGTCCTGGCTCGCATGTTGGTGGTGTCTGTTGGCAGATGCCTCTGGTCCTTGGCGCATGTAGCTGTCCACAGTTCTGCATGAGGGCTAAGTGATACTTGGGACCCCCAGAGTGAGTGATATCAGAAAAAAAGCAAAAGTCACAATATTCAGTTAGCTCCATATATTAGCCCTGTCTAATTTGGGAGGAAATCACACAAAGTGTTTTAATACTAGAAAGTGAGAATTACCAGGACTGTCTTAAAGTCTGGCTTTCACAGTTCTGGAGACGAACCACTCCATTTCACATTTCAAGCTTATTCTTTACTAGGTGACTTTAATAAATTTACTGAACTCTAGTCTCAATTTTCTCATGCCTGCAATTTGATGAATGTATTGTAGTAGATTTATACTATTGCTCCCAAATTTTTATTGCTTTTGTTCAAAGATAACACAATCCCTTCCCATTGGTATGGATTTGTATTCTTCCTCCTCATGTTGTGAATGCTTTTCTCTACCACATCTACCTCAATCATCTGCATGCGAGCAGGTCTGTAGATAAAATAGAAGTGATGTTTACCCACTTTCCAGCACAGTCATCAGAGAAATGAGTTCCTTTTATGTCATTTTACTTCAGCCTGGATTTCTCCATGAATCAAAAGTAAAGCAGAGCCACTGCAGATCTGCAAAAGCATTTGATGTGGGCCTGAAATAATCCTGTTGTTATTCATCAGGATAACCGAGATGTGGTGGTTGTTAGGTTTAGCCAAATCTAACACAACTATTATCTACTAAGAATTGGTGCTAGGTTTAGATTATATTTTTGAAGTGCTTATAGAGGTGTCTGACATATAGTAAGTAACTATACATGTGATGTACTCCCATGATTATACAAATGTGAATTCACCTGATACATTTTATAAACAAATTACTAATTATGAAAGGTACATGTTATACTAAACATAAGTATCAGAAATATGTTTATTGCATTACTTTCTCATCAGGAAGCTAAGATACAGATTGAAGGATAATTTCTCAGCATAACTTTTTCTTTTCTTTTTGTGAGATAGGATCTTGCTATGTAGATCAGGCTGGCCTTGAACTCACTATGTAGCCCAGGCTGGCTTTGCACTTGAGGCACTCCTCCTGCCTCAGCCTCCTGAATGCTGAGATTACAGGTGTGTGCCATCATGCCTCATAGAGTTATAATAAAGGATATTTTTCATAAGCAAAATTCTCCTCATCAGTTAGCTCCTCTACCTTAAGGGTATTTGTACACTATATTCTGCTCTGTTGAAAAGAGACCAAGTCACTATTCTATGAACTCTTTCTTTCTAGATGCTCATTGTTATGGCTTGTGCTTAGATGTCCCCCCAAAGCCTCATGTGGTCATAAGTGGGGCTTCTTTAGAGGTGGCTGAATCTAGGGTGTGCAGCTGATTCATGGTGCAATGCTAGGATCAAGGGTGCTAGGATTAAGGGTGGATGATTATTAAATCAGTTCACTGATTGGCACTGCTCTACTCCCAGTAGCCTGGATACAATATAAGGGACAGAAAGAGGCTTGTCTTGTCCCTTGCTTGCTTTGCTACCTTCTGCCCACCAGGAACTGTTTCTTCTCTATGATGCTCCTCTGCCATGCCACCCTGCCTTGGAGCCAGCTGATTATGGGCTGAAACCGCCACAAACAGTGAGCTAAATAAACCTTTCATCCTTTAACTTTGGGTGTCCAGTATTTTGTCTCAGCAGTGAGAAAAGTAACTAAGAAACTCATCAATCTTCCTTTTCTTTTTTTTATATTTGCTTTTACATGTATTTTCTGCACATGTAGTAATCATAATGTTTCTATGTAATTTACATTGGTTACAAAATAAGTGTAGTCAGTTACAATTTAGACTTTACAACATTAATTAAAAAGTTTACTATACACTTGATACTATGTGCTAGGAAATGCTTTAAGCACTTGACAAATACTCATTTAATCCTTATAATAACCCTATTATTATTATCATTATTACTGTTGTCATTGTTGTTGTTGCTGGGATTAAACCCAGGGCACTCTGACTGATTGATGACACTTTTTATTTTTTATTTTGAGACAGAATCTTGCTAAGTTTAGCAAATAGGACTCTAAATTGCAGTCTTTCTGCCTCAGCCTCCCTCAGTGCTGGGATTACAGGCATGTGCCACTATTTCAGCCTATACTATTATTCCCACTATTTCCCAGAAGACAAAACTAAATCCTAGGATGCTAAATAACTGAAGGATCTTACAGCTAAGATATTTTGCTTTGCTGCCTTTCCTTTTGGAAATATTTCTTTAGTGGCCAATTCTAACACACTGTAAATTATGTTATCCAAAATATGAGAAAATGTTATTTTTCGTATTTGTTACTGTTCCTAAGAACTTTTCCATGATTTGGGGGTTGGATAGAAAGGAGGAGCTGGAATAGAACACAGCAAGCAATTTGTGGGGCAGAATACACTCATTCTTTGGTGTGCTCTGGGGATGAGTTCCAGGATGCTCACAGATATCAAAGTCCATGGATTTTCAGATCCCTTATATAAAATAGCATAGCATTTGCACCTAGCCTATACGTATTCTTCTGAATACTTTGAATCATCTTGTCTTTATTACTTTCTCGTTGCTGGGACAAAATACCTGACATACGCAAGTTAAACACGGAAAGGTTTATTTTAGCTCACCATTTGTAGAGGTTTCAGTCCATAGTCAGCTGGTTCCAAGGAAGGGTGGCATGGCACAGAGGCATGGCAGAGGAGAAATAGTCCCTAGGGTGGCAGGCAGGAAGCAACAAGCCTTCCTTCTTTCCCTTTTGATTCCATCCAGGCTGCAAGCCTATTCATTGGTACCACCCACACCCACGGTGTGTCTTTCTTCTTCAGTAAGTCCATCATCCACACCCAGAGCTATGCTAAACCAATCCATGGACTAATCCAGTATCACACGTCCATGATCCAGCCACTCTCAAAAGCCCCACCCATGAATCCATGAGGCTTTAGGGGGACATCTAGATATAAACCATAATATGTATCTAGATTACCCTTTAATACTTAATACAGTGTAAATACAATATAAACAGTTGTACTATATGTTTAGGTAATGATGACAAGAAAAAAGTCTGTAGATGTTCAGTACAGATGAAATTTCTTTTTAAAAAATTATTTTAGTTTTGTGGTTGATTGAACTGTGGATGTGGCACCCGTGGATAAGCAGGCCAACTGAGCTTATGACGTGGGTGATGCATGTTACTTTCTCCAGTAGCTTCCCCCTTTCTGTGATGTGTACAACTCAGTATTTTAGGTTTTCTGTTTGTTTTTCTTTTCTTTTGTTCCCTTACCTCTGCCCTTCTGATCTCATACATAGTCTTCCCACACTTTTCCCAACCTGAATGCAGTCTCTAACCTATCGCTACAGAGAAATTCTGGAGTCTCCAATATTCAAGGATTTAAGGGACCACAGATGCTTCAAAATCTCTCACACTGCAAAACAGGAAATGAGTTCAGGGTGATGAAGGTCCATCTTGAGGAAGCAACCAAACTCAAGGCTTCCAGTGACAAGAGAAGCTGGGCAGATATATAGGATGGTCTCTGTGTGAGGATATTTGTAAAGAAAGAGATAGAAAGAAAGAGAGAAAGAGAGAGACAGAGAGATCACTAAACCAAAGATAAGGAGCAGCAGAAAGTGATTACCACCTCTCCTCTGCTAGGAGACCAAAAGGACACAGAGATGGTACTGATGGCATTCAGGTGTGGAGCAGGTAAGGCAGGAGCTGAGACACTGGAGAAGGGGTACTTTGTGGGACTGGAGTCAAAGAATAGAAGTGAGTCTGGAGAAGCCCCAGGAAGCAAAAGAGGAAAGGGGAGATACTCTTGTCTCTCTGTTGTCTTCCACCAGTACCTCTCATTGGCCAACTCTATGGAGATCACAATAAAGGAACCTGGGAAATGTAGTTTTCGATGATGTTCAGCCACAACAGAGAGTAAAACCAAGAAATAGTAAAGGGCAAAAACCAAAAGAGTCACTTATTTTTGAAATTTTGCATTTCAAAGAGGCAATCCTATATTTGCATTGAAACAGATACCCTAAAAACATAGAGGTGCACTTCTATTTTTAATAACAGTGGATGAAGAATACAATTTTGTCTTATTTTAAGCAGGTTGTGGTTTACCCAGGATGGTAGGTAGCCACGCTCTTTGGGGATGTGTGTTTCTGAAGGTTCTTACCTTTATATTAATCCCTTTCTGCTGTTTGTATCTAGTGAATTGCTGCTAACAAATAGAATAGTTGAAAGTGATGGTGTCTCTCTCTTTGAGATTAGATGTAACATGTTGTGAGTTCTGTCTCTCACTTGCCCATTCCTGTAGAAAGCCAGCTGTCAGGAGGTGAGCTGCCTGGCCCCTTGGCAAGAAACAACCCACGAGGACTTGAGACCTCAGTCTGACTGGCCTGAGGAAGTGAATTCTACCAGTTAGAACATCAGTACCCTTGGAAGGGATCAGCTCCACACCGAGCCGTGGGAGGACAACATCCCGGCCATCACCTTGGTCATAACCTGTGCTCAGATCCTGATGCTGCTAAATTTTGGGACAATTTGTGACATACCAACACATATAAATATACTTGGCAATGGACCAAACATACCTACAAGGGAAGGAATAAGCAGAGAACACATGGGTTTCAGTGTCTATTTGGTAATAAGTACATGATCTCCACTCAGTCTCTACACTCATCCTCATCAGTGGGCAATTATGAGTAGTTCCGTTTTCCAGACAAGGAAACTAAACACGAAAAAGGAAAAAAAATCAAAGTAAGGTCATGTAATGATTCAAAGTACATGATTGAGGGATAGCAAAACCCGTGCTGTTATTTCTATTATCTCTCATTATCTAAGAAATCAAAATGACTAACCTTCAAGGTTACTGTTATTTGTTTTGGTTTACGTACAAATAAAAAGAATAAATTGTTTAAAATCAACTCCTTTAAAAAATCCAGGGCTGGTGTGATAGCTCAGTGGCATAAGTACCTGCCTGGCAAGCGTGAGGTCTTGAGTTTGACTCCCGGAACCCACATAAAGGAAAAAAGGGCCAGTGATACCGCTCAGCGGCACAAGCGCTTACTGGCAAGTGTGAGGTCCTGAGGTTGACTCCTGGTATCCACATTAAAAAAAAAAAATACAATCCTCATTTTTTTCTCTCTCAGAACATTATAACTAACCTAAATTAATTTTTAAAGAAATGGATTAGGTTCTTATTTCAGGTATTTCTTGCTGACAAATAAAATACAGGGTACCACATGAAACTGGAGTAATAAATAAATGACACGAAGTAGAACAAAATCTCCAAAGACAGATATGGTTCCTGACTCACTGTTTTACCATATCAAATAGTATCATTGCATAAAAGTATACTATCATGCAAATCACAGCAGTGACCACTAACAAACAGCAGTTAGCATTTACTGAGGGTTTCTTTTGTGTTCAGTGCTCTTCTGAGGTCTTTACATGTATTACTGTATTTACTTTCCCACTAACCCTAAATATGACTTCCTGTGTGGTAAGTCCGCCTGCAATCTCCCCACCCTCCACCTTCCACATCTTGCATTTTACAGGTACTTGATCTGGGAAAGTTGCTTGCTTTCTCTGGGCCTGTTTCTTCATTTTGAAAAATGGAATAACAATAGTACCTGACTCATAAATATATTGTGAGATTTAATTAACACGAGTTAATCTCACTCTCTGGCCTACAGTGAACATCACAAACTAATGAAAGGAGTTAAAAATTACATTTCTCACAATCCTAATCCAGTTAGCATCATATCACTGTGAATTTGTAGCCTGTTCTTTTTTTTTTTTTTTCCCCTTTTTGAGGCAGGGTCTCACTATGTAGTCTAGGCTTATCTAAATGCACTATGTAGCCCAGGCTGGACTCGAACTTTCAGTGATCCTCCTGCCTCAGTCTCCTGAGTGCTGGAATTACAGGCATGTGCCATCATGCCTGGCACATCACAGTGAATTTAGGAAACCAGGAATATCCATCTGATTCTGAGGCACAGCTTCTGAGCTTGGAGTTAAACTAGAGAACTCTGGAGCCAGAACACCGTGCCACATGTGCTGACCCACAATGCAAACGTGGACACCAGAGATGGACAGCTGAGCCCTTGGTCCTGCTGCATGGCTGAGTACCACTGAGGTGTCTGTGGAGTGCAACAGCAGGACCTCCACATGTTTAGCCCTGAATACCCAGTGGGAAAGAGGAAAGATAGTTTTGAAAAGTGCTCTTTTAAAGTAATGCAAAATGAAGAGGAGAGCAAGACAGTGGGAAAAAATGGACAATAGAAAGATGGATGTTCAAAGGAATACATGGAGAATTACAAAGAGGGCTATTGCTTTGTGGCTTTCAGTAAGTGCATTTTGAGAAAATGAGGCACAAAGTGATAAAAATACTGTAATGATGAACTTGGGTCCCTAACCTTTAATGAATATCTGTATTTACTCATGTCCACTGACTTCTGCCTCACCTGGAAGTTTAGCTCCTTCCAGTAGGTCTGCTTGCTTTTGGTGTCTGTCTGTCTTCTCAGCATACACAAGAGTCACTTGTACTCTTGGGCAGAGGTTGGCAAATGCAAGATTCCTATGGCCTGCTTTGCAGCCCATCAAGCTATGTGCCTGGCAAGGGGCAGCCTCATGCCAGAGGGACTGCTGCAGAAGAGGACTCACACTCCACAGAGAAGCAAGGGCTCAGGCTTGAATAAGAAGAATAAGCATTTTCTACGCAGGTGTCAGAGAAGAGAGCCAGATCCCAGCAGGAGCAACCTAGCTCAATCCTCCCACAGGGAGCAAAGCGGGCACCGTTCCTACTGAGCTCATCACCAGGCAACACAGAGAAAGTCTCTGGGGTCACTGGTTGAAGAACTCTGCTTAGGGCTCACAGTGCCTTTGCTCGTGGTGCTTTTGGCCATGCTGGGCTGACAGGCCAGAATCCCAGCATCACCATCGACCAGATCACGGCCATCCTCCCAGGAGATACTTCTGCCACTCTGGAAATAGGAGAACTGTCAGGGAAGGCCTCACTGAGAGGGGGTATTTGAACAAATGACTGATGGAAACGAGGGGTCGAGGCAGGTGAGATTCTGTGAGAAGAGTGTTCTAGGTTTCCTCATAACATTTGGAAAGCAGACATAGAAATGTAGGATGTGGGGAATAGTACAGAAATATTATGTGATCACTGCAGATCATACGAGAGAGTGTGGAACTTGAATCAGTCCAGAAGAATGGGAGTCATTTGGCAAGTGAGAAAGAGCCTTTTAGGTAGGAAAACAACACAACGGAGTAAGCCAGTGTATGTGTGTGTGTGTGTGTGTTTGACAGAGAGAAAAAGAGACTGAGAGACACAGAGTGACTCAAGAAGGAGCAGAAGACATTCAAGATGGTGGTGTGCTAGGAAATGCTTAACAACCAGCTTTGTAGGAACAAGACAAAAACTTTGATTTGTAGCTTTTCCCATGGTGTAAATGCTGTCTGAATGCCCAATTTCAGGCTACTGATGTTATACTGAACACCAAAGACATAGATTTTTCAGTTGGAAATCAGAACAAATGACAACACAGGGACAGAAATATAACAGCTTGTGAATGTGAACAAACCACTGACCTGTTTTTCTGACCATGAAAGAGACCCTCCACCCTCTTCATCTACAACCCAAACAGTGCTGAAGGAAATGAGAGTTTGCTTCCATGCCCCACCCTTCACTTTTTCCACCTATAGGACCAACATGGCTAGGACTGTCCTCCTTAGGCTCGTCCTCATTTTTCTTTGCTTGATCTTGGTTGCTGAGGAAGTCCATGGAGTTTAGCAGAATCAGCTATGTGGGGAACTTCTCTTTCTTGAGAGATTCTGCTCCTGGAAAGGGGTTTGGCTGATGTTGAAATATCCACCCATTCCACTGGGGCTGTTGCTTCTAAACCCAGAGCAGGCCTGGTAGGAGGTATGTGGGCACACCACACTAGCATTTCAGCAGGACATGTCTACCAGGTGGCTCCTCCAGATGTCACAGGGGTGAAACAGTGCTCTGGCTTAACAACTTCAATCATTTCAATCTCTGCAGGTGAAAGCCAAGAAATCCCTGGCAGAAATTTCAGTATCTTCTTCCTTAATCTTGGCTATATGTTTTCTAAGGAACCAAGTGTTTTCTTATGTGCCATCTCATTTGTGAAAGGTGCCATTATTTCATTTCACAGATGAAAAGCCTGATCTCCAGAGATGGCTGGTGACTAACCCACTGTGAGACACTTGGTAAATGACAGGGCCAGAACACAACTCCACAATCTTTAGCTCCAGATTAGCCTTTCTTTCTAGAACACGTGTCTGTGTCTTAACACATACATGTATGTGTGTAGATGTGTGTGCAGAGATATCAAGAGTAAATTGAGTGGACCCTTCTTTCAAATCAGCCTGTAAGACTGAGTGACTGTCCTGGAAGTTCAGAGACAGAAATTAAATCTCTACTCAGAGTGGACCTCATGAAATCATCAGGTATTTCTTGAGGGGCTACTGCATGCCAGACAACATCAGATAACATACTGGAGGCAGGCAACACAGCAGTGGACCAAACAGCCCTGCCTCCCGACACACAGAGAATGTGTTAGAGCAGCAGAGACTTTTTTCTTGCCAGGTAGTGGATCTACCCCAGGCCCTCATACATGCCAGGCAAGCACTCTACCTGTCAGCTACTCCGCCAGCACAGCAGAGACATTCTTAAAATCTGAAATCTACTGCAGGTGAAGGAGCTGAAGGCACAGGGTTCTAGCAGTATGGGAGTTGTATCTCATAATTCCTACAAGGAAGGGCAGAGAATGGCAATTTAAGCTGGGAGGTGTCCCAAGAAGACAATTAGTGACACTGCCTTCCTCCCTGTGCCTCTCCTTCTATTTCTTCATGCCAGAGTGGAAGGTGGGCAATCAGCTCCTGTTGCGATATGTTATAGATATAACTCCCACAAAAGAAATGATGTTGACTATTAAGTCATTTTAGTTGGGCTGTCCCTTGGAGCTTCAAATTCTTGTTACACTGTTTTTTAAAAATTTTCCTAGTCTCTTAGGCAGGCATTACCTCTATTTTAGAGATGAAGATATTGAGGTTAAAGATGACTAATCTTTTAATTAACCATGTATGGGAACCATGTATGGGAAGCTCTGTGTGTTCTCCTATATGAAGTTTTCCAAATATTGTGTTACTAAAACAGCAATGCAAAACAATGTATACAGTTGACTTTCTTTCAAGAATAAAAAGGTAGGAGACATAAAAGATATATTCATTCCTGACTGTCATCAGCACAAATTTACACTGGGTAGATATGTAAGTGAAAAATTTGATCAACTAGGGAAATGGACAGGTAGAATTTTAATATACACTTTGTTATTTTAAGGTGTTTGAACTCTGTTAATGTATCACTTGTTTCAGACACATTTTGTAAGAACCAGAGTTCCTCTTGATAATGTTACTGCCCCTCCATTTTCAGTGCACACATGTAAACACAAGGAAATATACAGGAAAAAAAATAGTCAGTGATGCAGAGCATTGATATCATCCTTTTATTTCGAGAACTGGTGTTGTTAGCAGGCACTTGGGATCTTGGCATCGCTTGGTAATAAGGTTTGAAACCTAAGGAAAAGAAAAAAGTCAAAGCAAATGTATTTGGAAATCTACTTCATAGTCTTCCTTACGTGTACAGAAAACTTATAGACCTTTTTCCTTATAGTGAGTTGGTTTTTCTCCAAGTACCCACTCTTCTCCATTCCTCAAGTACAATTCCCCATGGCTAAAATACCCAGATTCCTGGACAAGCTACTCTAATTTTGCTTTTCAGATAAGGTTGCCGGATTTCACAAATACAAACGCAGAATGTGCAGTTAAAATTGAATTTCAGATAATGGCTCTTTTTGTTTTTGACGTGTGCGTGTGTGTGTGTGATGAAATATTGAGGTGGGGGCATACTTATGCTAAAATAATTAATTGTTGCTTATCTGAAATTCAGACTCAAGTGTTGTCCTGTATTTTGTCTGGTGAATTTATCCTCAGATGCCACCTGGAGGAAGATGGCTAAGTACACTTGTTAGCTCAAAAGTACAAGAAATACCTAGGCCAGTGCTAGCCAGCAGAATTTCTGTGATGATAGACCATTCTATATCCATACTGTCCAATACAGTATCCTCTCGCAGCTTGCAGTGTGTTTTGTGAGACAGCAAAATTGAATTTTTAATTATTAAATTTAAATATAAAATGCCACTAGTTGCTAATGACTGTCGTATTGGACAGCAAAGTTCTAGAACTAGTCATATATCTTCTCTCCAAATGTAGCTGTTGGAATTTACAAGCAAGTGGTGACTAAAATTGTACATAACCTGGGAGTAGAATCACAGGTACCTACACTTTAGATAATGAATATCACATTCTGTGCACATATGATTGGCTGTTAACGTATTTATTCCCAGTACTTGTTCCAAGTATTTATTGAAGGTCTACTTCATAGGAAGCATGGGAAGTGCCAGAGTATAGAAATGAGTAAAATCTAATTTTTCAACAAATTTACCCTGGAGATGAAAATGTTAACTGAGTAATCCCAACAGTTAGAATATAAAAACCAGTGAGCTTACCTTAGTGCAGAGTACACATTTTATTTATTTATTTATTATTATTATTTTTCTTTGTGGGTACTGGGCGGTCGACCTCAGGACCTTGCGCCAGCAGGCGCCCGTGCCGCTGAGCGATATCACTGGCCCCTTTTTCGTATGTGGGATCCGGGAGTCGAACTCGGGCCCTCGCGCTTGCCGGGCAGGCGCTTAAGCCGCTGAGCCATCTCACCGGCCCAGAGTACACATTTTAAATGAATGAAACACCATTGATTTGGCCACACATGCCAGCTATGTGACCCTCATCCTTCCATTATTTTAGCCAAACATCTATTTGCCATAGACTAAGAGCATTTTTAAAAGGATTATTTTATATATGATCCAGAGAGCAGAGAACAAGCCCTTAAAAGACTTAATAGCTATAGTACTTGGGCAAACTGGGGGTTATCATGACACTAAACCTGGAGAGGTTAGTGCAGAAATGGGAAGGAGAGTGTGGAAAAACAAAGTGTACTTCCAAATTTCCTTGTGTTCCTGGTAGCCAGGCAGGGTGAGTAGGTAACATATTAAACATGGTTTATGAGCAGATAGATATTTTTATACAGAAATTCAGATAACCATGACCCAGGCAGTAAAAGGGCTGCTGCAGCTAAAACATTCATTCACCAGATATTTGAGAACCCAAAAAGTGCCAGGCCTTCTACTAGATGCTGGGACATAACAGTTTTCAGACAGAACAGGTCGCTACTTAATTTAGCAGAAAGTATAGTGGGGAGAGATGTATAACAAGAGAACTGGTAAAAATCATCTCAGACTGTATTTTACAAAATCTAAACAGGATCACTGATAAAGAAATTATGGGTAGAAAGTTGAAACACAGAGCTTAGTTTTTCTCTTTTTATACTTTAAGCTACAAGATCAATACATGATCATTTTTACATTTCAAACACAAATTTCTATATAGGTTAATAATCTTTCCACATTTCATCTATTTTTACCTCTTTGAGATAAATAGTGTGATGGATTTTCTTCCAAATTATTTTTTAATCTTCATTTATTTTCATCAGTAGTATATGTGACTCTGTCTCACTGCCTTAGCATTTTTGGTAGCCACATAATATTCTACAGTGTGGATAGATGTCCCACAGTTTAAGTAAACTGTTCTTATGTTCTTTAGATGATTTACAGCCATAATTAGATTTTTTTATTGCAGTGTTGAAAACAGTTCTCATGTATATAACTTTATCTAGTTACACATTTATTGCTAGTTGATCGACACCTTCCTTCCCAAGTATCTAAATGAAGGTTCACAGATGTCACATGGGTAGGTTCTTATAGACTGTACAACAGTGGCAGCTCTTTCTCACCCTCAGTAGCACTGATATCACTGGTTTTAGTGGTTCTCTATTTCTAAGTGAGAAATGGCATTCTTTTGTTGCCATAATGTGCATAATTTAGCTACTAGCAGTCTTTTTTTTCCTCCAAATGAATTGGCCATTTGAATTTAATAAAGGGTCTAAAATACTGTTTAATCCTTTTTCATGGTACATTGTTTGCCTTTTCCTGACATTTTTGCAGTTGTCAAGAGAGATCATTAACTTCATATATATCATTTTGTAAATTCTTTATCCCAACTTACTGTACATTTATATATATTGTGTCTTAAATCTCTTTTACTTATATGGCCTGTGTACTTTCCCATATATTCTTTCTTTCTTTTCTTTTTTTTTTTTTTTTTTTTTTTTTTTTTTGAGACAGGATCTTGCTATGTAGTACAGGCTGGCCTTGAGTTTGCAATCCTTCTGCCTTATCCTCCTGAGTGCTGGGATTACAGGCTTTCACTACAGTATCTGTAGAGTTTAGATTCCTTCTTGCTTAATAATGACACTCCTCCCACAAAGCACACATACACACTGAGGTATACAAAAAAAACCTCTTAAAATGTTATCTGATATTTATATTTCATACTTTTAGGTTTTTTGTTTTAGCTTGAAACATAGTTTTACTAAGTTGCCCAAGAAGGTCATAAACTTGTGATTATCCTGCTTCAACTCCCTCAGTGCTGGGATTACAAACTTGTCCCACGAGGCCCGGGTTTTGGGTTTTTTTTTTTTTTTTTTTGTCATCTTTTTTGATCTTTAATTCTTCTAGGTAGGTCTATTTAGATGGTATTGTCTAAGAAAGTGCTCTGATATGAAGGGTGAAAATGAACTCCCTGGAAGAAAACTCAGAGGATCAGTGAATGATCCCAGCAGTACAAACAGGAAGCAGCGGAGCTTAGCAGTTTGGGAGAGAGACCACTTTGGCTAGAACAGAGTGAAGGACAAGAGGTGGATGGAGGCCAGAGGTAGTCATGTGTGAGTCCTCAGGTCACTGGATGAATTTACTTTAGATTCATGCTAGCATTTTAGGGAATAGGTCAGGACTGGAGATGTAAAATTGGAGGTTTACAGTTGTTAGATGTTCTTTGAAACTGTAATATTCATGAAGTTATCAAGGAGACAGAGTAAAAATCAGGGACCCAAATCAAGCTCTAGGTTTCTAAAATTTAGAGCACAGGTCATTCTGATCATTTTGAGGCACATATATAGGGCAAGGACTACTAGCTATGGCATAAAGTCAAAACCCTATACTTTCAGCTCAAGCTATTAACAAATAAAGGAGAGAGCGAACATGTTCATCTGCCTGGGACCTGGGGGATAAACTATAAGCCAGGAAGACAGCCTAATAAGAAACTGACCACACAGACACTGACTGTCTCCAGAACGGTGAGGAAGTAGATTTCTGTTGTTTAAGGTACCCAGTCTGGTATTTTGCTATGTCAGCCCAAGCCGAATGGTGAATTGGCTACCAAGAAAATGGGGCATGGCCACAACAAACATCTGAACATATGGAAGTGGCTTTTGAACTGGGTAAATGGTAGAGATTGAAAGAGTCTTGAGGTTTATGCTAGAAAAACTCACTTGATGTGAAGGGGCTGTGAAGGGACTGTTGATAGATGAACAAATGTAAAAGGCAATTCTGGTGAGGGCTAAGAAAGGAAAGAGGAGAGCTGGAAAGAAAGTTTCCATTTTCTTAGAGAATACATAGATAATCATGAACAAAAGTTTGGTTTAAGTCTGAGCATTAAAGGCTATTCTGGTGAGGCCTTGGAAATGAGGGACAGGTTGTCGGAAACTGAAGGAAAGGTGATTCTTACTACAAAGTGGCACAAACTTGGCTGAACTGTGTTCTAGTGTTTCGTGGAAGACAGAATTTACAAGCAACAAAATGGATATTCAGCAGAGAAGATTTCCAAGCAAAGTTTGGGAAGTACAGTTTGGGTCCTGCTTATTCTTTACGTATAGTAAAATGCTAGAGGACAGAGAAGAATTGAATTAGGAATTATTAAGTAAAAGTAACCAGAACTTGGAGATTTGGAAAATTGTCAGCTTATCTATATTGTTAAAGTTGAGAAAGCTCTTCTTAAAGAGGTACGGTTGAGTAACCATTTGATAGAAATATCCTGGGTGGGACTAGGAATTGAATCAGCCATCTCAGCAGAAGCTGAAAAGAAAGATAAGACGCCAGCAGAGAGGCTGCCATTTTAAACTAAACATAGAAAGTTGGAAGGAAGGAAGGTTGTCAGACTTTTTTTAATTCTAGAAAACAAGACCCTAGAGCTATCCAGCTATAAATGTGTACTATCCTTAAGAAAAAAGGAAGAGGAGACACAAAGGCAAAGCAGAGATCATTGGGGCTTTCACTTCCACCTTAGGCGTGAGTGGACAGATAGGGTGGAGGAGGTAAGAGGGGAGGAATGCTGTATCTATCTCTATCTCCACCTTGCTGAGGTATGTAGGGGCAAGTCCCTGTAGAGCTCAGGAGCACACACTACACACTGGAGGAGCAGGGTCCTCAGAGAAGAAGGAGCAAGCTGCACACAGAGCCATGGTGTCACTGCCACCCCAATAGGCCTCAAAGGCAGGGCACTGAGCCAAGGAGGCTTATTCTCCAGATATAACAGCTAATGGGCTTTGCCTGCCAGTTCGTGGACTTACATATGACCCATCATCCCTTACTTCTTTCCTATCTGTCCCTTTAGGATGGAAGGATCTAGACCATGTCTGTTCCATAATTGTATTTTAGAAGCATAAAGCATGTCTGGTTTTACAGGTTCACAGATAGAAAGGAATTTTCACTCAGCCTGAATTGTACCTTGAGCTTCATATGTATCTTAGATGATACAGATGATACTTTGGACTACAGAAGTGATGCTGGAATGGGATAAAACTTTGGTATCTGTCAGGATGAAATGAATGTACTTTGCACGAGAGACAGACATGAATTTTAATGCTCTAGGGGGAAGCGCTACAGACTAACTCGTGCTCCCCTAGTTCGTATACTGAAGCTCTAAACCCCAATGTAACAGTTATTTGAAGACAGGTCCTTTATAAGGTTATTAGAGGTAAAGAAGGTGGTAAGGATGGGGCCCTAATTCTGTAGAGCTTATGCCCTTGTAAGAAGAGTCATGAGAGCCCTCATTCACTCCTTCATTGAGGAGGGGCCAGGTGAGCACTGGGAGAAGCCAGCTACCTAGGTGCCAGGAATAGAACCTCATGGGAAACTAACCATGCTGCACCTTTGTCTTAGACTTCCACACCCTAGAAGCTATGAGAAAATAAATTTACATTGTTTAAACTATCCAATCGGCATCATTTTGTTATAGTCATTAGAATAGACTAAGACAAATAGTCAAGTACTTGGTAAATGTTAGCCCCAACTGGCAGCAGACACCATGTAGATCATGGAGCTCAGAACACTTACTTCTGCCAGAAAGAGCACAACTATAAGCAATCCACTTAGGTTCTAAGTCCTAAGATATGTAGGTTTTCTCACCCTGCCCAAACTACACCAAAAATAAGTAACTATAATGAAGTCCAATGAAAGTCCGATTTAACAAAAAATGTGACACTAATTCACTGCCTGCTAATACATTTTATTTTGAAATCTACATGCCATATTCCAATTACACTTATTAAAAAAAATAAATTTCTGTTTGTTAAGAATAGCTTCCTAGGTATAAATAGAGGTGATTCCTGTCTTTTAGTAGATTTCCTCATGAAGTTCATCTTACTTGGTTTGGTACAATATTTAAGGTATTGGGAGAAACTAGAGAGGAGAGAATCCTGTGGCTATTTGTGAACATTTAATTTTTTCAATTGTATTCCTAATAATTTTCTAATGTACAGCATTATACTTAACAGGAACATGTACATTTATAATTACAATTTAGGATCAACACATAACAAACCTTTAGAAGTCAACCTAAATCCAACCGTAAAATGTATATAATTTATTTTACAACTGGTTATAGAACTTCATACCTGTAAAAAAGAGTTCAAATAATAAAGAAAAAAAAATAAAGAATAATGACAGAGTAAATGAGAATCTATTGGTACATGGATTATTTCAATATTTAAAAAGCGATATTACAATTGGGAGTATTGTGTTACACTGAACTACCTTGTTTAGGTTACAGTAACTTATATACCGAGGTATGATTCCAGACAGCCTTAAAGCTCAACCTGGCATGAACATTTGTCTCTGGTGCTAGGTACTTTCAGTAACTGGAAGGCGTGGGTGTAGCATTCTCATGAACTTGGCCCAAGTTAGTCTTCCCAGAACCCTCGAGGGAAGCTGGATGGAGACTGGGTCAAGGGCTGGAATCCAACTGAAGCTATGGAGAGTTTGTTGTCCACTAAAGAATTTCCCCTTGAAGAAACCAGGCTTTTTAGATAGCAATAGTGACATTCTAAACTACAAAGTGAAGAAGTATGTTGGGAATAAGGAATTAGGACAGAGGTGTGAGGGATGTCCTTTGCTTAGGAGAAGCATCTTAGCTGTCCCTCTTAGGTAAGAAGTGATTAGCTGGCACTTTTTGTTTCTCTGAAGTTCCCCAAAGAGGCTGTCAATGCAAATTAATTAGAAGGCACTTTCTACTGGAAAATAAAGGTGCTTTTGGCAGCTTAAGTCTGGTGTGTATTTAATGTCTAGATGGTGAGAAACTGTCTCTGTAGAACAAAGTGCTTCCTGGCTGCCCAGTCACTGATTCACTGAGCTCAAAATTTACTCAGTGTCCCTGTATTAAGTAAGGTCTACTTTGCGGGAGGATCTATGCTGATTATCTACAATTTAACAAAATGAAGTCCTTTACCTTATGGAGGTTTTGCTGAATATGAAAACATTGAGGTTAACTAAGTATCATTCATTACTAAATGTATCATTCATTACTAAATAATCAAATACAAAATCTTGTTATTGGAGTCCAGAACAGAATTCAAATCTAGTCTTTCCAATCTCCTTTCCTTACTCACCATAATAAATAAGTTTATCAAGTCCTATAGCCCTTAAGAAACCATCTACCACCAAACCAAATCCCTTTGTTTCATTTACCGCACCTTAAATCAAATAGCTACTGGCTTTTTTTCTGGGTTCACTGTGCTATCACATTGTAAGGATTTATGTCTTTATGTAGATTCTGGGGAAAATTAACTCTCCTCCTTACCTCAAGTTCTCCAGTGTTCAAGTTGGCATCAGAAACATTCTGGATGTGGGTAAAGTTCACCCACTACATGTTGATTTTATTTTTTCTGTTTCCATTTTTCTGACTCTCTGTCAAAGGGAGGCATGGGTTATGGAAGAATCACCACTAGAAGTTCTAGATTCCTGACCTTGGGATTAAGCTTTTAACCTGTTTCTCAGTTTCCTCGCTATTAAATCTCTTATAGGGCTAGAACCCACCTCTAAAATTGTTAGATTAAATAAGGCCATGTGCTGGGAGCACACAGAAACGTGCCTTACACAGTAAACATCCAACAGGACAATTCTCTTGATCAGCCTGTGTTCTGATTTCTAAACCCACACTGTGGAACTGGGTTTTTCTTATAGCAAGGTGAGTAAGGATACAAGAGATGGCAGCAGAGAGAGGTTAAGTAACCTAGGGAGTATGGGAGCTGGGTTCAAGGGCAGCTTGGCAAGTAAATGAAAAGGATTCCAAGCTCATACGAAGTAATTTCGACCTAAAAAACACAAGTTCTCCCACGTACAAGAAATGGTAGGCTGAAAGAACATGATTTTCGCAGACAACATAGGCTGGGAGGACACTCTGAAGCCAGACTTCCCCCCAGTCTGATGATTCTTATCCCAGCTGCCCTGTATAATCACTGTGATTTAAAAAATGCCTCAGAAAATTCTGATAGGTGGCCATCAGGGTGGTTCCTGGTTTTTCCTTGGTTTCACCAAGCACCAAGACACTGAATCGTTTCCTTTTCAGGATGGCCCCTGGGGCAAAGAAGGGAAGTAGAAGCGGCCACAAGAACATGGCAGAGACATCAGCATCTGGAGAGATGTGTCCATAGGAACCAGATTCAGCTTTTTTTTTTTTCTTAACCACCACACATGGGTTTGAACCCCAGATTAGATTCCACTCAAAATGCTTCCATAGAGCTCCAAGAGCCTTTGATTACATGGCTGTCCTGCATGGCCAGTCAGAGCCCGCGGGCACTGGTCAGCCTTTACACACTGTGCTTTCCTTAATGGCCATTTCCCCTTAAAAGTCACAAACAATGTCATCCTGAAAAACAAGCCCAATAGGGCCCAGAACCCAGAACAGTACGTTAGAGGTTTTTGCATGGTCCCAGATCACCTCTTGTGGTTGGAGAAATTGTTACCAGATACCTACCCGGGTAGCAAAAGTATCTGTGAGACCTGAGGCCCCTCTACACCTGCTTTTCAGGCTGGGTTGGAAGTCTTGGCATTCCACCTATCAAAAATATTTCTACTATGTAGTATAGGCCTTTGAGTATCAGGTTATTAGGGCATGAGGGTAGACAAGGAACGACCTAACCCAGTTTACGTCGGACAGGAAATAACCCTATCAAGGTTGTCTTCGAGAATCTCACGTACTTTTTATGGGACTCTTTTTTAAAGATATCGTTTTTAAGGGTAGTATACGTGAATAATTATCTAACTTCCGTTTCCTGCCAAGTAGACCTATTTATTTATTTGAGGCAGGGTCTTGCTATGTAGTACGAGCCTGCCTTTAACTATGAAGTCCAGGCTAATCTCGTTTTCTCGAACTCGCGGTGTTTCTCCTGCCTCAACCTCGGAAGTGCTGAGACTTATAGGCATACACCATCACGCCCGGCAAGTTCTTCTAACAGTAACTAAGTTACTGTGGTAAGGACAAAACTTACCTTAGTACTATCTAGTGTTTTTAGCTCTTCATTTGAAACGGTGGGGGCTCTGAAAAGAGCCTTTGGGTTTAGTATGGTTTCCGGAAGCTTAGACGCCTATCAAATCACTTGCCCTTGGCCTTGTGGTGGCTCTCGGTCTTCTTGGGCAGCAGCACAGCCTGGATGTTGGGCAGCACGCCGCCCTGCGCGATCGTCACCTTGCCCAGCAGCTTGTTGAGCTCCTCATCGTTGCGGATGGCTAGCTGCAGGTGGCGCGGGATGATACGCGTCTTCTTGTTGTCGCGCGCTGCGTTGCCCGCCAGCTCTAAGATCTCCGCGGTCAGGTACTCCAGCACGGCCGCCAGGTACACCGGGGCGCCGGCGCCCACGCGCTCGGCGTAATTACCCTTGCGGAGCAGGCGATGCACGCGACCAACCGGGAACTGCAGCCCGGCGCGAGAGGAACGAGATTTAGCTTTGGCACGAGCTTTACCTCCCTGCTTGCCACGTCCAGACATCTCAAATCACACTCTAGATTATATAACACAGAAAAAGATCTATAGAAAACGAAATAGAGTAGAGAAAAACACAAAATGTGGCTCCTTTTATAGCTCGTTTCTGGATCGTAGGTTCCACTGTCTGATTGGCTAGAGAAAGCATAATGAAAGTAGCCAATAGAAAAGCTGCATTTTCATCCCTCATTTGCATAGTTCTGCCCATGCATGACGCCCTGACCGTTTGTCTTCCAATTATCGAAGAGTTTCTCTGAATCCCTCATTAGCATAAATGCCCTATAAATAGCAGAAATCTGCTGGATCGTTTCATTCTACTTCTTTTTTCAGATCTTAGAGATGCCTGAACCAGCGAAGTCAGCGCCTGCCCCGAAGAAGGGCTCGAAGAAGGCGGTGACCAAGGCGCAGAAGAAGGACGGTAAGAAGCGCAAGCGCAGCCGCAAGGAGAGCTACTCGGTGTACGTGTACAAGGTACTCAAGCAGGTGCACCCCGACACCGGCATCTCGTCTAAGGCTATGGGCATCATGAACTCCTTCGTGAACGACATCTTTGAGCGCATCGCCGGCGAGGCCTCGCGCCTGGCGCATTACAACAAGCGCTCGACCATCACGTCCCGCGAGATCCAGACGGCCGTGCGGCTGCTGCTGCCCGGGGAGCTGGCCAAGCACGCTGTGTCGGAGGGCACCAAGGCTGTCACCAAGTACACCAGCTCCAAGTAAACTTAGCAAGTAAGCTGTCCACCTATCACCAAAGGCTCTTTTAAGAGCCACCCACATGCCCAAAAAGAGAGCTGTTCACGCATTATTTAGCTGGGGGGTGGTAGGTAAAGCACATAAATCATGAGACAGGAAGAAACTTACGTTTTAATGGTGCTAAGGCCTTAGTGAGCTAGATATTAAAAATTGACCCTAAATTGTATTTCACTCATTTGGCTACCTAGACTGAAACCAATTCTTTGTAGGAATCTCAAGGGTCAGTGCCACAATTGGTCTAGCGTTGAGGTATTAACTAAAGGTAAAATTCTTAACCAGGAGTAGTCAGGGTTTAAAAGATTCATGCCTGGAAAGAGCACTTCCAAGTGCTAGGTTAATTGGGAAGTCTGCTATGCTCACAGCTACAGGCAAGTCTTAGAACAAAGGTGAAACAATAGGGAAGCCGGTAGGCGGGGCTTAGTGTCCTGTAGCGCTTCTACGTCTGACAAAGCAGGCTGATTTCCGGGACTGAAATTCAAGGTTACTTGTGGCTCTTAGGATTTTTTCCAGACAGAGGTTTTAAAATGGAATAGAAGCTCCTTACCCATCTTTTTAAGCTTGGAACGTTTTTTGCGCTAGAAATTGCTTTCTTCCTTTAAGATGTTACAAAGTACAAGCAAAATGTTAAGCAACTTTACAATCTTAGATGATATACTATGTAGTTTGTGTTACAAAATTACATAAAGACCCTGTGACCTGAAATCTGCAGTTTTCTTTGATCTGGGAGTGTAACATAAATATTGCCTGCCTTGAACACTGCTTTGCAACCACTGGCTGCCTGATCTTGAGTTAACCGAGCTTCCTCTGAAGTGATGCGGCACTTAAGGTGAAAGTGCAACAGGACAGTAGGGACACTTGTCACATGCTCCACAGCCAAGCCTCACGATTTCTAGAGCCCTTCACAGCTGATTTCCTATGCCCTTAGGTGGTCTATGGAAGAATTGAAGTCCAGCTCAGTCTAACCTCTCTCTGAACTGCAACTAATCAGTTAAACAAAAACCTGGAACAGGATTCACTTCCTAGGCAGAATGCAAATTGTTCTCCGCTCTCTTTTCCCTCTTATATAACTGCTGTTTTTTTCTTGTGTGCGATGAAGTAATGCTACTACCTGCTCTCACCTCAATACAAGAAAACAGTAAGCTAATCATTAATTCTGACCATTTATTTCTGGAGGTTGCACCAGATAATGTTTGAATGCAACAACAGGAATCCACAGGAATGTGCGGCTGGCAAGCGCTTTTCTTTTAGCTTTGTCCTTCGATGTTTTTGCTCATATTTTCTTGGGTCTTACATGCTAAACCTTTATTCTTGCCAAAGTTTGTTTCTTGTTCTGGTTATCATTCTGGTTAGTTGTGGGTGAGAGCTGTGAATATGGCTTATTTATTAAATTTTGAAAGTTCGTTGGTATTTATATAAGGATTTTTATATTCTCTGCTTTGGGGGACAGAGTCTGGGAGTTAAATTTTTTTTCTCTCTGGTCATGATGACATTAATAAATTATAATGTAAATTTAAATTTTAATTGGTTTATATAAAGATTTAAAAATACATCCATTTAAACTGATAAGTCCAATTTTTCTAAAGAATCAAAATTCATTAAAGGTTCTAACTCTCTGGGTTGTAACTGAAAAAAGTTTAAGTGTGACTTTAGTGGTTTTAGTTAACAGGTTATAAGAAATTTTTAAAAAGTACTTCGCTATTTAAAAACAACTTAAGTTGTTTTTTTGGGGGGGTTAGAGAGGGTCTCACTTTGTAGTGCAAACTGGTGGGTTGAGACAGGGTCTCACTTTGTAGCCCAGGCAGGCCTTGAACTCACTGTGATTCTCCTGCCTCAGCCTCCTGAATGCTAGGATTACAGGTTGCACCACCACACCTGGCCTCAATTTAAAATATTTAATACCTGGTATACATTTTTATAAAAAAAAAACACACTTTTAATTAAAAATGCTTTTGGAAAAATTCACCTTAAAAATACTGATTTAAGGGCCGGTGAGATGGCTCAGCGGCTTAAGCGCCTGCCCGGCAAGCGCGAGGGCCCGAGTTCGACTCCCGGATCCCACATACCAAAAAGGGGCCGGTGATATCGCTCAGCGGCACGGGCGCCTGTTGGCGCGCGAGGTCCTGAGGTCGACCCCCCGGTACCCACAAAAAAAAAAAAAAAAAAAAAAAAATACTGATTTAAAATGGTTCTATGTCTTTATGATCATAATAAAAAAGTTAGCATAATTTAGTTACTGCAGTCTAGTGTTTATTTTATTAAACACTAATCAATTTGAATTAGCTTTTTACTAGATTTATTGGTTAGATTAGTAAACACTTTACTATAATTTTAAAATTATAACTTGAGCTAACTTACACCATAACATCATTTAAAATGGAATTAATTCTATAATTTTATGCATTGTGTGGAATCAATATGTCAGCTTAAAAACTGACCTTACAATCTATAACTTGAAGAATTTAGATGAACATTAAATTGAAAAAATTAATGCTTAATCTTTGGGTACCTGTGCACTTCCTAATGTGCAGTTTACAAGATACAAATTCCTAAAAAGTATTCTTGATGTAAGTCTACTTTTTTTTTTTTTTAATTTGGGTACCAGGAGTCAAACTCAGGACCTCGTGCTTGCTAGGCAAGTGCTTATGCTGCTGAGCTATATCACCGGCTCTTGTAAGTATATTTTTATACAGCCTATATTGACCATTGATGCCATTTCAGATCTGTAAAATGGATGGAGATGTAGTACACATGTTTGGGCCTAGAGAACCAAGCAACTGTTAATACAAACAACTCTGATGCTGTCAGGTGATATAGCTACAGAGAAGCATAAATAAGCATACAAGATAATGGATATGTTTATTATTTAAGGAAGTTGGCATTATTTAGTAATCTCATAATTCAATTTACTATGTATAGTCACTTTAAAATAAAACTGAAGTCTTTTTCTTGTTTTTTATATACCTATAATCTATGTTCATATCTTAATATAATAAAAATTAAAATTTTCTGACAACTCTATTTTTTGAATATTCTAAATTCAGACTTTACATTCAAAATAATAAAACTGTTAAGATGCTTTTTATACCAAAAAAATTAAAAAACCCAACCCCCTCTCGGGTTCCACTGAGTAACAAAAAAATTTTCCCCCACCATAAAAAGGCTAAAATAATTAGTTGCATTTGACAGTTTCTAGAGACTAATTGTCATCAGTAAAACAAATATTTTGAAAGTCTTTCATAGTCTATGCAAAAACAGACTCTTCATACTGAACTCTTTACTAAAAATAGTGTGCAAACATAATATGCTATTTCTAGACAGTGTACAACTGTTTTCTTTCTCTTATCAATTATATAATCTTTTTGTAACTTTGTTGGATGAAATCAATCTATTTCTTGATATACCTTGTGCACAAGTAAAGGTGTGCTAATAACATAATATTCTTGAGTTATTATTTCACAAACTCAATCACCCTGAGCCTGTAGTATGCTACTAATTACCTACTCATGAATGATAAAGATGTAATGAAATAGCCACTAAAAAACATTCATTCCAGAAATAGTATATTAGGAAAGTGGTTGCAAAGCATTGTTCCATGATGAACATAGCAAAGTCTCTGTAGACAGAATCTTCACGTTTGATTTTTTTTTTTTTTTTTTTGTGGGTTCTGGGAGTTGAGCTCAGGACCTCGCCCTTGCCAGGCAGGCACTTATGCCACTGAGCTATCTCACCAGCCCTCCATGTTTGACTTCTGGTTCACCACTTTTGGGGTGGGAGACTGAGGCAAGTCATTTACATCTCTGCTCATCTCTACCTCGAGCATGAGGGAAACAGCATATAATTTCTGGAGGTGGGTCAAGATTAAAATGCTTAGAAAGCACTGTTTAATGCTGTTTGCCAAATAATATTTATTTATATCTGTCCTTACACTAAAAGGACTCATGGCAGTTTATGATTGAAGACCTTGGTGGGAGTTAGTCTATGATAAATATTAGGAATTTTATAAATTATTTAATACAAAAAAGACATGTGGTTATATTGTACTCATCCAAGGGATTGACCGGAAATGCATATTTTCCCTTATGTATTTATTTCTTTAGGTATATTCCTAAGAACATAAAAAACAACTATCAACCTTGACTCTTCCAGATTTGGAAGATACATTCAGCACATTAGCAGACAATCCCAGTAATCCCAAATTAAAAGGAATTAAAAGCTATTAAAAACTTCACTGTGTACAATACTGGATGATTAATCATAAAATTAAATTAGGTAGAATACACAGTTGCCTGTGACCTTTTCTACAAGACATTCTAGGCTTTGACTAAATTCTTTAAATTCTAAAAATTGACTTGACATGTTCTCAACCCCTATGGGTTGATTATAAGTTAGGAAAAGGGAAGTCAGCTTGGAGACTGACCTACTTTTCTACTATTCCCCATCCCTGAGGAAGAGAAAAAAGAATGGAACTTTTGTTTGCTCTTTTAAAGAGTTGTCATGTAGCCTTTTCATACAGTGAGCAATTTGGAGAATAATTCATAGAAAGGTTTGGCTTCATCTCACTATTGTTGTTTGTGCCCTATATTAGATCTCCTTGCAGCTGACTTAGAAGGGATGAAGGGACAGAAATGACAAGGCTTGTTTCATTCTGAGGGAGAGTTCTACCTAGAAGAAGCAGCCCTGGGTAAAACCTTGACCTGATGGCTGGGAACCCTGTAGGTTTATCCTCTGACTACCTCATGTTCTACACCTGTAGAAAAATGGATTCAAGAGCAATAAGAATAAACTTTGCTTCTCATTTCTTCTTTTTTCCTTCTCTCCTCCCCTTCTCCCTTTATTTTCTTGTTCTTACTTTTCCTTTCATGTCTCTTCTCTACTATCGTTGGCCTAAATACAGGTATAGAACAGAATATAAAAATCCTGAAAATTTTAATTTTTAATAAAATTTTAGTTTGATTGTTGGACTTTGCTAAAGAAGTGGGGTCATGGCCCTTCAGTATTATATTTTAAAACACATGCACATATTTGTGCTTTAATGTAGTGGGAAATCAGTATATTTTTAAAAATTAAAAAAAAAATAATAAAACTGTTCAGGAATTCATTAGAGGTGATGAGGATTTGGAGATCTTCAATGGAAAAAAATCTGTTAGCCTCAAGTGTGGTTCAAAAGTGCCCCACATAAAGCAGGGTATGGGATTTTTGGGAGAGCTTGAAGAGACTGCCTAGGACTCTACACTCTAAGAATCAGAGACTAAACGTGACCTGGTGAATTCTAAACACAAGTAAGGTTGGAATTTAATCCGTTGGAAATGAGAGGAAGTGGCAATGGGCTCCAACCTGCTAACATGTAAACTGGTTGCAATGGGTGGTCTGGAATGGACTTGAAAGAGTTTTATCTTGTCTTCAGGATACTCTGCAAGCTCCTAAGACACTCAAGGCTTCACAGGCTCTGCCCCTGCCCCTGTTAGGGCCTTTTTCTGTTCCTTTCCCTTGCTGTGTCCTGCAGTGAGATATGCACACATCCAACTTTCCCTGGCTCCCTGCCTGATCCATGTGCTCATCCTCTTTCTTGGAATTTTTTCTTTCCTTTCTTACTGGCAAACTCATACTTATTCTGCAGGCATCTGCTTGGCTGTTGCCTTCTCCAGGATGTGTCTCTGAGTATCCTCTCCTAGCTGCTCTGCATAACTGTTGCACAATTTACACTTAATTGTCATTACTTACCTAGCTGTCACTCCACCCTATCCTCAGTTCCAGAATCTGATCTCTGATTTAATCACCACACTATCCCTAGGGTCTATCACTGAGAAGGGTACACAATTGAAACAGAAAAATGATTGATCTATCTACCAGAGAAATTTTTAAATACCTTCTATTATCAAGCATTGATCTCCATTGTGTATAGGTCAGGAGATAAAGTCACAAAACCCCTGCTCTGGGCTAGGACTCTTGTAAGACAAAAAAAACAGTAAATGAGGAAAATATTTGCCTGTTAGAAAGTGAGTGTCATGGAGAAAAACAAAGCAAACAAACAACATAGCAAGTTTAGGGGGATGAGGACTGTGTAAGGGGATCACAATGATGAACCAATGAAAGAAAAGCTGAACATAAAACCCTGATATCTGGGGGTCTCAGTGGAGTCAATTAATGGTTCCAAAGTTTTGAGGTGCTTGAGGTTTGCTGGGTATAATTTGTTATTCATAAAGAGGAAACCAGATCTGACCTTAGGGCCGGGGCATGATGGACTGAATAGTGGTGGGTTTGTGCTACTGTGGACTGACAATGTTGAGTTTGCTTCAAAAATACCTTAGATCAAATCTAGGCAAGTAATACTTGCTATTGAATCAAACAGATCCTCACAATTTAGTGGCTAAATACCATAGCAGTTCATGACCTGTTACAACGTGTTGTGTCATGGTGAGGACGGGGTTCCTCTCCAGTCTTCCAGAGAGAAAGTCTCCTTCCATCTTGGACTGGAGGCATCCTTGGGTCTCTGAGATCTCTGCTGGAACCTCAGTACTGAGCCAACAGATGGAGTAAGAAAGAAAAAAATGCCTCTGTGAGAGAAATTGGTATGAATTAGGCCTGGAAGTGACACTTATAATTTCTGCCCTCCTTCCTTGGCCAAATCTCAGGCTTAGCCCCACTCACCTGCCAGGGAAATAAGGAAATGCAGACTGGCTCCATGCCTGTGAAGAAAATCAAACAAAGATTCATGGATAGAGAGCAAGTAAATTCTGTCAGTCATGATGTCCAGTTCTTCTTGGTCCTTCCCCTTTTGTTTTTTCCTTTCTCTCTTCCTCTTCCTTTTCTCTTCTTACTACAAGGCCCCACAGTGGCTTTGCATCAGCCAGGGACAACATCTTTGTAGCACAGATTGCCTGTGGCCACAGTTTTGGGAGGATCTAAGGAGAGGGCTTCTTCCCTTTCTCTCCCTTCCCTGTAGGACCATTCCTAGCTCTTAGTCCTTCAGCTGGTAAGGAGCCCATCTTCAGGGCCTGTCTCCTTGGAAATGGACACCACCTTCATGGAGCTTACATCTCAGTGAGGAAGAAAGGCAGCAAATGGCTGTTTTTATAAGAAATTATATAGAGTGGGAGAAAGTACAAAGATCTGGGGATAGGGAAAAAGTAGAGCATGCAAAGGGGCATCAGGCATGGTCACGGATATAATAATATGCCTATTAACATTAATATATTAAGCAAATACTTCATGCAACAAGAGCAGCTCATAGTGGTATAGTACTTAATAAGGGGTAGGAATTGTTATGTCTTCCTATATTAACTCAATTAATCTTCATACAATAAAATGTTATCAGGGAAGCATAAAGGAAGTTCTTCAGGGTTGAACCAGTAGGCGAAAGGAGAAATAAAGACCATTAGGTTCTGTCTTTTAACTGTTCTGAGTAGCTGTCTCCTCTTCTCTTGTATATTTTCACTGCCAACATTGTACTGTGAGATGGGAAGGGCACGTACGAGGTGAGCATGACACACAAGGTCCCTACATTTGGTGCCTTTGCAGTAGTGTTTAAGAGAGTGTGGCACTTGGATATGTTAAGACCACTGTACTGGAAACGACAGGAAGTTTATAAAATGCACTGCTCCAACATCAGAGGTCACCGAGTAGTAGAGGTGTTCAAAGGTTTGTGGAGGAGACTGCACCTCTCACTAACTAAAGAAAGAAGATGCCACTGCACTGCTCATTGTCACTGCCCCCGGGCTCTGCTTCCAGACAGGCTTCTGTAAAAAGTATCTAAATGTGACTTTTTTCTTTTTATTTGCTTTTAAACCAATAGTACATATAAAATATATAACAAAAGTCTCCGTCTTCCAAAGTAAGGTGGGGCCCTGGGCATTAGATATGTCTAGTGCGTCACATTTACAAACTCTTGAATTAGCTGAATGTAGGAACATTTGCCACAGAAACTCACATCTCCCTACCAGAATAATGTGCCATCTCACACATGCAAACCTTGCATATATTCCCTGAACTGGATTTGGACATGTGGATAGCATAAAATGAGATTTGTCTTTGTTGACTTGTCAAGAGGAGGGAAAAAACACATTTTACAACACTCCAAGAAACAGACTCAGGACTTATTTGGGCACTTCTCCGCAGATATTTCATTTGAGTTCAACTTATTTTAAAGGAAGACAGACATGGGGAGCATGGGAGTGACTTCTATCAGCTGACTGGAAGGACGATCACTGGAGAGAAAGAAGTCTCCTGGAAACTTTTAACAGCCACCCTGTGTGGGAATCACAAGCATGACCTCTCCCGCCCGTCATCACTTGAGGCTTTGTGCATCCCTCACAGGCAGCTCTGTAGGGCTCATGGCCAAGCTTACCTCCCTCCTTAGACAACTCCTACTCCTTGGCCTGTGTCACTGTGTCTCCTTATGAAAAGTCCTAACTCCTTTTATCCACCTGACAAATTCTTTCCCTTCAAGTCTTCCATCAAATGGAACTACCAGGACACTGACTAAGCCACATCCATCCCTTATGCACAGACATACATTCAAGTACTGCACAATGTGTATGGGTTTACTGCAGCTGTACTGCCTGGAAAACTCAACCTCTCCATGTCTTAATTTCCTCATCTGGAAACAGGTAGAGTAATGAGGGTACCTCATAAAGTTGTTGCAATAACCAAATACATTGGTATCTATATAGCCAGAGAAAACATCCAATGAACACTCATCATTATCATTTTTATTGTTTTCAGAGTCAAGTACAATGATGAAGATCGGATAAATTACAGAAGTGAATCAGTCAGTCTCTCTCTTTTGCCAGGAGGAGTAAACAGCCTTTAGACTTATCTTTTCTACCACTTGTCACTGCTGGACACTGTTTGATCTCACAAGTAAACCAATGAAAAGTGTTAGTACTGGAAGATCACTGGAAGCATTAAAACAATCAAGAAATACCAATAGGCACCTGGCTAAAATTTTTTTTTTTTTCTGAGTATAAAAATGATTTTTTTTGTAGAAATTTGTGATAAGAGAAACATACAAAGAAGAAAATTAAAATAACTCCTAGTATCTCCTATTGTTTTCATTGTGAGGTAGCTATCCATAAAAATATGAATGTATACAATAATTTACAAATAATAAATAAACATCATATATGAAGCAAATGTAGGCATCATGCTATAAATATACATTTATAATTTTTAGTTGACTAAATGTGTTTAGAAATAATTTTTATGGATATGTATTTTATCAATGTATCATTTCTGTTTTTGACTATTTTAACTGACTCCCATTTATATGCCACATAGATCATGAAAATCATACATTTTCATGCATTTTCCTTTAGGAAAAAGACTTAGTTGAACAACTGGCACAGGTCAGGCTCTGAATGTGCATCTTTTATTTGTTTTCATGGTAATTTTTCAGCTATCTAAAGCAAAATATGAACCATGGTTCTTTATGTGGGTTGTAAATTATAGTCTAGGAATTTCTTAAACTCACCAGTTGTATGTTACTTTTAAAGCAATAGAATGGTATATTCTGCCAACCTGTAAATAAGTATCAACTTGATTGACTTCCTGGCCCGTAAGCCACTGATATTTAAAGACACAAAAGTTTGGGGATCATCTAGAGTCAGAGAATCCAAACAGATGTATGAGCTTCAGGTACTGAGAAAAATGCACCTATGATCTCCTTATTATGGTTTATATCTAAAATGTTCCCCCAAAATCTCATGAGTTCAGAGCTGGGACTTTGCTAAGGTGATTGGACCATGGAAGCACTAAACCTACCAGTGAATTAATCAACTGATGAGTTCCCAACTCAAAGTGTAATTAGGAGTTGGGGCCTTGTTGCAAGAGAGAAGGTCACGGAGGACATGATCTGAAAGGGGATATTCTTGTTCCAGCTCCTCTCCTCTTTCTCTGAACCCTGACCACCATGGATTGAGCAGCTCTCCTTTTCCATGCCCTTCTACCATGCTGTTTCTGCCTTGGAGTTAGCCAACTATGGACTGCACACTCTGAATCCATAAGCCAAAATAAACCTTTCTTCCAGTAAGTTCATGGTGTCAGGTATTTTATCTCAGTGATGGAAAAGAGACTAATACATTCCCTAGGGGTAAATATATTCCAAAATTAGGGTAACAGTCCATTAGTGGGGTGAAAAATCAATCTCATGATGTGAAACCAGTGTGTTTTAAAACATAAAATCAATTAATGCAAGTGCTTAAAATAGTTTTCCAAATTTTTGTTTCAGGTGTGTGTGTGTGTGTGTGAGAGAGAGAGAGAGAGAGAGACAGACAGACACATAGAGATAGAGACAGAGAGACAGAAGTAGAGACAGATATAGAATCAGAGGTAGGAAGAAGGGAGCGGGAAAGAGAGTCTTTTTGTACTTTACTTTGCAATCAGATGTGAATTCTCATGTTGTAGCTTTTGTTTCACAAATGTTTTAAATGTGTTTAAATGTTTTAAATGTATTTAAGTGTTTTAAATGTGTGCACTCTTTCCCATGCTGTCTCAGGGAAAACCCATTCTAAGACAATTGCAGTAGACTACAACCTCTAACTTGGAGCCCGTCTTAATAATGATTGTGTAATAAATCTAAAGCCAAGGCAAATACATTAATAATATAACAACGTCACTCCTTCAAACATCTCATGGCTCCTGGCCTGCACATTTTCTCCCAAATTTCTCACACCGGCATTGGGCATCTTTACAAAATGGTTCTTCTAGAGTTCTGCTTGACTTGTATGCTGAGCTTTGTTCACAGTACACTGCTTTCTCAGAATCCTCCAGAAAAGACTGTCTTTCAGGAACAAAATCATTTCCATACCTGTTAGAAGACAGGAGATGTTTAGGGGAGCCTTTTGGACACTCTTCCAACATCACCTTTCCAACACATCTAATTGCCACACTTGCCAGCCTAATCTTGTTGGAGATTGGATCTGTAGGTTCAGCGGGTCACTCAGGCCAGGGCTCCTGCCTCATGGTGCTTAGTGAGGGGCAGGGACCATGTCTCTTTACCTTGGGTGAGGAAAAACTGTGGTGGGAGTGTGAAACAAATGTAAAGAGAAGCTAAACTGTGTTGAGGACACCAGCCATGAGAATGACTTGATTTTGGCCAAGCAGATGTCACGTGTGAGATCCTTGTCTTTATCCCATTCTTGAAGATATTCTAGAAATAAGGCTTCAGGAAGTGGGACGTGGCTTTAATCCCAGACAACCCACCTTCCCTGTGGTCTATGTTTTATTAGATTGTGCTTGCCTAAATACGAAAACATCCCGAGGTTTTTCATTTTATAAATTCTGCAATGAGACAGTTACAAGATTTGTGTTACTTCCCTCACATATATATGTAGTTTTCAGTAAAAATCGGGGCATGACTAATTTTTTTCCTTCACCATTCAGAAGCCACCCTTATGGAAAACCATTCAGAAAAGATGAGACAAAATTTTGCTTAAAAATTACTCTTTAAGTTACAATGAAAAGACGAAGTTTTGTTTTTCCTCTTGAACTTGGCTGAAAATTGATGGTTTTCTTGAATAATTTTGGCACGTAGGGTTATCTGTCACTATAAAGTAAGAAGTCAGGTGAAATCTGAGTCCCCATGGATCATTCAGCAGTGGAACCTGGGAGATTTTGTAAGGAGCAGTTTTGTGGGATTCAACTTTTGAGGGTAAAACAAACACAAATGCTCCACCTCCGAGGGGCGGGGCAGTGCCCCAGTGATGCACCAATCACAGCGCGTCCTGCCCTATATAAGGTCCTGCAGCCTGCCTAGCGTTTACACTTGACAGTGGTTAGTATATCTTCCTTCTTTTGACTGTTATGTTCGAAGCACTGCTTGTAGTTCCAACTGCTCTTGCTCAGGCCTCATGGGGAAACCACGACGAGGCAGGAAGGGAGTTTGTGAGTCAAGTGCAAACCGGAAGGTCCAGAGCTCCTCATTGTCCAAATTGATCACCCAGGCTCTGGTGGAGTCACAGGATCCAGTAGGCATGTCTCTTGCTGCGCTCAAGAAATCCTTGGCTGCCACCGGCTATAATGTGAAGAAGAAAAACAGCCGCATCAAGGAGGTTCTTAAGAGCTTAGTGAGCAAGAGAGTTCTGGTGCAGATCAGAGGGACTGGTGCCTCTGGGTCCTTCAGGCTCAGCAAGAAGGCTGCTCTTGAAACCAAGGACAAGGTCAGAAGGCCTGCTTCTGGTAAGAACAAGAAGCAGGGTTTGCCCAACGACTCCAAGACCCCAAAAAGTAGGAAGACCAACAGGGGGGCCAAGCAGTCGAGGGTTGCACGCAGGGAAGCCCCAGGCAGCAGGAAAAAGGCCGGGAGGTCCAACAGCCTGCAGCAGCGGAAGAGCCCGGCCAAGGCCAGAGTGGGGAAGGCCAAGGCCAGAGTGGGGAAGGCCAAGGCCAGAGTGGGGAAGACCAAGGCCAGAACACCAAGGTCAGCCCTGCAGAAAGGGAACTCCAGAAAGGCGGTGTCCAAGAAGTGAGCCGCTTACAGTAAAAGGCCAGTTTTGACAGAACCCAAAGGCTCTTTTAAGAGCCACCCAAATAATTTCTAAAATGACGTGGCACTGAAAACTTGCAGAAGTTCCTGGAAGAAGTCCAGGTTTTCAACCTGCCCACTAACAAATTGAGGTCTGACGAGGTGAAGTGACATCTGAATTTACAAGTATAAAAATGCTAAAGTACTCGGGTGATGCCCATTCCAAAAGGTGTTTATGCATGCAAGAACTTACAGGGTAGAGCTTGTCACTTAAGTATCCAGTATTTTTTTCTAGAAAAGCCACTGGAAATGGGAGTACAGATGCGTTCACCATCAGGAAAAAAAAAAAAAAAAATACTATGTTCCCAGTTTATTATTATCTAATAGGATTCCTTGGTGTCCACTGACTTCTGTGGGATCTGTAAATATGAAACAACTTTTCCTAGGATTTGGGCTATAGGAAAGCTTTGCCTTTTTAAACTTTTTATTAGCATTCAGCTGAAATTTTACGATCTTGAGTGTGACGGTACTTTCAGTGTAAAGTTACAGGAATCATACCAGTGATGGTGAACCTTTTAGAGCTTTCAGTGATACACAGCCAACTGCCACCAGTGGTATATACTATAAGATGTCTGGTATATAAATAGATGCAGATGTACCTTTAAAAGTGATTTACTACTATTGGTCTGATAGGATTATAAGTAGTATTCCATGTATTTTATTTTTGAAAAGTATGTATAGGCTTCATGATACTGCGAGGGCACTAGACAGGTTGAAAAACTGAACCCATTATTTTTAGGAAATGTTTGTGGCTGTGCAGTTAGGAGCTGAATTTAACTTTCCTAAGACACAAAAATTTTACTAGCAAACTCTTGAACCCAACCTGAATAACTTTATTCATAAAATGTTTTAGTTTTCCCTTAATCTGTGATTTAGCATTCTTATGCATTCCTTAATCACACATAATAAATCCATACTGCTAATCTACTTCGACCTTTTTGTTTTGGGGGCAACTTTGAGGAAAGGCAAAACCATGCATTTGTGTATTATTTGATATTCCAAGCATGTTCTCTGGGTGGTTCAATGTCCTTTCCTCTCTGGACTTTGTATAAGTAGGACTTTTTGTAAACTTAAGTTGTGTACCACCATGGAAAATGACTATAGGAATAATGGTTTCAATTCGTACAATCTCCTCCAGCCCTTGCTTTGTTTAGTTATGATGATCACTGTCCCTATAAGGTTGGAATTGAGGGTGGTGCAATAATAGCGTCACTGCCCGACATAAATTAAGCCCCTGTCTGGCCACTGTGGACCGCAAGGGGTGTCCCCAGGTCCCTATCCCAGGATGACCTGCTGCCCTCACCAACAGTCAGCAGTTCCTTCTGCACTGTAGGATCCTCTACATGCAGCTGCGCACCTTTGAGCCTTCCGCTTTTCAGCGCCTCAAACAACTGGGGTTAAAAGCCGTTAACCAGTCAAGTTTCTTTCTCTAGTTTTTGAGCCTCCTCATTAGAGGCCCTTGCTTTGGACCATGGGATAGCAGCCATCACTCTCTGCAAAACCACTTTTACACTCCTTTGAACGCTTTAACCGAAGACGCTTCATATGCGGTTGTCCGTTATGAGCCGCCAGAGCCCGTGTTTGCACAGGGACGCCGCCAGCCGCCGCCAGTCCACAGGGGCGTTCTGGGAAAGCTCTCAAAAAGCCGGAAGTACGCCCATCTTACAGAGGGAATAGTTTCTTCCTATAATTTGCGTTCACTTCTCGCGTTCATTTTAAACAGTTGATTTCGTCACCATCTTCGTACGACAAAATGCCGTAAAATCACCGGACTAGGAAGCGAACGATTGACTACCAGTTACGTTAGGGTTACAGCGAGCCTAACTGCTCAGATTTAAACCACGTCCAGCAACACGCCCAGCTCTTTACGTGACTCTGTGGGGGGCCCTAAAAAGGGCCTTTACCTTTCCAAGTAAGGCTACTTTCAGCCGCCAAAACCGTAGAGCGTGCGTCCCTAGCGCTTGAGCGCGTAGACCACGTCCATGGCGGTGACCGTCTTGCGCTTGGGTGCTCCGTGTAGGTGACGGCGTCGCGGATCACGTTCTCCAGGAAGACCTTCAGCACCCCGCGCGTCTCCTCGTAGATGAGGCCGGAGATGCGCTTCACGCCGCCGCGCCGGGCCAGGCGGCGGATGGCGGGCTTGGTGATGCCCTGGATGTTGTCGCGCAGCACCTTGCGATGGCGCTTGGCGCCCCCTTTGCCAAGACCCTCCCCATCTTTACCACGGCCAGACATAGTTCGATTACAGCACTACCGACAAACTGGATGCAGCACCTAAACAGTAACTATGCGGACCTCATTGAAAACCACAGCGCTGGTAGGATTTTTCCCACATTCGTTCACCGAGGGGGTGGGTCAAAGGCAAGGCTTTATTAAAATTTCAGTGTTTTGATTGGCCAGTGAAACCTTGCCTTTCGTCGGGCGGGCTGGATGGAGAGGTACAGATTTCATTGGCTTGAAAAGCTTTATTTATTTATTTTTTTTGTGCTGCATTATTGTGTCTGCACATTTGCAAGTTAAAAGTAGTTTTAGCAGGTCAATCACTATAAACGAAGATCCCGGTTCCACATTTTAATTTTTTAAATTTCCACTAATTAGGGAACGATTCCGTGAAGTACAAATTATGTCTAAAATAAGTAGATTAATATAGCAAGGGGCTTCCTCTTCTGATACTTTTCTGTTCAAACCAACGCATTTTGAAGGCCTTGTGTTGGACAGAGTGCAAACCTGGCTGTGATATAGCTCTGCCCTCAGAGCTTCTATCTTTGGGAACAGAAAAAGTGGAAAAATAACTGCAAATTAAAAACTTGTAAGTTCCAATTCTTCCTCTTTTTCCCCACCTCAATTCAAACATTTATTGAGTGACTCCCTTTTCTGTGAATGTGAGAGAGGCAGAAAACCTGAGGTTAAGCTTGGATAATCAGTTGGCCCTATTCCAAGGCCTCTGTGCCTGTCTGATCTGCCTGCAGTTCCAAATACACTTCTCTTCCTTCTTTTATTAATCCCTTTTCAACCTGCTCCAGTTTTAGAGACAAGAACATACGTTTTGTAGAACTGGGAATTAATTATATAGGGCTAATACTTGATTAAGGTCATTACAAAGCCTACAAGGTCCTCCCTTTAAAGGCCTTTGATAAGATTAGTGATGTTAAAATAAGGGTAATCCCATTAAAAAAAAAAAGTAGAATAGCAGAATTCAGTCTGCACGTGTTTTGAAAAGACTTCAACAAATTTTCTCCTTAGCTTCCTGCTACAGCTTTTGGAAGTTTTCATGGTAAGAATCATTCTTGTTTAAAAAACAAAATCTTGTTAAAAAAACAAAATCCTGGTTGCCTATTGTAGATATGTAAGATTTAGACTATGGCCTGCGAGAACATATTACAGCCTCAAACATGCTCACATGAAAACCGATGCAGGGAAGAAGAGACTCAGGGCAGGATATTTAAATGCCATGCTTTGTTAGACTTCTAAAATAAGTGGTTATTTACTGCATCTAAATTGAAAGTTATTAGTTTCCTGATTATCAACTCACCACAAACATGCACCTTGTAACAGGAGACATAGCTAGTAGGAAAGTCAAACACTACCAAGAAAAAGTGCAATGTTACTGGCAAAACTCTGAAATCTCAACATGCTTTTTTTTTTAACGTGGGTACCGGGAGTTGACCTCAGGACCTTGTGCTTGCCAGCAAGCGCCAGTGCCGCTGAGCGATATCACTGGCCCTTTTTTTCCTTTATGTGGGTTCTGGGAGTCGAACTTACGACCTCAGGCTTGTTGGGCAGGTGCTTGTGCCGCTGAGCCATCTCACCGCCCCCAACATGCTTTTAAATTAATAAAATGAAAATACAGTACATACAATATGGTAATTTAGGGGAAAAATTCATGGTGAGCACTACTCTGAAATATATTCCAGGAAATGCCATTTTCAGTATAACTACACATCTAGGTTGTCTTTTCCCCAAATTAATTTTGCTTATTATGGCATTAAAAAAACCTCACATTTATTTTGACATTTTAATTTATTATTTTTTTCCTATTCTCTACTTCTAAAGTCTCATTTTCTAACTTTTCACAATAACAGTGATTCAGAAATAGTGACTGTGTAAACTTGGATTACAAGTTATAGGTCAGCCTGGGCAATTTAGCTACACTTTGTCTCAAAATAAAAAATAAAAAGGGCTGGCAATGTAACTTAATGGTGGAGCACCTGCCTAGCATATGGGACGGCCTTGGTTCAATCTCCAGGACTGTAAAAAAAATTTTTAAAAAGATGTACAAGCAGAAATATACAGTACTTGAACTTTTCCACTGTTGGAAGAGTACAGATATTAATCGCGTGGCTTGGGAGAGGGGTGGTTCACCTCTCAGTCCATGTAGCTTCCTATTCTTTTTTTCTGTCACCTTCCTCATCTTCCAGGTGAACCTAGCATGCCAGAATACCATTCATTTGACTTGTGAATTAGGCCCTTCAGATGAAAACTCTACAAACCAATGTGGCTAATAGGACTCATGGAACATTCAGAAAGTTGACTCTATATTAATCGGAGGTATTAAAAAAAGTACGAAATACCCAGTATGCTCCCCAGCTAATTCCATCAGAATACTGGAATTATGAAATAGTATATATGTATTTTTTTCTTCAAATAATTCTGAATCAAAGGTAGCCCTGCATACACCATTACTTTTAACTGTATAACTGTACTTTAGTAAAAATCCTAGGAAAGAAATACTTTTGAACTATGTTGCAGTTGAGGAAACGCATAAGTATAGTCTCACCAGAGTACTTAGACTGGGCCTGCTGGAGCTTTATGGCAGTCTTTTCTGGCCACCATCCCCAGTCGAGGGTAGAAAGTTCCTCGAGCCGCTCTTGGAATGATCACACTGTCCATTCAGGTATCACAGCATTTCTCTTTTCAGCTGCCCCACCTTTACTCTAGTTATAAAGACCTATTTTCTTTTTCTCCTTCTCCAAATTCACTGTCATTGCTATTGGCATGACTTTGGTTCCATAACATAATCTATATCTCTCCCTGTTTCCTTTCCTTCCTCTCCTTGCTCTTCTAAGAAAATGCTCCTGCTTTCCCCCTTCAGTCCAAATTCTTTCACTAAAAGTTTTCTTCATGTACTTCCTAGCCTGGGTCCTGTGTGAGCGCTCTCCTATAAACACCCTTAATATACTTGGATTTGTTTTTTAAGAAGTTATTTATACAGAGAATTTCTAACATTATCCTTTCTTAAATATTTGTTTCAAAAGTTTTATAAACATATTTGTAATTAGTTTTTTCAAAATTCCCTTGCATACTTTTTTGATGACATACAGAAAGCAAACTATTTTGCACTTGCTTTAATGACGAAATTGTGAACCTAAATTTAGACAAAAAGAAGTACATTAACCACTTGTATTGAAAACACATGTTCTCACATACATGCCAAGCTCTTTGAGTAGCTGAAGTTGGTTATTCATTGGACTAAACATAGGATATTTAACCAACCTGCAAAATTAAATAACAATACTTATATTCAAGTTTTTTTTTTTTTTTTTGTGGGTACCGGGGGGACGACCTCAGGACCTCGCGCGCCAACAGGCACCCGTGCCGCTGAGCGATATCACCGGCCCCTTTTTCGTATGTGGGATCCGGGAGTCGAACTCGGGCCCTCGCGCTTGCAAGGCAGGCGCTTATGCCGCTGAGCCATCTCACCGGCCCCTTACATTCAAGTTTATAGAAATATTAGTACTTACTTCCTAAAGTGACTCCAGAATTCTTTGCAGACGCTTAAGACCAAAAGCCATAGTTTAGTTATCTAAAAATAGTAACAATACTTCCTACCCAAATCTAGTGGATAAAATATTGTTTAAGCTCTTTAAAACTCCCCATACCAGATTTCTACCTGAATCATAAAAAGAACAGAAGCACGAATTCAATACTTAGAAATTTGTGTATGTCTAGAAAAATCTTAAATTAAAAAATATAAATACCTGAAAATATTTCTAGATAATTCTGATAAAATAATAGGAATATGGTAAATTCTGAAAAGTTAAAACAGATTCCCAAGTCGCTGCAGAAAACATCAGAGCTGCTGCCACTAGGGATTAGAATGAATAATTCAAATATCATCCCAGGAAGTAAGCAACACTGCGATTTTTTTTGCCTGAGAAGTAAGTATTGTGTTACAGTTATGCACTCTACTCTGAGCCAGAATGGTTGGATTAAAATTCCACAACCATTTTCTGTGTAACCTTAGCAAGTTAACCTGTCTGCCTTGATTTCCATAAACTCAAAATGAAGTTAAGAGGATAACAATAGTTTATACTTCAGAGAGGTCTTTGGAGGAATTAAATTAAAATTCAGAGGAAAACCTGGCATTCGCTAAAAATTAATTTTAGAAAACATTCATGCCGTGGAAAACTTTACTGACAATGCAAATCCATCTGGCCAAAAAAATAAAATCATCTACCCAAAACACACCATATTTATCTGTCATGTCTTAAACAGTTACTAAGAAACAGAATGCCTGACCTATCAGAATGCCCAGTAAAATGTAAATGATGCAGGATTTCAAAGGAGTCCAGGCTTTCTAATAAAATCATCATACACTATACTTTAATATTGCATTAATGTTCTACATGTTAGAGAATGCGAGTTATTCACCAAAGCAAAAAGGGAGAACAAAGTACGACCAAATCCTACATAGAGAATGGAAATTACAAATTCCAGCCCACACAGGAATATCTTTAATGATTAAAAGTACAGATTAGGTTACTAATCATTATTAAATCAGAGTGAAGTTAGAAAAAGAATGGTAGATTAAAGCTGATAACTTTATGAGAAATTTTGGCATTTATGAAAAGGGCTTTGCTTCCAAATGTGCATATGTCCCCAAAGAATGTTTTATAATGCGTGAAGTAGACGCAGCACCATGAAATTTGCATTACCGTGTGATATGAGATCCGGCTTATACCTCCGGCAGGCCTTGATCAGCTCCTCCACTTGACTCAGAGTACTAGGTTGTTTGTTTTCCTTCTCTTGTTACCAGTTCAGGAGCTCAGCAGGGGCCAGGGAGCGCAGCCATTCAAACAGCTGGTAAATGGTTTGCCTTCTTTGACTTTCGGGGACTCTGCAAGTGGTGTCACTTCCACTAGCTAGTGAGTGCAACCATTTACCCTCAGGAAGAACCCAGGCCCAGCTCTCCAGTGTTGTGACCACTGAGGTACATCCAACCAAGGCCACCAGGGGTCGCCCTCCACCCTGCCAGAAGTGAGAGAAGCTACAGTATGGAATTGAAAATGTAAGTTTTTGACTTTTCAAATGTGGTTGATTTTAAAAATTGATAAAGCCAGAAATAACAAAAGAAAATGGAGTTTTATTAATTAAGATATTAATTTGTTATTTCTGTGGCAGAAAAAATTAATAGACCAAATGTTATGTGGTGTTTCTTGCAATCTCAGCCTGTGTATAGTAAAACCAAACCAAACTGGAACATAGCCACTCATGAGGTAGAAGAGTAAGACAAGACCTTTGTCATTCTGCTTTGATATAGACTTATGTTTACAGAGAAAGAACTCATCAGTGTGCATCTAGCTTGGTTTGGAGATAAAATAGCTGGTACCTTATGACTTAGATATTACTATCCCTACAGTAAAGAGAAACAATTAACTCAGTTAACACAGTTTAATGAAAGCATTCCATGAAACAAAATGTAAGAAAAAAATTAGAAGCACTATCAGTGTCCCCAGATGACATTATAATTATGTACATAAGAGGGACAAGAACATTGGTGAAATCCTACAGAAGTATATATTTATTAAAATATGTTAACTTTATACATTTTAACACAGCAATATGGTTCAAAGAAGTATTAGACTAATTGTTAATAGAATGTAGAAGCTAATGAAGTTACAGCTTTAATGTTATTCATTTTTCAACTTTTCCACAAGTGCAAATTATTTTTACTTTTTTCTGTGTAACTTTCATAACCAGAAAAAAAAAAAAAGACGTTTAAAAAACGTTGAGATTTCTGCTGAAATTCAAAACCTTTTGAGCTGTGTTTGGTCCCTTGAGCCAGTTGCCCCCCACACAGTGCTTGTACCACAGTTATGTAGCCAATGTATGCAGCACATAAACATGTGTTGTATGGATGGAGATACAGGTGTATATTATTCTTTGGGTCATGTTTGGATAAATCCCTTTCCCAGAGTTTAGCTACTCCCAAGTGGCCTGGTTCAAACTGATTGAAATGTCTACAGCTGGAGAAGACAGTCAGAACCCCAGCAGCCCCAAGACGATTCCTGGGCATCTTCCAAGCTACAGTTTGTCAGGAGAATCAATAAGATTCTGACTCCACAGACACTGGCCAGGGGAGGACAATGTGAAGCCCAGCACAGTCACCAATTGACCCTGCTAATCCCAGTCCTCGTGCAGAGCTGGAGACAGAGCAATGAAGGATCAAGAGAATCATTGTCTGGTCCATTTGATAAGAAAATGGCAGCTGGGCCGGTGAGATAGCTCAGCGGCATAAGCGCCTGCCTGGCAAGCATGAGGTCCTGAGTTTGACTCCTGGTACCCACATAAAGGAAAAAAAAGGGCCGGTGATATTGCTCAGTGGCACAAGCGCTTGCTGGCAAGCGCAAGGTCCTGAGATTGACTCCCGGTACCCACATTAAAAAAAAAAAAAATGGCAGCTGAGGTCCATAGATTGTTTGGTGCTGGTTCCCTTCATCTGGATCAAGCTCACTGAGAAGAGACACAGTGGGACAGAGAAGAGTTATCTCCTCCTCCATTTACTCCCTGCATCTATACACTGGCATGTATCAGAACTGGCGTGGATCACACACCGCTGGATGGCTGGGTTTGGGAGCTGCCTGTCCCGGGCAAGCTGTGAGATTCTCTACACTTCACTTTCTTCATCTAGACCAGTGATGGTGAACCTTTTAGAGCTTTCAATGATAACAAATAGCCAGCTGCAGCATGCGTGCCATAGGTTTGCCACTACGAAGGGAGTGGAGGATTAAGTACCTACCTCATAAAATATTATAATAATTGCATGCAGGAATTCCTGTAAGCAGTGTGCAGAACAGAATATGATACCGCATGCTTTTTAAAAATAAGTGTCAGCCACAGTGTCATTATTATAATTATCCTTTCCATGCTTTTCATTGCAGAACAGGAGAAATGTTACTTCAGGTCCGGCATGCTGGGATGGGACCAAAACTGCAGGTGTCATTAATCTTTGAAAAGATTATGTTGCCTTTGTACAAATGGGAAAATCCCCTTTAAGACACTTCCTTCTCCTCTGCTGTAAAACCACCAAAGCACACAAAACACCCATTCTTTTTCCGGAAAGGTGCCTCTTTAAATTGAGCAGTGCACAACCTTCACAGCTGCACGGTGACCCAGATCTTGCTGTGATGGAAGGGAATCCAGGGCTTGGTGACAGATGAATTACTGGATAGCACAGAAAAGGGACTCACAAGGGAAAGTTGAATGGGTCCTGGATGCCAGGACGTGTGTACAAAATTCTAGTAGGAGTATGAGTGTCCATGTCTCAGGGGGAAGCTTTTCTTAGATGTTAAAAAGAAACACACATCTCCAAATTTAAAAAGCCTTCTTCCAGAGGTTGGAGATGAGATAGTACAGGTGTATAGAATCTGAGGTGATGGAGGAAATGAAGGAAGCTTCTGGATGCAGTTTGAGATTTACGCAAACCAGTTCTGGGGGAAAAGTCGATGCTGGAGGTCATGGTCATGCAGTATCACAAAGAGCTACTGAGGAAGAACTTTTAAAGTGAACAGGGAAAGCTAACAGCAGGGAGTTGTTTGGGCAGTTTCTGTTTGTTAAGTCCTCCTGTCCTAAAACATGGAGAACTGCATAAGGACTCTCCCTCTTTGAATCTCTAGTTGTGTCTCCTCCATAGGACGCGTCTGCAGACTGCGAGTCACTCACACCTGGCTAAGACATAGTCCTGAATGGCTCCACCTGGGAAGACAAGGGACCCAGGGAGAAGTGTCACAGACCTTGGCAACATCTGACCTCCTCCCTGTCCCTTACCCTCCTCTTTTACCCATCTCAATTTGGGCCACTCTTTCCACTACTGGATTTCAGGTCTGGTGCTCTCTCCTCTAAATCGTTCATTTGCTTTCTACCTGGTCTCCTTGCCAACCATCTCACTTCCTAACAATCCATCTACCATCTGAAGGAGACTATACCTCTCCTTAACTGATACTCCAGTGGTCATAATGTCCCAAAGGGATACATTAGCTGGCTTCTGTCCCCTCTCTTTCCCCCATGCCACAGATGTTCAGAGCACAAATTTGAAGAATTGGTGACCAGCAGGTACACCAAGGCATATCAGCTGTCACTTCCTGTGTACTTCACAGTTTCCTACTCATACAGCTGTTCCACCTTTGCAGACCTTTCTTTGTCCTAAACCTCATCCAAGGAAATGTCACTTCTTCAAGATTCAGAAGCCTTCTTGGTCCCCAGTTGTTGTGATCATTCCTTCCTATGACACCTACAGCATTTGCTCTTTATCTGCCCTAGGGCCTCAGGGGTCTTCATCTATGTTTAGTTGTTAATGCACGTCATTCCCTCTGTATTTGGGTTCTGAGAATAGCCACAGCAACTTTATCAACCTCAGAGTGCCTCCTCTGCCTTTCACAGCACCTGTACAATATCAGGTGCTCAAACGGTGCTTGTTGAATTAAATTTAATTCTGGGGGGGAAACCCACATTGTTTCCTATCCTGTTTCCAGGAGGTGCTGGTGCCCCCAAAGAAAGGAAGAGAGGAGAAATCTTCTCATGGACAGGGCTTTCCCTCTGCCCCATTTTCTTCAAGAAGACGACTTACATTCTGGGGCAGAGGCATTTATGACACTTCCTCCTTGTTCCTACTCACTTGAAGCCTGCCTCGTCCTTAAGGTTCGGAACAAAACTCCAGTAAAGAAGATGAAGACACAGACAGCGATGCCACTGCTGACTCCAATGACCAGGGCACTAGATGGTGAAGGCTCTAAAACAGCAAGAGCAAGTTCAAGCCCATGACTGCTCCCCCAAAGCATACCCTCCCCTCACTTCCACGGTGAGCACCCCTGCACCCCAACAACAGATTTTCTCAGCCTGTGGCTCTTGTCCTTACCCCAGGTGGCTGTGAGGGGCTGATCCAGGCCTGGGTGCTCCACCAGGCAAGTGTACCTCTGCTCCTCCCCAAGGGGCACAGCCAAGGCCACCCAGCCCTGGTAGGTCCCATCCCCGTTGGGCAACACGTCCTTCTGCCCGCCCTCCTTGGCATCCAGTGGCTGCCTGTCCTTCAGCCATCTCATGGTGATGTTCTGAGGATAGAAGCTCAGAGCCTGACACCGTAGAGTGGTCACCGCAGGGGCCACGTGATGAGTCACCTTCACCAAAGGAGGTACTTAACAGGAAAGAGGAAGGATGAGGAGAGGGGAGCTTTTTACCTTGCCAAGAAGATTGCAGGTTTCACTTCCCTCAGTGGGCTGGAGGAAGGACGTATCCTTTTCAGACAAAAAGGGCTCCAGGAGAGACACCATTTCGTGTCCTAAAACTCGATACAAGATTCAGCTCTACTGCAGCGTTATATGGAGAACAACCGTAGACATAGCTGTCTGCTTGCTTGTCTAATATGTAAATATGTACACAGACTCTCAGTTCCATCAAGCTCAACCCCGTAAGTATTCTTGCAAGAAAGGCCCTCAGAAGATAGCAGGCCTTAGTGATTGTTGCTGTGCTTTGTAAAAATAACTTTAACCTGCAAGGATTGTGCTGTTCTGAAGCACTGTGTCACGGGGTATTTTCTTGCCTTGGTATTCATGTGACATTTGACATTTCTAAACTCCTAAAAAGTATAAATATAATACAATGTTATTGACAAGGTCAAAAGAAGATCATAGATACTTCCTCTTTGGCCATATGCATGGGGAAAAATAATTAAAACCAGGACTCATGGTTGTATCATGCATTTCAATCGTGAGGTGGGTACCCTAGGATTGGGAAAGTCCTTGGAGAAACTGTGTGTAGCCTTGGCCACCTCTGAATCCTCGCCAGGTATAATCCCATGCCGTTCATCCCTCCACTCCCTCACTAGACTGTGGGGACAGGAAGGTGCTGTCACTGTACCTGGCTGGTCCAGAACCCCTCTCCCCAGCTCCAGGAACCTCTGCAGCTGCTCAGGGCAGTCCCTCTCAAGGTATGCCTTGTTCTGCTTATTCCGAATCTTGTGCCCTTCCCACTCCAGCTTGGTGGCATGGGCTGCAGGCTCTGCAGCTGTCCAATCCAGTGTCTCAGGGCAGAAGTCGAGGTGGTCCTGCCCATCGTACCCATACTTCCAGAAACCCCTGGTGCTGTTGTCCTCCTGCACCTCGCAGCCCAGGATCACCTGCAGGGTGTGGGACTCTGGCGACACACCTGCTCGTTACTGAAGCCAAAGGAGTAGGCCCCTGTTCCCACCATCCCCAAGGCGCACATGATGCCAGGAAGAACATGCCTCCCCTCTTCCTTCCCCTAGACCTCAAGCTCCCAGCTCTCCCTCACAAGCATCCCTAGACAGTGAGATGCTCCAGCACCTCAGGAGGGTGAGCCCTCTCCACTCACCCTTGCTGTGGTTGTGGTTGTCCATGATAGTCCAGAAGTCCACAGTGAACATATGTTCCCACCCTTTTAGGCTCTGACTGAGCTGGAGCCACAGCCGGCTCGAGGTCCTGCCCCCAATCCACTGAGCCCTGGGCTCTGCACGGCGACTCTCATGATTGTAGAACACGAACAGCTGGTCGTCCACATAGCCCAGAGCCTCAAACAAGGGCAGCCCACGCTCTGGCTCTGAGGCACACACAAAGAGGTAGTGCAGAGTGTGGGAGCCTGCAGAGAGAGCAAGAGGCCTTCAGCACGGGCACCGGGGGGCCCAGCTTCAGAGTCCACACAGCTGAATCAGCTCACATCACCAGCTGGGTCTGCGTGTCACCTGTGGAGAGTGAGGTACAGTCCCGCATCTCTCCACAGGACACCCCTGGCTGTGTTTCCTGCGCACCTCCCCTGCCACAGGTGGTTGCCACCCATTAGCTGCCCTCTGCCCCATTACTCGTGACTGGTCAATTTCTCCCGAAGCCAACAGACTCTAGAAAATCCCGAAGCATCTCCAGCCATGGTAGGTGAGCTCGGTAGATGAAGTTCACAGCTATTAGATCTAGTCCTAAGGAACTTCCACCTCCAAGCACTTTTCTTTGAAAATGTTGGCTGTGAAATGCTGCAAGACCTGCTGATACACAGCTTAGGACAAATTTCCAGCAAACACAGGAGGAGCTCCCAGAAGCTGAGAGGACCTCTGGGTAGGTGAGTCCTTATACCTTCCCTCTGTGATGAAATGAGGGAGCTCAGGGATGCACCCCAGGGTCTACAGTGTCACCTGGCACAAGCCAGTTACTTCATAAATGCTTGTTGGATGAATAAATGATGACTGAGATTTTTTGTCTCTGGCCCTGAACTCTAGACTCTTCTCTGTTCTTTTCCTTCCTTCCTTTCTTTCTTTCTTTCTTTCTTTTCTTTCTTTCTTTCTTTCTTTCTTTCTTTCTTTCTTTCTTTCTTTCTTTCTCTTTCTTTCTTTCTTTTTTCCTTCTTTCCTTCCTTCCTTCCTTCCTTCCTTCTTTCCTTCTTTCCTTCTTTCCTTCTTTCTTTCTTTGTCTGTTTGAGACAGGGTCTCACTATGTAGTTCAGGTTGGCCTTGAACTCACTATGTAGCCCAGGCTGGCCTTGAACTCATAGTGATCCTCCTGCCTTAGCCTCCCGAATGCTGGGATTACAGGTGTGCGCCACCATGCCTGGCTGAACTCTAGACTCTTAACTGCTTTGACAACACCTATTAGATACCTGATTGAAATCTCAAACGTATATCCCAAACTGGACTCTCAATTTTCCCCAAAACTTATTTCCTTTGCCTTTACCATTTCAGGAATGGCATCACAAATCATCCCATTGCAAGCCTGATAAAAATGAAGTAAAATAAAGAACACTGTCGCATTTGAATTTTCTCTTTGGTAGCATACATGAATCTTCCAGCAATTTCCTTTAAAAAAAAAAATACATCCGAATTCAAATGTTTCCTATTTCCCCCTCCCAGCCCCACGCAGCCTGCTCTATCATTTCTCACCTGGAGTAGTATAAGGGTTTCCTGGCTGGTTTCTCTGCCTCATTGTTCTCTTTGTTTTGCTTTCCACAGAGCAGCCAGAGTGCGCTTTTCAAAACCTGTGACAGGTCCTGTCCCTCCTCAGTGTGCCCAACAGCCTCAGACCTGTGACTTTGACTGCAGGGGCCTCCTCCACCCATTTCTCTGGCTCTAGCGCTGTACTTCTTGCTCTTCCTTCAACCCAGTGGTTCTTTTTCTTTCCCCCTCCCTCCCTCCCTCCTTTCCTCTCCCTTTCTTTCCTGTGGCACCAAAGATTGAACCCAGCGCCTCACACTGAGCTCCATTCCAAGCCCTTTTTGTTTATTATTTTGAGAGGGGGTCTCGATAAATTGCCCCGTATGGCGTCCTCCACAATTTGGGAAAACCACATTTATTGTATTCTTTGTAACCTGAGGGGAGTTATATAACCTGAGGGCCAGTGAACCAGTAAAACCTACAAATAGCCCCTACTTCCCAAAGCATAACGGGAATCAACAAGACGACGGTAATCAACAAGATCATGGATCAGAAAGTTGTTTAAAGGTGGGTTCACTGGTTAACTGTTAATTATTATTTTCGACATCGTTTCGACAAGGCCCCTTAGTTATAAAGCGCATCGCAAATCAAATTCTAGCTGAAAAAGAGAACCTGTTACATCAGCGAACCTTCAGAAATAACATAAATTTCCAGGGAAAAGAGCAATGGGCGAGTCAGTAAGGCCCAGGGTAGGCCTCTCCGCGGAGCCTCCACCTGGCCCCACCAGGAGGGAGGTGGGGTGGGGTAGAATCCGAATCCCAACCCGTAGGACTCCTAAATCTATGCCCTGCGCCTGCTCAACCCCATGTCTGCCTACTGCCCAGCGACACCCTGATGCGGGGACACCGAGGGGCGCTCCAGCCGAGGACACACTGGGAGGGAACTTCCTGTTCGCTGTTAACTGGGGGAAACCACTCAGGCAGCACTAGAAACAGTGAAACCGAGGTCCGAGTTCCCGGACTCCAGGCTCAGCTCACCTAAGCGAGAAACCAAGAGGTCTATTCACCAGCCGAGCGTCACAGTGGCGGGTGTGTGTGTGGGGGGGTGGTTCCAAACGCAACGCCCGGGACTAGGGGCGCCCGGGCCGCGTGGGGGATGGGGTGTGGGGGAGGGGTGGGCGTGGGGTCTGGGGAGCAGGACCCAGAGCTAGGGACTCGCCTGCAACTGGCAGCTGGCGGCCCGGACGCAAGCGCGGTTCTGCGTGCGGACCGCGCGCCGCCCCCACCCGGGTCCCCGCGCCCCGCGCCCACGCTTTCCGGGAGCAGGGTTCGCGCCCCGCCAGGCGTCCCCGCGCCCGGGACTCACGCGGCTGTCGCCCCTGCGGGGCCACGGTCAGCACGAGGAGGAGCAGCAGCAGCGCGCGCCCGGCCCACGCGCCCATCGCCGGGGCCAGGCCTGCGGGTGAGGTCGGGGACCCGAGTGACCCAAGATGTCACCCGGGAGCCGGGCCGAGGCTCCGGGATGCCTGCTGAAACTTCCTGATGAGTGCGATCCCTTTCCGGGCCATCGGGGAACAGAAACCAGTGTCCAGAGCAGAACTTTCCCCTGCAGGCCAGGGTGCCAGCTGGTGACGCCCTCAGAGCCCCTTCAGTGGTCGCCCAGCCTTGAATCGGGATTGGGTTGGGGGAGTATTGTTTCCTGGGGAAAGCATATCTTCACAGTTTTCTGATCGTTACGGCCAGTGTTTAAATATTACATTAAAACTTCAACGATACGTTTTCAAAACTTTTTTTTTCTAATCTAACTTGACCATCTTGTTGATTTAGAATTATAAGGGCTTTTGATTAAAAATTTGATTTTGTTTCTTGATTAAAATTAATGAAATTATCATATCGGATTTTACTGAAATATCTTTTGCAATTTACATAACTAAATTACCTGAGGACTGTGTCACAAACTTTACAGCACATTGGAAATATCTGGAAAATCATGAAGTATGTAGGCCCTGCTGCTGCCTTGGGGCACTCTGATTTAATTGGTGTGGTGCCAACCTGGGTACTGGGATTTTATTTACTTATTTATTTTTCGGTTTTTTGAGATAGGGTCTCACCGTGTAGTCTGATCTGGCCTCGAACTCGAGGTAATCCTCCTGCCTCAGTCCGAACAAGTCCCCACAGAAGCTCCCTCCGGACCTCACCTCCCAAATGCCTCCGCACCTCCGGTCCTAGCAACCACCTCTCTACTCTTTCTGTTTACACCTCCTACGCAGATCATACATAGCGTGTGTGTGTGTGTGCGTGTGTGCGTGTGTGTGTATAACTCTTTTCATTTAGTGTAAGGTTTTCTTGTATATTTTTCGTGGACCAATAATATTCCACAGTAAGAATGTATCACTCCAAATTCTATTTATCCACTCAAGTGGTGGACAATGCAATTGTTTCCACTTGCTGACTATTGGGAATAATGCTGCTGTGAACATCAGTATACAAGCTTTTCTGTGGATTTAGTTTTCCTTTCTTTTGGGTATCTGTATCTAGAAGATTTGTTGGGCTATATAGTAACTCAGTTTAACATTTTCAGGAATCCCCACACTGTTTTCCAAAGTATCTGTACCATTGTACTCTTCTATCAGCAGTGAGTCGGAGTTCTGATTTCTCTAGATTTTTGCCAGCCACTCTTTTGTCCATCTTTATATTTCTAGCCATCCTGAGTGGGAAGTGCTATCTTGTGGTCTGGATCTGCATTTCCCTAATGAATATTGATGTTGAGGCTCTTTTTACCTGCTTGTTGGCCATTTGCAAATCTTCTGAAAAAATATCCACTCAGTTTCTTGGCCCATTTTAAAAAATTGAGGTTTTTTTATTATGAAATTATTAGTTTTTTTTTTTTTTTTTTTTAATATTCTGGATATCAGTCCCATATCAGGTACATTATTTGGAAATATTTTCTTCAATTCATTGGGTTATTTTTTACTTTCTTGAGGGTGTCCTTTGAAGCGTAGACTTTCAAATTTAATTTTGATACAGTAAAATTTAGCTATCTGTTTCTTTGGTTACTTATGCTTTTGGTGTCATGTCTTTGTCACTGCCAAATCCAGGGTCATGAATATTTATAAGTATGTTCTCTTCTAAGAGTTTTATAGCTTTAGTTTTTGCATTTAGGTTTTTGATCCATTCTGAGTTCATTTTTTGCATATATGGAGGTTAATTTTATTTGCCAGCTTGACTGGATTAAGGGATGCTCAGCTAGCTGAGTGTGTCAGTGAGGATTAATCTGAGAAGAGATTAGCACTTGAATTGGTAAATTGAGTAAAGAAGATTGCCTTCACCAGTGTGGGTAGGCACCATCCAGTCTTTGAGGGACAGACAGAACAAAAGGCAGAATGGGAGTGAGTGTGCTCTCTCCTTTTGAGTTGGGTCATTGATGTTCTCCTTCCTTTGGAGTTCCTGGCCCTTGGCCTTTCAAGCTTCAAGACTTAGTTCATTTTGTATTGCTATAACAGGATACCTGTAACATTGTAACACAGTGGATGCCAAAATACTAGGAGTGAGCTTGCTTTATAACAACTTGCTCTTGAGGGAACTAACCCAGTCTCTTGAAAACCAACTCACTCCTGAAGGACCTAATTTACCCTTAAGAACCCTATCTCTATATCTAGAGAAAGGCATTTATCCATTCATGAGAATGGTGGCCCTATAACCTAAGTATCTCCCAGTATTGTGGGATTAAGCTATGAGTTTTGGTTGGGAAAAACCACATGCAGACCATTGCAAGGATATACACGAGCAGACTCAGGCAAAGAATGAAGCATACCACTGGCTTTCTTGGTTCTCCAGCTTCTGACTGGTATGTGGAGAGAGGCAGGGATTCAACTTCATTTCTTTTCACATGGACAGTTGGTTGTTCCACTGCCACTTGAGAAGACAACTGTTTCTTCTGAGATTTTTTTGTATCCTTGTCAAAATCAATTAACTATAAATATAAAGATTGATTTCTGGACTCTCAGTTCTATTCCTTTGATTTTTATTTCTGTTTTTATGTAAGGATGACATTATGCTGATTATTGTAGCTTTATACCAAGTCGAATCAAGAAGTTCGATTCTTACAAACTTATTCTACTTTTACAAGTTTATTTTGGCTATTCTTCTGCCACATTTTCATATGAGTTTTAGAATCTGTGTACGTGTATGTTTCAAGGTTATAAAAAGTTAACATATTACAAAAAAGGAATGATGAATCATATTCTGGAAGCTATAGTGATTAAGATGTCAAAAGCTGCAGTGAAATAAAGTCAGATAAAATCTGAAAATTCTTCATTGTATGTGGTTATTAGAGGACCCAGAAGATTTCAGCCACAGATGGTTCCATGGGAGCCTGAAGGCAAATAGGCTGAAGGGGAATGAAAAAAGCAAATAAGAAGCTGCAATTTCAGGCCTAGAAATAGACTGAATGGATGAGAAAAAAACCCTGGCCCCAATCTTGAGCCACTCTTCACTGGCCCCATCTTCTGCTCCAACCATACAGAAATGGTAGAACAAACACTAACGAAGACTGGTAAGATGGAAATGGCAACAAATAGCTCCTGTGGAATATAAGAATCAGGACTGTACCATATTGGCAAGGACTTGGGTTTCCATATAATTTGGGAAGGTGCTTAGACTGCAACTCAAGGACAGAGGAAGGTCACTCAACCTATGAAACAGAAGTAGTTGAGGAGCTATTTTCCCCTGTAAATGTAACACAAAATAGATGAGAAATGTGTGTGGGAAAGGAATGGGGTGAATGATATGTAGATGCAAGACAGAACATCTCCACTCTTATGGTTTGGATCTGAAGTGTCCCCCAAAACCCATGTGCTAAAAGCTAGGTCACCAGTCTGTGACACTTTTGGGAGTTGGTGGAACCTTAGAAGTTGGGGCGTAGTGGAAGCAAGTTAGGTTACTGGTGGGTGTGTCTGTGAAGGAGCTCTTGGAATCCTGGTCTTATCCTCTCCTCTCCTCTCTTCTTCTCTCCTCTCTTCTCTTCTCTTTTCCTCTTCTCTTTTATATTTCCTCTCCCTCTCCTTCATCTTTCCTCCTTCTTCTCCTCTACCTTCTTTTCTCTCCCCCTGCCCCCTCCCTCACTCCCTCTCTTCATCAAGTGAGCAGCCTCCTTCACTGCATGCTCCCACTGCCAGATATACAGCTTCACCTTAGGCTCAAAAGTGAGAGAGTCAAGAGGCCATGCACTGAATCTATGAGCCAAAATATATCTTTCTTCTTAAGTGACTTATCTCATGTATTTTGTCACAGTGGTGGAATGCTAACATACCCACATATGATTTGCTAATCCTTTTTTTCAACATGTATATGGGATAGATTGCATCTCCTAAAAAGATATGTTGTCCTAACTCTCAGTACCTGTGACTGTGACTCTATTTGAAATAGGGTCATTGAAAATGTAACTGATAAGATGAGTCACAGTGCAGCAGAGTGAGTCTTTAATCCATTATGATTGATGTCCTAAGAAGAAGAGAAAAGACACAGACACAGAAGGGAAGATAGCCCGTTGGAGATGGAGGAAGGATGTGGAATTATGCTGCCCCAAACCAAGGAACACCCGAAGCTATGGAAGATGGAAGTGGCCAGGAAAGAGTTTCCCCAAGAGGCTACAGAGGGAGCCTAGCCATAACAATACCTTTATTTTGGGACTTATAGCCTTAAAAATATGAGATAAGAAATTTGTTTTAAGTCACTGGGTTTGTAGTACTTTGTTATGTCTTCCCTAGGAAACCAAATGCAAATCCTTTTTCTTTTCATAGGTGTTTTGAGGCTTTCAAACACTGCTGCCTCCCTGCAGTGTTAACTCATGGAATTGAAGTTCTGTACTTTGAAGAGTGAAATTTCTTTGAACTTCTAACAAAAGAAATTTCAACACAATAATCTTTACCAATGTTTTTAACAAAAGATTCTTGCAAGATTCTTGACTTTAGCAACTGTCACTATGTCCTATTGTTAAAAATCTCTTTCTAAAATGTCTAAATTCTGACCAGTTCTCTCAGTTAATGATCTATTTCCCTGGCAATACTGTAATAGATATCTGTCTTATTGGTACAAATATTTGTGTATTTTGTTGTTGTTAAGCTTTTACAAAATCTTTGGCCTATTCTTATCTCCCACTTGTGATTTTAACACTTATTTAAACAAGGTGTTTAAAGACTTAAATAAGTTAACAAGGGCTAATAATAATAATAAAGGAGGGACACTCTCTTGAGTCCTCAGACTGCCCTTGCCTTTTATGGCAAGAAGTTGGCACCTGAATGAGGAGAGCTGGGATCCTCTCACAACATATATTCACATATACTTGAATTTCACTGATCTCCCTCCCATTTATAGATATTTATCTGACCTCCCTTCATGTCTGTATATATGTACCTAATTTTTCTCTATATATTCATATATACCAAACCCTCTAATTGCTCACCTCTAAATATAAACCTAACCCTAACCTCTAGTGGAGAGAAAAGATGAAATGAAAAGCAATTACCAAAGGATAGACTGGTGGCACAGTCAGAAATCTCAAAAACATGAGCCATATTATAAAACATAGATAAATAATTTTTTAATATCAAAAGTAGGGATTTATAGATGATTGTGGTGGTGCATGCCTAGAATCCCAACACTCTGGGAGGCTGAGGCAGGAGGATCCCAAGTTCAAGCTCAGCCTGGGCAGCTTAGCAACTTAGTGAAACCCTGTCTCAAAGTAAAAAATAGAGTGGCTGGGGATGTAGCTCAGTGTGAAGTCTTTGAATTCAGTCTCCAGTACTGGGGGGGAAAAGACTTCTGTTCAATGAAAGGTACTATGGATAAAGTTAATACACAGCTGACAGAATAGCAGGAACTTACATCCAATGCCTGAAAGAGATAAAGCATTAGTAATTAGAATACAAAAGGAACGCTTGTAGATCAAGAAAAAAACATAAACTCAAAATGGAATGAAAGAAATGAACATGAAATGTATATATCGGAAAACCAAAAGCACATAATAACAAAAGAAATACAAAATAATATAACATTGTACTAGATCATTAACAAATTGGAAAGCTGAGAAATGCCCAGTGTTGGTATGGATATGCTGACACGGGAATCCTTGTATGGTACTGGTGGGAGTGCAGACAGGTGCTTCAATTCCACTCCTGAGAATGTTTTCCAAAGAATACAACCCATGAAGGTGATCAGAAGTGTGGACAGAGTGGCTTCCTTCACTGAGATAGTGGAGGGATAAAACAGGCTGACTATATTATATGGAATTGGAAGTGATGGATTCAACGTTCTCATAGTCACATAGAAGATTCCACAAGACACTACTTCAGTAAATGAAAAATAGATGCATGCAAACCAACACATTTCTATAAGACACTTTCAATAAAAAGATTCATTTAACTCTTTAAGAAGGTTTTCTGGGGCCAGTGAGATATCTCAGCAGCATAAGCGCCTGCCTGGCAAGTGCGAGGTCCTGAGTTCGACTCCCGGAACCCACATAGAGGAAAAAAAGGCCAGTAATATCGCTCAGCAGCACAAGCGCCTGCTGGCAAGCACAAGGTCCTGAAGTCAACTCCCGGTACCCACATAAAAAATAAAAAAATAAAAAAAAAGAAGGTTTTCTGCAAGCAAAGGTAAATTAGGAGTGAAAGATGAGGACAAAAGCAATATGTAAATACATAATTCCCTCCTTTCTCTCAATGTTGTTTCTGGTAGGAACAGTGGCTGGGGCTGGAGGACTAAAGGCCTTACACACCCCACCTTGATGAACTCAGCAAAGTGCCAAGCCCATGAATAGAAACTAGAAATTGTTCTCTGGTCTGGGACTCCAGGAACTGATTGTAGTAGAGAGTAAGTCCCACCATGCCTTTCCTAGCTGATTAGAAGAGCTTTTTTCAAAGAACCCAATTACAGCCTTGGCCAAAATGCATGTTAAAATGAGCACCCACGGGGCCGGTGAGATGGCTCAGAGGCATAAGCGCCTGCCTGGCAAGTGCGAGGGCCCGAGTTCGATTCCCAGAACCCACGTATGAAAAAAGGGCCGGTGATATTGCTCAGCGGCATGGGTGCCTGCTGGTGCGCGAGGTCCTGAGGTCGACGCCCGGTACCCACAAAAAAAAAAAAAAAAAAAAAAAAAAAAAAAGAGCACCCAAGCAGGGCTGTTCATGGAGCCAGGTGAGGACTCTGAAATAAGAGGCAGTGTTTGGGTGTATCAGGATGGCATTTCTGACTCCTTTCCCCAGGTCACCAGCATGTTAGATTCCAGAAACTTTTCCTTAATCCCCTACTCATATGGATACAGCAGAAACACCTGCACCACTCACCCTGGCACCCAGGTCCTTACCCCACTTGACCGTGAGGGTCTCATTCAGGCCTCCATGCTCAGTGTGGCAGGCGTGTCTGTCTTCTTCTCCTCTAGGGATGGTCACATTCACTAAGCACGGACAAGTTTCATCCCCACTAGGCTGGCACCCTCTGTAGACCAAGTCCGGGCCTTCCTAACCCCTCAACTAGCTCAGCATGGTAGCACAGGGGAAGAGACACGGGGCTTGGCACTGTAGCACCACTTCCCACTAGGAGGCCTGTGGCCTGTCGCGTACACTGAAGGTAGTTCTGAGAAACGAAAGAATGAAAAAGAATCCTGAGCTCTCTTCTCACCAGGGCTGTTTTCCTCCTCCTTAGAGAGGTTAGTTTACTTTGCGTGGTGCAGAACCACTTTTAGGCTGGCCCCAGGTCCTCAGTCAGGGCTTCGGCCTCAGCCCTTCATATCTCCAGAAACCTGCAGGGAAGTGCAGGTGTTTTAGGATGAAGTGTGTCTCTCCATCCCAAGAGTTGTGACGACCTAACACTGTGAATGTAACCTTGTTTGGAAATAGGGTCTTTGCAGGTGCTCAAGTTAAGAAGAGTTCATTAGAGTGGACTCTAATTCAATATGACTAGTATCTTTACCATAGGGAAAAATTCAGCATGCAGACTAACACAGGAAAAATGTGATGAAAAGAAACAGGGAGAATGCTCATTCCAATCAAGGAAGCCTGAGGCTACCAGGAGCTAAATTTTTCCCTCATGTCCTCAGAAGGAACTAACCTTGAGGACACCTTCATCTTAGCCTTCTAAGCCTCGAAAATTGTGAGATAATCAGAATCTGTTGTTTAAACACCCTGTTTGAGGTACTTAGTCACTGCAACCCCAAAAATTAACACAGAAGTTGCTATGGACTGAGCTGTGTCCCTCAAAGAATGTATATATTAAAGCTCTAACTCCCAATATGATGATCTTTGGAGATGGGGCTTTTGGGAGGTAATTAGGGTGAGATGACACAGCCTGAAAGAATGGAGCTCTCATGATGGGATTAGTGTTCTTATAAAAAGGACCAGAGAGCCCTCTTTTTATCTGTTTCTATTTCCCTTACCCCCATACACATAGACCAGTAATCTCGTGAGCATGGGGACATGGCAGTTTCTCACAAACCAAGAGGGCAGCTCTTACCAGGAACGGAATTGGTCAGAGCCTCGATAAGTGCCCCAGCTTCCAGCACTATGAGAAAATCAGTTTCTATTTTTATGGGGACCATTGGCAACCCAAGGTGACTGATTTGGTAAGAAAGGATGAATCATGCAGTCTGTGCCTCCAGAAAAAAAGTCTTTGCTGGAATCTCTGAGCAAAATTCATTATTTTTGAGACTATTTAAGGAATCTGATTAGTTGGCAAGAGCTGGAGAATGCTCTAAAACAGTGCTGTCTAATATAACTCTGGGTTGGCAGATATCTTTCTTCACTATTCAAAACCATAGCACTCAGATGTGGCTACTTGAAAAGTGACTCGTGTATATGACGAACAAAATGTTTAATTTTACTTAGTTTTAATACATTCTGATACCTGCATGTAGCTAGTGGTCTCTGGATTGGCCAGCACAGCTCTCAGATGGCTGCAGTGAGACAGGGCTCACCAGGGTGGGTGCTGGAGGCACAGCAGAAAGACATTGAGAAATGCTGTACCAAGGTCTCCCGACCCTGCAGGTAAGGTCACCACACCCTCTCTCTCCACTAAAATAGAGTTAACATGATTAATGTGCTTTTATGTCCTTCTCTATACAAGTAGTCATTCAAGAACTACTTTGGCATTTTAAAAACATACCATTCAATTGATTATTATAACAATACTAAACTAACAGCTCTTATTTAAACTTTGAAATATGATTCACAAAGTTCATTACTGCATTTATTAATGTCCCAATTTTTAAAGTTATTTTTGATGGAGATTTTGCAGTTAGACTAACCAAAATTTTAAAAATCTCTTGAGTTAGGATTATAAATTTAATGTATTCAATTTTTAAAGCATCCAAATGTCTGATTAACAAATAAAACTATTCCACATGCATTAATACCTTTTAAAAATCTAATAAGCTAATACTATGATGAATCTTAAGTGTTATTATTCTAACAAGCTTATCAATTTAATAATTTATCAAATTAAAAATCACAAGGATAATTATTTTCTCAAGTACAGTTTCATGAGTCAGAATGTTTTAATTATTTGAAATACTTAAATTATGAAATATGTGTATGTTCTGTTTAACACAAAATATCAGTATAGTGGGTTTGATTCACTTCATCACTTATATTGTGAATCTACTTTTTCCTGGAGTTAAAACACATTTACTTCCTCCTTATTGTGATCCTGCCCCCAGACAGCTGTGGGGCTGCTTGCTTCATCAGGAAAATCATTGAGGCCCTCCCTTTAGCTGATGAGAGATTTTTGGTCAGATAATAATTTTGGAAGCTACCTAGGAAGAATTGTTTAAAAACTGATGATATTTTATAATTCTAGGCCATGAGTCTCTGAAGAGTTACCTCAGGCTGTCACAGACTCCTCTTCCAGCCCAGATGTCTGGAATAACTGTACTTTACCAAAATGGCTCCTTTGTCTTTCCCAGCTTTCTGAGTGCAGGGTATAGCTGTATAAATGATCTCAGACAGACACAGCCCTTCCCTGGCCTGGTATCCTGACTAAGGGCATTCTAACAACAGATGAACACACCCTGTAGTCCAAGCTATGGTTATTAAAACATTGTGCCAAAACAAAGCAAAGCAAAACAAAACAAACAAAATAAAACAAAACAAAACCAAAAATGTCTCCAGATATTGTCAAATGTCACCATGGTTAAAGGGAGGAGAATTGTCTTATGTAGAGAACCACTGGTCTATGGCAAGGCTCTCTAACCCCTAGGTCACTGACTGGTACCAGTCCATGGTCTGTTAGGAACTGGGACGCTTGCAGGCAGTGAGCTGAGGCCAGCAAGTGAAGCTTCATCTGTATTTACAGCTGCTTCCCATTGCTCACATCACTACCTGAGCTCCACTTCCTATAAAGTCATCAGGCCTTAGATTCTCATAGAAGTCCAAGCCCTACTATGAACTGCACATTGGGCAGATCTAGGTTGTGCACTCCTTATAAGAAACTAATGCCTCCTGATCTCACAGGAGATGGAGAGCAGTTGCAAATACAGATTAACATTAGCAGAGAAGTTTGACTGCAGAGAGGTCATAATAACTCAGTTGCCTTCAGACTCATATCAAAATCCTATTAGAAGAGTAGCAAGAGACAATTTGCATTTGTGGCAGGCTTTATAGCAGCACATGAGTTGACATTCTTGAATTGTAAAGCTACATCCGGTGCAGGCTTTAAATCAAAATCTGACACTTATTTTAGTACACATGTGGCTCACCCATTATTTTATTAATCTCAGCCTCACCTCTTTCTTGCACTGCACACTTGTCTGAGTCAGTTTTGGCAAGCTCACAAGCTCACCCTAGCTGAAATGAGTAAAGCACTAACCAAATGTCACTGGAGAGCTTCTTCAGAAAGGGGAAATCTCAGTGATGAGCCAGTACAAAATTCTAAGACTGCTAACACAAAGAAAGCTGCATTTAGAAAAAAAATATCAAGAATCCTACTTAAACTGCGGGTTCATTGCAACTGGTGACTGACATTCTCCAAGCCTGCCATGTATTATACAATATGTGGCAACTGGCTAGCTAACAAAGCCAAGAAATCTTCAAAATTGCTTCACCACATAGAGACCAAGCATTAAACAGTCATTCTTAGCGGCTAACCACGTTGCCTCTACCTTTGGTGAAGAGTTGATCCTGCCTAGTGCAAAGGATGTTTGTGGTGAAAATTTTAGGAAAGGCTGCAGTTCAAAAGGTGGCACACATGTTCCTCCTTTAGCTAGCACCCAAACTAGATGAATGGATAAAATAGCAGAGGATCTTGAGCACAATTTTTAGAGGATTAATGAATCACTCTGGTGCAGGATCCAGCTTGAGGAGTCTATAGATGCTGACAGCAAGGCAACAATGCTTGCTTTTGTGCAATATATGCATGAGGATATGTTACATGCACTTCAGTGCTAACCAAGACCACAGCTGCAGAACTATTCAAGTCTTTGAATAACTATATATCAGGAAAACTGAACTGGTAATTTTGTGTTGGGACATGCACAAATAGAGCATTCACTACTCAGGTCAAAGAGGTCACTTCTGAATGTGATTTTATGCCTTGTGTCATCCACAGAGAAGGGTGGGTCACCGAAAAATATCACCCGAATTTAACATGGTTTTGCAGGTTGCAGAATGTGGTTAAAATTATCAACCACAGTAAAGTACATTCCCTTAACTCATATCTATCACTGTCTCCCATCGCCTTCACATGGGACAGTCTACTTACAGGAAACCAAGCTCAGGGCTCCCTCCTGATTCTGCATTATGGCAAAGACACTGTAACAAATCATCCAGATTATACACCGTGACCAAGTAGGATTCATCCCAAGGATGCAGGCATGGTTCAACATATGCAAATAAATAAATGTAATACACCATATTAACAGAGCCAAGGACAAAAATCATGTAATCATCTGAATAGATGCAGAAAAAGCATTTGACAAAGTCCAACATTCCTTCATGATAAAAACACTACAGAAAATTGGAATAGATGGTCATTATCTCAACCTGATAAAAGCCATCTGTGAGAAGCCTACAACCAACATCATCTTAACTGGACAAAAACCGAAACTTTCTCTCTAAAATCAGGAACAGGACAAGGTTGTTCGCTGTCACCACTCTTATTGAGTATAGTTCTGGAAACATTAACCAGAGCTATTAGACAAGAGAAAGAAATAAAAGGAAGGAGGATAGGAAAGGAAGGAGATAAATTATAATTATTTACAAATGACATGATACTCCAAAAGTCCCCAAAAACTCCACCAAAAGACTTCATTTAATAACCAAATTCAGTAGTGTAGGTGGAAACAAAGTCAACTCTCAAAATTCAACAGTCTTTCTGTACACAAATAACAAACTCATTGAGAGAGAAATTAGGGAAACAACACCTTTCACAATAGCACCCCCCCAAAAAAAAAAAAAAAAAAAAAACCTAGGAATCAATCTAACCAAGAAAGTAAAAGACCTTTACATTGAAAACTGTAGCACTCAGGCTGGTGAGATGGCTCAGCGGTGTAAGCGCCTGCCTGGCAAGCGCGAGGGCCTGAGTTCGACTCCCAGAACCCACATATGAAAAAAGGTCTGGTGATATCGCTCAGCGGCTCGGGTGCCTGCTGGCGTGTGAGATCCTGATGTTGACCCCCGGTACCCAGAAAAAAACAAAAGAACAAAAAAACAGCATGGTACTGGCATAAAAACAGACCTGAGGATCAAGGGAACAGAATAGAAGTTGCAGAAACAGCTCCAAACACACTCAGCCACCATTTTTTTTTTTTTTTTTGAGACAGGGTCTCGCTATGCAGTTCAGGCTGGACTTGAACTCGCTTATGTAGCCCAGGTTGGCTTCAAACTCATGGCGATCCTCCTGCCTCAGCCTCCCAAGTGCTAGGATTACAGGCGTGTGCCACCATGCCCAGCTTAGCCACCTTATCTTTGACAAAGGAGTCAAACTCCTTCACTGGAAGAAAGAGAGCCTTTTTGATAAATGGTGCTGGAAAAACTGTTTTTCCACATGCTGAAGATTAAAACTAGACCCATACCTTTCACAATGCACTAAACTAAAATCAAAATAGATGAAAGACTTAAACATTAAAACAGAAACACTAACTCTACTGGAAGATAGACTAGGTAGAACTCTTGAAGACATTGGTGTAGGTAAAGACTTTATGAACATAACCCAATCACACAGAAACAATCACAGAGAATCAACAACTGTGAATCAACAGTGAATCTGTCAGGGCCTGGGTTTTCCTTTGTTGGTAGCTTTTTAATTATATCTTTAATAATCTCATCTTATTAAAAATCTTCTCCACAGCAAAAGAAACCACCAACAGAGTGAAGAGATAACCCACAGTGTGGGAAAATTTTTTTCCAGCTGTTCCTCAGACAAAGGACTAATGACTAGTATATATAAAGAACTAAAAAAAATCAAGCCCCCCAAATTTAAAGACCCAATCCAAAAATGAGCATCTTAAATGCATAGACAGTTTCAGATGAAGAAGTAAAATTGGCAAATAAATATATGAAAAAATGTTGAACATCACTGGTCAATCAAGAGATTCAAATTAAACCAATGCTGAGATTTCATCTGACTCCAGAAAGAATGGTTAACATCAAGAAATCAACCAACGACAAATGCTGGTGGGGCTGTGGGGAAAAAGGAACCCTTCTCCACTGTTGGTGGGAGTGTAGACTGGTGCAACCACTGTGGAAATCAGTACGGAGATTCCTCAAAAAACTAAAACTAGAGGTTTCATGGGACCCAGGTATTCCACTTCTCAGTATCTTCCTGAAAGAAAGATATCACATCCTACCACAGTGATATGTACACACTCATGTTTATAGTGGCACAATTAGTTAATAGCTAAATCTTAGAAATAGCCCAAATGCCCATCAACCAATGAATGGATAAAGAAGATGTGGTTTTTTTTATACAATGGAGTCCTCCTCTGTCATAAGGAAGAATAAACTTGAGACATTTCTAGATAAATGGATGCACCTTAAGACCATACTCTTAATTGAAATAAATCAGACACGTGTGTTTAAATACCATATGGTTTCTCTGGTGAGAGAAACCGAAAGTGTAAATATGGACCAAAATATGGACCAAAGTAAATATAGGCCATATTGGGAAATGGGAAGAAAACGTTCAAATGAGAAGGGGAATAAGGGAAGGGGAGAGGGAAAGGAAAGAACAGACAAGGAAAAAAACAATAATAGGAGGAAAAAATGGAAACAAAGCTTTTGTAAATAAAGAGGGGAAGAGTGGTTGAAGGGAGGGGAGAGGAATGGGAAAAAAAGCAATATATATCATGTACAGGTACAAATTTCCTATTGTGAATGTGATCATTATGTATATCTAAAATGTACCAATATAATTTTTTAAAAAGCCAAAAAAGGAAAAACACAAAGACATCCACACCAAACACTTCATAAACTTCTGACAACTAAAGATAAAGACAATAAAATCTCAACAGCATACAGAAAGATAGAGCTTATGCACAGGGTAGCAAAGTTGGACTGCTTATGTGAAAGAATGGAAGAAAAGAATGGAAGAAAGAAAGGAAGGAAAAGCAGAAAGGAAGAGAGGAAGGAAGAAAAAAAGGAATGGAAGGGAAGAAAGAAGAAAGAGGCACTTTTTTTAGATACTGAAAGAAAATAACTATATTTTATATCCTTTTAAGTGAACTGCCTTTAGCAATGAAGGGGAAATAAAGACATTCTCAGATAAAGAGAAATTAAAGGAATGTTTTTCTCCCTTTAAGGAATGATTAAAAGAAATTCTGGAAACAGAAATGTTAAAAGACTCCTGGAAGATTGGGAAAAGGCTAAAAATATGGACAAATAAAATAAACTATTCTCTTTTTATGAAGTTTCTAAATCATATTTGATGATTAAAACAAAAATTATAACAAAATCTGATAACCAAGACAATATGTAATTTCCTAGAACATAAATTTCATGGAAATCTTTGATTTATACTTAAAAATATAAGTTCAATTTTATCCCCCCAAAAAGATATGTTGAAGCCCTAATTTCTAGTTTCTCAGAATGTCATCATTTTGGAGATAGAGTTTTTACAAGGCAAATCAAGCTAAAATGAGGCCATTAAGGTAGGCCCTAATATTGAATTATTGATGGCTGGTATCTTCATGAAAAGGTGAAACTTGGACACAGTGACAGACACATACACAGAAGGAAACAGGTGTGAGATACAAGGAGAAGAGTCATCTACAAACGAAGGAACACCTGAGAAAACCAGCAGCTAAAAAGGGAGGCATGGAAAGAACATCTCTGAGAAGAAACCAACTGTGCTAACACCTTGATCTCAAACTTCCAGACCCCGGCACTGCGAGACTGTAAAGCACTGCGGTCTAAACCTCTTAGTGGTACTTTGTTACAACAGCTTTAGGAAACAAGTACATTTACTGTTCTGGTCAGAGCATTACAGACATCCCATAAAAATGTGTTGAAATAAGAAATGAGGAGAGCTGTAAGCCTGGCACTAGTATTCTTGGGGCCAAATGGGAGGAAGGAGCTAGAGGATCTTAATTTTAACTGTAGAGATTTCTTTTAAAGTCTTGTTTTCAACTTTGTACTAAACCCCATCTTAAAGCGTGCCTGGGGTCTCTGAGTTCATATCCTTCTGGTTTAACATTGTCAAAGACCCCCGACCCCCTCATGCCTTGATTGCCTCTGTGAATTGATATTTGCATGGCTGCTAACGTGGAGAAGTGATACAGCAATCCACATACTTCTGACCTAGATTTCTAACTAATCCACCTGTTTTCAGTCCTGCTCATATCTCTGCCCTTAAAGACACCTGGTGTCTCAGGGTCCCAAATATTCCCAGGGTTCCATAGCAGGGAATTCATTTGTTTCCTATCATTTTTCTCCCATGCAGTTGTTGGATGCAGCTTTCTATGGTCTGACAAGGCATTTAGCGTTCATCCACCTACTCCCCAGGTTCCAAAATTGGGTTTATATTTCTCAAGGCTTGCTGTCCTCTCTCCTATTCTATTTGTCTTTGAGGGTTTAGTTTTTCTTTGCAAAATCTTTACTGTCTTTGGGAGCCACGTGTGGAAGGGAGAAATAGAGCAGAGACTGCCACACATTCAGTCATCATACTGAATTACAAATGAGTTCCTTTAAATAGACAATAATAAAGGTATCATGTTGGTAGGAATAAATTCTATTCACCAAGGACAATGTCACACCTTGTTTAAACATAATCTCATTTCATTTTAAAATTTATCTTGCTGTCTCTCAAGTGGTTTACATCCAAGTTGAGGAGATGTGCCCTAATGAAACAGGAAAATAAGAATGCCCTTGTCTTAATCACTTTCTTGGTCCTGGAACAAAAAACTTGACACCCACAAGTGAAAGGAGGAAACGTTTATTTTCACTCACAGTGTGCAGAGTTTTCAGTCCATAGTTGGCTGTCTCCAAGGCAAGGCAGCATGGAAGCATGGTAGAGGGGCTGAGGAGAAAGAGCTCATGGCAGGGCAGGCCAGAGGCAGTAAGCAGTGAACCTCCCTTTCCCTTTTATTCCATCCAGGCTACAAGCCTTTTGGGTGGTGGCACCTATACCTGGGGTGGACCTTCTCATTATCCATACCCAGGATTATGCTAAACCAATCAATGAAGTAATCAGTGCCACAACCCCATTATCCAGTATCACACACCCATGACCCAGCCACCTCCCTGAAGCCCCACCTATGAGTGCATGAGGCTTTGGGTGAGCACCTAGATAGAGTGCTGTGGTATTTATAGGAAATGCTATTATGGTATGTATAACCAATGGGGGTAATAGGTGAAGGTGTAAACATCCATGAATTTGTAGACCTTAACAAATCCATTTCATAGAGCAAATATAATATGTGATTCCAAAGGCCTTGTTGCTTGTTCTTAGCCCCTTATTGTACTGTGACAGTATCCCAGTGTCTGTAAATCTCAATTTGCTCATGGTTAAATAAGTTAGTGATTTCTAATCAACAAATGATACTTTATTTCAATGACCTCTTACAAGTGTTAATAGATATAGAGGCCACTAGGAGGTAACTATTATAGACCTCAAAGATAGGAATAAACCATCCATAATACAAGGTGTAAAAGAAAAACCCAGTGTGTGGTTTTTTTTTTTTTTTTTTTGTGGGTACCGGGGGTCGACCTCAGGACCTCGCGCGCCAGCAGGCGCCCGTGCCGCTGAGCGATATCACTGGCCCCTTTTTTGTATGTGGGTTCCGGGAGTCGAACTCGGGCCCTCCACGCTTGCCGGGCAGGCGCTTAAGCCGCTGAGCCATCTCACCGGCCCAGTGTGTGTTTAAATAAAAAATTTTATTACAGTAAAAGACACATTGCCATTAATCATCCTCAAAATTCCTTCCCTTTGTTTTGAACATACTTGTGTGTTTAAATAAAAAATTTTATTACAGTAAAAGACACATTGCCATTAATCATCCTCAAAATTCCTTCCCTTTGTTTTGAACATACTTGTCCTATCCTTGCCATTTCCTGAAGCAAGTCTGAAAGTCCTCTTTTGTGAATGTCTTTCATAGCACTGTTGTGGCTGCCTTAATATAATGAGTGGATTCAAAACATTTACTTTCCATGGTCATTTTGAATTTGGGGAAGAGCCAGAAGCTGCACAATGCCAGATCTGGTGAATAAGATGGATGAAAATATCTCTTCTTTTCTCCTCCTTTTCCTTCTCTTCTCTTCTCTTCTCTTCTCTTCTCTTTTCTCTTCTCTTCTCTCCTCTCCTCTCTTCTCTCCTCTCTTCTCCCCTCCCTTCCCCTCCTCTTCCCTTCCCTTCTCTCCTCTCCTCTTTTCTCTTTTTCCTTTCCTTTCCTTTCCTTTCCTTTCCTTTCCTTTCCTTTCCTTTCCTTTCCTTTCCTTTCCTTTCCTTTCCTTTCCTTTCCTTTCCTTTCCTTTCCTCCTTTCCTTTCCTTTCCTTTCCTTTCCTTTCCTTTCCTTTCCTTTCCTCTCCTCTCCTCTCCTCTCCTCTCCTCTCCTTTCCTTTCCTTTCCCTTCCCTTCCCTTCCCTTCTTCTCTCTCCCCCCCACATCTCTCTCTCTCTCGTTATTTTTTTTACAGAAATTGCCATAAACATTTTGAATTGATTCAGGACCTCGAGCCAGCCACAGTCTTGGATCTTCAGATATTCATGAAAGAGGACTTCCTGAATTACTTCATAAAGTGGCAAGAATAATGGGATACATGTATCCGAAGAGGGGGTGATATTTCCAGGGAGATTAATGGAAATACATTTTAATAAATTTTTAACTTTTCATTTAAACATTCACCATATTTTTGATCACATTTTGTAATACTACTAATGTAAGTATCACTGCTTATCTAAGGATGTTGCTGTCTATCACATAATAGTTCAAAATCCTCTTATAAGATACTTGTGGGACTCGCATGTGTAAACACAGTCTAATCTCCCTGGTGTGAGAAACTGAAAGAGTAACTAAGGTCTAAAATGTACAATAGATATTGTGAAATGGGAAGAAATTGTTCAAAAGGAAAAAGGAACTAGGATGGGGGAAAGGAAAAAATGCAAGTTAGTTATACTATTAGTGTCTCTTAGTCCATTGAAAAGGAATGTTTGTGCTAGTATCGATTGGAGAATTTTTTATACCCATATCTTGTACTCTAACTACTTTAAAGATTACAATATGCAATGTATTAACTATTGTTATTCTACTATTATTTTGTTATGAAATTTTGTTTTACTTTTTTTCCATAAAACGAAAAAAACCAAAAAAAAAAAAAAAATGCCTGTGGTATGCTTGTCTCGTTGTTAAAACAAGAAAGAGGGCCAGTGAGATGGCTCAGCGGCATAAGCACCTGCCTGGCAAAAGCAAGGTCCTGAGTTCGACTCCCAGTACCCACATAAAAAGGAAAAAAGGGCCGGTGATATTGCTCAGCAACACAAGCGCGAGGTCCTAAGTTCGACCCCTGGTACCCAGATTAAAAAAACAAAACAAAACAAAACAAGAAAGAGCAAATCAACAGTGAAATATATTCAGGCTCTGCAGGTTCCAAAAGTTCTTGCGCTTAACGCATTACTTCCATTCGTGACATGTGGAAGCGGCTTCCCCGTGAGGCCATATCTACCCCCTTACATGGTAAAACTGACCTTCCTTTTTTGGTCTTGCCCTGTAGTATTAAGGAGTAATGTTTAGGAGTAGTTGTTTCCCTGCTCAGCAGTTGTTTGAGGAGGTGGAATGATTTCACCATGGTGAGTTCCTTGTCCATTTCACAATGTGAATTCTTCTTCAGGGATATGCTGACTTCATAGTTTGTTTGCTCAGGGCTCTTACTTTTGCCTCATAGCTTTTCCACACTCTCATGGTTAGTTGTGGGTAATAATTACTGTCCACCAAAATACTCTGTATTGGAAAGAATTTTAAAATCTGCTGAGTAATACAGTGTCAACCCAAAGTTAATGATTCGCAGGTTTCCCCTGGATCAGCAGTTTAATTTGCAGGGTTATCTCTGCTGTACTCACAAAAACAACATCCTACATTGCAAATACCTTTGGGCAGCAAAAGATTGAAGCCAAAGCAAGTCTGCTTCATGAATTATTATTGTTCAGCCATTCAATTAGCCTTGGAAATTATTAAAGTTAAAACAACTGTATATCCTTTTTTTTTTTTTTAACCTAAAACTCTTTAAAATTTCTAGTCTGCAATTGGATATTTAAATTAAATTAATTTATGTCTCACATTTTGCAGATCAAAAGTGATGGTGGGATGTCTCTTCTGTTGGATTTTTGTTTTTTAACAAGCTGGACTTTGGTGCAGCCTGCGTTTGGGGTGTTTTGAGTTTGTTTAATGGAATGTGGGTTACAATAAAGGTGTTGGGTTGATTGTGAGCACACAGTAATGTTACAAATACCTTAAATCACTTTATTCTTACTGGCATACAATCATCAGTAAATTTAGTATTACCATCATCACCATCAGAATTGATATAATTTAATCAAGTTTTTTTTTTTTTTTTTTTTTTAACAGCCTAGAGCCAGTTCTCATGTAATCATCGTTACACAGCAGGGTTTTTCTCCTGTCATCCTCTTCACGGTGGTCATTTTACTTTAAAATATAAAGAACTAATTTAAAATTTTAAAGGTTTACCTTTTTAACAGCAATATTCAAAATTTCCCATTAAAATTCTCTATTTAACCTCCACGCTTAGGTAAATTAACTACGCTCCCCTTTTTATATCCACTCTCGCCTCCCTGTTACCTAACGTTCCTTAGGTCCTTACTCTCCAGCGACACCACAGACGAGTCGGTCCTCTTTCATTCTGGTCTGCAAGCCCAACACATTCTGGGCTTATTGAAGGAGCTGAGAAATCTTTGCAGAGCGAGGGAACAAACCAGTATTTATTCTCCCAATGGTCTTTCTTGCCCGTAGAATTCCTAGTCTCATGGCTCCCCAGTGCCTCAGAATTATTATCTATCAAATAATAATTTCTCTGCACTGAAAAGGATAAAAATGAAGTGGACAGTTGGGTTAATAATTACTTAGGGTCAGGAGGACCCTAGAACTACTGTAGTAGTTCTAAAAGGAGCGTTCCTGTTTTGGAGCACCATCTTGTGTTCATAAGGAAAAACAACAGGATATGTGAATTGTGATTCTGAGGATGTGAATTCCACACGGAGTATTTACAGAAGTGAAAATACCGCCATCTAAAAACTTTCTACACATATTACTAAGTAGTTAATAGTTGGGAGTGTATTTTACTTTTAGTCATTTCAAATATAGAAAGACAAAAGTCTTATCCTGTTCAACTTTAGTCCAATTGGTACTTTAATACATGTGTGCATATTTATAGTGTATAAATTATAATTTTTATATACAGTATATGCATATATAATAATCATATATATATAATAGATAAGATTATATATATATATAATATATATTTTATAGTCTGCTGGGCTTCTTGAAGAAGGCTGAATGCTCAGTCTCCACTTCCTTATGGTGAAATACTCGTGACTTAACGGTAGTTATCTTTATAATGCTTGTAGTTGGACTAGAAACTTTCAGGAATATAAAGATGACTTGAAATTTAGGTTTGATAACCACTATTCTAAATCGTAATTTTATTTCATAGTTTCCCAATTGAATTGGTAAATATTTGGGGTTAACTAGCCCATTAACATTTTTATTTTCTTATTCTTCTGTTCACTGCTTGGCTTGAGTTTTTCCTATCAGATTTTGTATAGTGTGTGACCATTGTGCTCATCTGTCTTAGTCTCATAGTACAAGTCCATGAGAGGAGATCTTTTGCTTAGTTGACTTTTGTCTTTTTTTCACTCCTGGTGTCCTGTGCTTAACCAAGTTCTCAGTAAGTGTGTGAAATGTTAATGTACACCGTGTTCATGGGCCAGGAATGAAAAATAATGTCTTAACAAATCTGATGAAATTTTACAGCCATGTTTTTTACAAAATAATCATTGTGTGAGATAATGTACTTATTCTGATGAAAGCTATTATCTAATATATGTTTGCATCTTGTGCTTTATCATTGGTTCAGTATAATCCTCACCTGGGAAGATATAAGAATATATATTCTCCATGACAAATCCTTATCTTTAAGGGTAAATTTGACTTTTTGAAACAGTTTCAAGTCATTTGAAAAAATGTTTGAAGAACAAGGTAGCTAGTAATGACCTAAGTTTTCTGTGTCAAGAGTTCTAAAGGTAATTCCAAAATGTTAGGTAAAGATATTTTGCTACGTGTTTTTATTCTTGAAATACTTTCTACATATTCAATAACCTCTGACAATGTGCTTTACTATGTTCTTTATTAGTTCCCCAGTCCATTTGAAGGCCCATCAAGGAACAGTTTCCCCTTCAGGTGCCCACAAGCTGATGGAAAAACTATTTCAGCTCAGGTTTAATCTCCTAATTGTTGGCCATTTGCCTGTAAAGATTGAAGAAAGAACAGAAAATTGCTGAGTTATTTGTAAAAATAATTTATGAGCTCGAGCAAGAAAACAGCCTCGAGAGTTTATTGTCTTATGTCTGGTGCAAAACTCCTACATTTCTTTCCTGCATATTTTTTCTTGGGTTACCTACACTGACCGTCTCAGTAGACCCCAGCTCTGTTACTGGGATGCCTACTATTATTAATTTCATCCCTTGATGGGTCAGGTAAAAGTAGGTTTTAATCACTTAGGCCAATAACTCTAACCCTAACCCTAACCCTAACCCTAACCCTAACCCCAGCCAGTTTTGCCACACTCTAATCTCCTGTCTCAGATTGAAAATTCAAGTCTGGGCAATTTAGCAATACTCTGTCCAAAATAAAAAAATAAAAAGGCTGGAGATGTAATTCAGTGGTAGAGCAGCCTTGGGATTGAGCTCCAGTACTGCATAAAACAAAATGAAACAAAACAATCCCTGCAAAGAGCTCCCCCGCCAAATCTGAACCAAACCATGCAGCATGAAGTCAAAGTTACCTTCACCATAAACTGTGTTATTTGTCCATTATGATAGCTACCAACCACAAGTGGTCATTGAAAACTTGGAATTTGAGGATTGCAGTTGAAACAATGTACAAGAGTAAAATACACACCAGATATTGAAACTTTACTGTTTAAAAAAAGAATGTAGGGGCTGGTGAGATGGCTCAGCGGCTTAAGCGCCTGCCCAGCAAGCGCGAGGGCCCGAGTTCGACTCCCGGATCCCACATACGAAAAAGGGGCCGGTGATATCGCTCAGCGGCAGGGGCGCCTCCTGGCGCCCGAGGTCCTGAGGTCGACCCCCCGGTACCCACAAAAAAAAAAAAAAAAAAAGAATGTAAACTATCTGGTTTTTAAAAATGTTTACTATATGCTGAACTGATACTATTTTGATATATTGAGTTAAAATATATTTAAATTAATATCACCTGTTTCTTTTTATTTTTCAGTGTGAGCACTAAAAACAAAAATTATGTATGTAAATCACATTTTGTTTTATTTTCTAACACTGCCTTTTAGCATAAGATGACCTATAAGTATGCTTTTTAGACAGTTCTCTAATATGAACTGTCTAAAAAGTTCATATAACATGAAGAAAATTTTTGCCTTGCTTTTAGGTTTTGCATAATTTTCTCAACACAGGTTATACACAGGATCTGAAGAAGGATTTTTTTTTATATCTCTGCCTTTCAATTCCACTGCTACCAGGAGGTTGGAGCAAAATCCTGGGTGGCTGGCTATTCTTATGGCTTGGGGGCCTGGATTTGAGATTTGCATATAAATAGATGTGATTTGATTGATTCAACATGAGTGCTTGCATTAGAAAACTGAATCACAGGAATCAAATTTACACATCAGTGATTTCCACACCAGGATGGCAATTTATAGTGAAGAGAAGACCACTGATCTTGTAATCAAGACCCCACGCAAGTGTTGTCCTGAGGATACGAATGCTTAGCTGAGTTTCAGATGAGGAGAGGCCTCGCTTCACAGAGTCAGGGCTAAGTGACACGTTCTTACTTTTTTTCTTTAAAATACTAGCATGATGAAGGTACTTCAGTTGTTTACATACTTTCAATACTTTCTCACAATTCTCATACAGAATTCACTCAGAAGGAGGCCAGTGTAAAGTAGTTTTCTGCTGCTAATTCATTAGGCTGTTAATTCCCAGAGGGCATGAACAGTAGTAGACACTGTTCCCAGATGTTAAATGTTATTCAGTGAAAGCTTGGGGTCATTCTGAGTCTAAAAGAATGTGCTGTGTTTTTCAAACATTACTGAACTCAATTTGTATAACCCTTTTTGACTTTACCAGAATCTAAAGCTGAAACTTTTATTATCTATTTTCATGCAGATATATATTTGAACAAAAATTTCTGCTAAGTTTTCATACTCCCCTAAACCTAGGTGCATAATTATACTGACTATATAAGCAGAAACTTTATCTTGCCTTTTGTCAGAAGGAAAAAATGCAATTTCTTAGAGCCAACAGATAAAATGTGAAGTAGCAAAACTTAAGCTAGCAAACCAAACTTTAGAATGGACTAGAGATAGCTAGGGTTGGGGGGATGAGGTGATATTGAGAGCGTCAACCACAGATGGTATAACGTATATGTTCTAGTACATTTCCTGTCTTTCTGTTTAAAAATTTGCAACCAATCTATGGTTCATCTAAGTAAAAGGTTTATTTTATTAAAGTCAATTTTTTTATTTCCATCTTTGTGTTCCCAGTTATAGAGGGTTCTTCTCTACTTTGACATAAGTAAGGTATTGTCACTGGAGTAACCTAGAATTTTCATGGGCTGAAATTCATCTCTGTATTGCAGGTATTTTATAAATATTATATACAAAACATGCATTTTATATAAATAAATAAGCTGCTTTCTTTGAAAGCAGGTCATCTCAATGTCCCTACCTGCCAAGTCTATTGGGGGCAGCTTAAGTCTACTTGGCAGGCTTAAGGGGCCTCTTCTCTCCTTTATTATCTCTATTCTCGAGGGCGGACCCCCTGCCTGCACAACTCCGAGGGGGCCCTGAAAGCTTTATAAACTCAGCCCAATTTCTTGCCTTTGGAGATGTGAAAAGAGTGCCCCGCCCCCTCCTATGAAAAGAGGAATTTGATAGTTTCAGTGCTTTTAAATCAAAGTTTGAAGTCCCTAATCCCTCAGCACGCAGGACTCCCACCCCAAGGCTTACGACCCCCTTTCCTCACACCTTAAGTGCTCTGGACTGGCCCTGGAACTCCTTGTCCCACTCCACAGTTACTGTGGCTCTGTGAGGAGAAGTCACCCAGGACCTGTGTTACTTCCCTTGCGAAGAAACAGAATTATCGTGAAAAATCGGGTGGAAATCATTTCGTTTTTGTCCCTAAAGTAAGGGAAGGATGTGCCTAACCATCCCTAGGAAAAAGAACTTTGAGAGGCAAAGGAGCGATCCGGTAATTTGGAAGAAAAACAGAAAGTGGTCTCTCATGGCCCTGGACTTCCTTTGGAGTTGGGAGATTTGAGGACGCCTAGCCGAGTTGCCTTTGAGGTTGTGGGAAAAAGAAATGGATAGCACGAAGCTTGAGGCTTCTGGGATCCTTTCCTGATCAAACCCGGGTGATTTGGTGCGGGACATTTTAATATTTTCTCTCTTTTGTGAGGTGGAACAAACACAACTTGGGCGCAGCGCGGCGGCTTGGAGGCTGCCAGCCGGACGGGCGGCGGGCGCACCAATCAGCGCGCGCCTGCGCTCTATATATACAGCTTCGGCAGCGCCTTCCCGGCACCGCGTCCTCGAACCTCAGAATGTCCGAGGCCGCTCCTGCTGCCGCGCCCGCCGCGGCGCCCCCCGCGGAAAAGACTCCTGTTAAGAAGAAGGCTGCTAAGAAGCCTGCGGGGGCGCGCCGCAAAGCGACTGGGCCCCCGGTGTCCGAGCTCATCACCAAAGCTGTGGCCGCCTCCAAGGAGCGCAGCGGGGTGTCGTTGGCTGCGCTCAAGAAGGCGCTGGCGGCCGCTGGCTACGATGTGGAGAAGAACAACAGCCGCATCAAGCTGGGTCTGAAGAGCCTGGTGAGCAAGGGCACCCTGGTGCAGACCAAGGGCACCGGCGCCTCTGGTTCGTTTAAGCTCAACAAGAAGGCGGCTTCCGGGGAGGCCAAGCCCAAGGCTAAGAAGGCGGGTGCGGCCAAGCCCAAGAAGTCCGCGGGAGCCGCCAAGAAGCCCAAGAAGGCTGCGGGTACGGCCACCCCGAAGAAGAGCGCCAAGAAGACCCCCAAGAAGGCGAAGAAACCCGCCGCGGCTGTTGGCCCTAAGAAGGTGGCCAAGAGCCCAAAGAAGGCTAAGGTTGCCAAGCCCAAGAAGGTCAAGAGCGCATCCAAGGCTGTGAAGCCCAAAGCCGCGAAGCCCAAGGTTGCCAAGCCCAAAAAGGCAGCGCCTAAGAAGAAGTAGATTGTTTAACTGCTGTTGACTGCTTCTCCTACCCCAACGGCTCTTTTCAGAGCCACCACTGATCTCCGGAGGGAGAGCTGACACTTGTTTACTCATAGTGCTGCCGGGGCGTGTCCGTGCTCCGTGGGCCGGTCCTATGACTTTTCTTTCCTCCCCTCGGCGCCCTGCCCAGCTGCCGCGCCAGAGACCTGTCTCGCGGGTGGTGGACTTGGGATGGTCGCCATCTCCGCCCTGCGCTCTGAGCTGCGAGAACCAGCCTCCGAGTCGGGTGTTCGTATGTATTGGATTAAGGGGGATTCGAAAGTCCCGCTCTGCGCCTGGGTTGGTCTGCGCGTCCCGCCGCGGTTTCTCCGGTGCCACTAGGTGGAAGCCAGAGTAATCCTCCCGCTTATTTGCAGCAGTCAGTCGTGCTGTAAAGTTCAGAACTGTGGCCCGGCTGACACCGCGAGGAGAATGGGAATCGGCAGCTACGTCCTGCAGATAAGGGGCGAATTGAAACGGCTTTGCGGTGGCAGAGGCTGCCCTCCCCCGCGGCGAGGGTGGAGGATTGGCCAGGGGTCGTTCCCCTTGAATTTAGCCGTGTCCCCAAATGTTACGAGCTGTGGGCACTGCGATTGTAGGTTTCGTTTAGCCTTACGCTTAAATTTGGTCTGAAACTTTTGAGGTTGTTCTAAAGTGTGTATTTGTGCATCTAAATATTTCCACGCAAAGCAGAAGGAAGTGCTAACTGGAATTGCGCGGAGGCGATGCTGTTTCCAATAAAAGGCTGTAGTTTTCATTAGCAGTGTTTTTTGCATTCTTTCCTAACCGCGGAATTTTTCCTAGACCCGGAAGTTCTGACTCCTGGTATTTGTGTTGGATAGATTTTGGTGAAACCTCAGTTACAGGCACTGCGGTTTCTGGAGGCATAAAGCTCAGTTTCCACAAGGATAATCTAGTGTGAGTTATCTCTTGGAGTTTAGCGCTAGGAAGAGAAAGGAGGGAAGGAAATGCTATGGTTTCTTAATAATTTTGAGTTGATTACCCCCACACACACACACACCCACGGTACTGGGGATTTAACCCAAGGCCTTTGCACTAAACTACACGTCCTCAGTCCTTTTTAATTATTTAGACAGCATCTCATTTAGTCGCCAAAGGGTCGGAGCTGTAGATAACTGTCTTGCAATCCTGCCTCAGCCTTCTGGAGTGCTGGAATTACAGGTTTGTGCTACCATGCCCGACTTTGTGTTGATATTTTTACATCAAGTATTTGTGCTCTTTGTATTAAGTCTGACTACATACATGGCCCCATTCGCATCCCCCAAAACCATTTGAGTGTTCATTCTGCATCTCCTTCCCAATTTGGATTTCACCTTTATCTTAGTCTAAATTCCCTCCAGACTAAATCTTGGATTTGTTACATTCCTTTGATCTTTTTGGCCATTTGTAAGGGAGGATTGAGCTGTTTTAAATACTGTTCAGAACCCTACCTGCAATATTCAGAATACCGGACATATAATATAGGTACTTGTAGTAACTGATGTTATAATATGACCAGTAGCTGATAGGAATGAGACTTCTCTCGTTATTGTTACTTTTTCAGATTCTGGTTTATTTCCTTTTCTATATGTACTTGAAGATGTCCTCCAACCTCCCTTCATCACTCATTAAAAAAATCCATTGATCATTTTATTGGGATTCTGTTGAATTTATAGATTATCTTGTAGAGATGAAGTTTTCTTATTGAAGTTTGAGACTTTTTTTTTTTTTTTTTCCTTTTTTTTTCCGGTACTGGGAATTGAATCCAGGACCATTGCACTGAGCTATATTCTCTAGCCTCCCTCTTCCCCTGCTTTTTTCTTTCCTTTTTTTTTCTTTTTGAGACAGGGTCTCCTTGATTTGCCCAGGCTGAGCTTGAACTTGTGCTCCTCCTCCCTTAGCCTCCCAGAGTGCTGGGACCACAGATATTGCCACCACGCTTGGCATTTTAGCATTCCTTGCTGCCTTGTACCTACTTTGTCTTTGTGTGGACAGTGCAACTCTAGAATGCCCTCTGGTTTCATCCTGACCTTCTCTGGTCTCAACCTGGTTTCAAGTAACAGTGTTTTCTAATATATACCACCTTCTGTGTACTAAAATATTGAAGATAAAGCATCTGACCTTAAGCAATAGATTGATCCAAAAGTCATGGGCCAATTTGAGCCAATCAGTAATTTCACATTCAGGAACTGGAATTGAATTTTAGAAACAGGTGATCTGGTGTCTGGTGTCTGGGGCTGGAGATGCCTTTTCTTACACCACAAATGAGAAACCAAGATACCTATTGGGCAGAAAGAATAGAACAAAACAGGATTGCAGAGCCAGGCATAGGTGAGAGATGTATGGAGCCATACTGCCTGGCTTCTTGTCATCTCAGTTCCTGGATCTTTGGACCAACCGAACTCTATCACTGGGTCACCTCCCTAGCTTGGGTTGAATCAAATTGCAGGAACAGGAGACCTAAAAAAGATCCTCTAGATACAATCACATTCTAATGGAAAGGGGTCTTGGGCTTCAAGAAATGATATGTTTGGGGCAAGTGAGCAGGAAGTATACGGACAAAGCTAGTGGAAAGTGAGAATTATTTTAGTAAGGATTGTTCATGAAGACTCATCTCAGTACCACCTCCCTATCTGAACTGGTAAGAGTTGCCCTGCTTTTCCTGTAGAGGACATCTCATTAGGAAAACTTATGCCACCTTTATAAAGTGCAATTTATGCTCTACTTTAAGGTAGGTAAGGGGAAAACTCCTCCCATGTCTATTGATGTTAAATTGCCTTCAGCTCAAAATAGTCTTTTTTTTTTTTTTTTTTTTTTTTTAATGTGAGTACTGGGAGTCGAACTCAGGACCTCGCGCTTGCCAGCAGGCACTTGTGCTGCTGAGCGATATCACCAGCCCTTTTTTTCCTTTATGTGGGCACCGGGAGTTGAACTCAGGACCTCGCGCTTGCCGGGCAGGTGCTTATGCCCCTGAGCTATCTCACCGGCCCTCAAAATAATCTTTATGCCACTATGGCATGTGTAATGGTGACATTTTGATTCCCCTCTAAAACTATAATATTGATTATTATTAAGAGTATCATTTCAACTTTTTGTTTAGGATTATAAAATAAATATTGACAAATAGCAATAATATATTCATATAATTCCCCAAACACTGCTGTTTAGCCAAAAATGCCAACAAATTTTTCATAAACTAGATTGCCAATGTAACCATGAAAATTCAAGAAGTTGGCCAGGTAGATAGAAGTGTAACACAGAAAGTAGAGCTACTCATAATACATTATTCACATTTTCATACAAGTGATCTAATGACTGAAAAATTAAACACCCTGTTGCTACCCTAGGTAAAATTCCAGATATGGACTATGTGAACCTGAGGGGAAAGGTAGACAGTATCTGTGCTTGAAATCCATGCTGGAGGTGAACATGCTCCCTACAGACAGGATTGCCTCATTTCAGAAGGGAACAGTGATTTAGTGACAACAACAGCCCTGAGAACTATCAATTTCTTTCTTTCTTTTTTGTTTTGTTTTGAGACAGGGTCTCACTATGCAGTTCATGCTGATCTTGGACTAAGTAGCTCAGGCTGGCCTTGAATTTGCAGTGAGTGATCCTCCTGCTTCAGCCTCCTGAGTACTAGGATTACAGTTGTGCGCCACCAAGCCCAGCTAAGAACAAGCAATTTCTTACTATTTATTTACAGCACATCAAGTACTGTTGCTGATTAAATTTGTTTTCAACACATTCTTATTGCTGCACTTTGAGGTAGGTGCCATTATATACCTAGTTTTAGAACTGAAGAACTGAGGTTTATTACAGGGAATCAGCTAGAAACCAGTGGGTTCAGAAAACGTTGAATGTGGTTCTGTTTCTACTTCCATGGTACCAGGGCCAGGGCCTGGTGGTGGCCTTTGTCACTCTCAGCATGAGGAAGCTGGACAAAAGGCTTAGCTCTCAAATTCCATTTCAATGTTAGTTTCAGTTTGACAGCATCGATTATGTGTAATGGTCAGCTTCTGCTCTGTGAATATCACAGATACTCACATGTGCCTCAGAAAATTAAGAGCCACATTTAACATCTAGTGCCATATTAAAGTAAAAAGAAAGAACTAAAGTTATTTTAGCATGTTAGTCAATATTATTTCAATAAGCAATCTAAAAATATTGAATTAATATTTTTTGTATGTGCTAAGTCTTTAAAATCTGGTAGGTATTTTACATTTAAAGCACATCTCAGCTGGGTATGGTGGTGCACGCCTGTTATCCTAGCACTTGGGAGGCTGAGGCAGGAGGATCGTAGTGAGTTCAAGGCCAGACTGGGCTACACAAGCAAGTTCAAAGTTAACCTGCACGACATATAGAAACCCTGTCTCAAACCCCCCCCAAAAAGCACATCTCAATTTATATTAGCCACATTTCATGTGCTTAATAGCCGCATATGGCAAGTGGCTGCTATCTTGAACAGCATAGCTCTTAAACTAATGGTAAAAACACAAATACAGAGCCCACCAAAAAAAAAAAAAAAAAAAAAAAAAAAAATATATATATATATATATATATATATATATATATATATATACACATTTCAGGAAAAGAAAAATAGTATGATTTTTTTCAACACATGGTGTTACCCATGTCTGGGGGACCTAGAAGATGTCGTATATCACAGAAAACCCACTACACTGCCAGCCCTCAGAGAAGAAATTGAAAGTGCACGTGCAGCAGTCTCAATGCCCAAGGTTACCCAAGCAGCAGTTTGTCGTACTAATTACTGTCGGAAGCTAATGGCCACCACTTCAAGCACCTCTTGTAATTGTAGAGGCCAAAGGTAAATTGTATTAACTTTGTGAGGTCTCAATAAATTTGGTATTAAAATATTTACACAGATTTTTATTTTCCTGAAGTGAGTATACATTTTTTTTTTTGGCAGACTCTGTACTTGCTCTGGGGCAGACTCTAGATATTTTCAAGGAAACAATAATTCTGTCCTGGTCCTAAAGAGTATTCCAAAGACCTGATGTCCCTTGAATTGATACTCTTACCACATATACTGAACTACGGGTCTCACAAGGTCCAGGAATAAAGTCATGGGCCAAAAGGAGGAAATTAGGAGAGCTTTTATTGGAAATAATAATAATAGCTCCTGGATTTCCAGGAGAGGTCTCAAGTTGGTAGCTGAATAGCTCCTTGATAGAGCACTAATTATGGATAAGTAGAGCAAAGGAACTGCTCAACTGCTTAGTGGCCACTTATCGCAGGTGACTCTCTGTATTTAAAATGTTCAATTGGAACTGAGTCTTTCTAACCCAGTTCTTCAACATACACGGTTTAAAGGAAACTGGTATTTTAGAGAAAAATCCTGGTTATTTTGCATTTTAAATTTCTCACAGCTCAGGAACTTGGTAGAGAGAGGCTGCAACTCCCTTTAGTAGGGAGGAGGCTGCATTCCATGTTGCCTGAGGAAATTCACTGAACAATTTTTAAAAATTTTATTAATAGTACATGTTTAGGCCAAGAGTGGTAGCACGCACCTGTAATCCCAACACTTGGGAGGCAGAGGCAGGATGATTGCTGCGAGTTCAAGGCTGGTCTGGGCTACATAGTGAGCTCAAGGCATAGTAAAACCCTGTCTCAGGGGGAAAAAAAGTACATGTTTGTAATACATAATGTTTACATATCTTATGGGAGTTGGTGCATGTACACAACACATCTTAATTCCTTTCTTCATCCCCTTTTCCTCCCATCCCCCCATCCATCCCCTTACTTTCATTTATTTATCTTTTTGTACATGTTTGCAGTACATAATGTTTATTTATATTCACTGGATTTTAAAGTTCTCAAATCTTAGGAGCTTAGTGAGGAGTGGCTACAACTCCCTTCAGTAGGGAAGGGGGCTGCATTCGTGTTGCCTGAGGAAGTTCATTCTTGATCCACAGTCCTAGTTTCCTGTCTATTCTTATTTTAATTCTTATCAGTATGGCTTGCCACCCAGCTCTATCTCAGGCCCTTCCCCTAGGTAGATGCCTTAATCATAAGTTAACTAAATATTTTCTACAATACTACCCACTTCACCTCACACCAGGTCTCCGAACAGCTGACTCTGGTGACAATATGGCTCAGGCCAGGATAATCACAGCCCCTCCCCATCTACCCTGTGTCAGCCCTGTTTCTGAAATAGAATTACCTTTGAGGAAGAAACTATATTTGATAATCCACTTGTGGGTAAATTCATTAATCAGAAAATATTGAAGATCTGGGCTCGATGAGACTGGCTAGTAGTAAGAATTTGGCCAATTTACTGAAATCTCTTAGGCTGAAGTTCCTCTGTAAATTGAGAGGCAGAGAGATTGCCTTGAAATGTAGAGAGGCCAGTCACTTCACATAGCACTTGACCCATGGAAAATAATCCTTAGCTCTTAGGCTGCCTCTGGGAATCTGTTGTCATTTCCTTCCATCTCTAAAGGATGATGGTATTCAGTACTGAATGGATCTATAAAACTTTCCAAACTGACCTTAGCATTGAATATGTTATGTTCAAATTGATTAAAGTTTTTTCTTTTCTTTTTTTTTTTTTTTTTTCTTTCTTCTGGTATCCCTGTGAGAATAGTACCACCATCCAAAGCATCCTAACTTAGAGACCCGGGAGTCATCTCCAGTTAGATGAATCTCAGCTCAGCGCATTTCCTTGGAGGTGTATGCAATACAACACGATGTCAGAGAAAGGGCACATGTAATTTGAAAATGCCAGGGCTCAGAGGCAGATTTACCCTGAAGCTAAAACAAAGTAAAATGTCAAATCTATCACACGTCTAAGGCCTTGGGTGGGGCCCTAGGCATAAATTTAGTTTGTCTCAGATTTTTTGCTTTGTTTTGTTTTTGGTTTTAATTTGGGATATTTTAGTCATAGCTGGGTAAGACCTTTTTTTATTTCTACTCAATTTTTCCTTCAATTACAGTTCAACTTAATCTGATTGTGTTGGAATGCTGATAAGAATATTTGGAATTAGGAGAACAGAAAATATTTGAATATGTGTTTACTATGGGGTTAATGAGATATATAATGTGATTTTCAGATGCACTCATGTATAGGTAAATTGTTATTGCTGGAGTCAATTTTTTTGGTTTTATTTTTTTTGTTTGTCTTTTGGTCTTTTGAGACAGGGTCTTGCTACGTAGTTCAGGCTGGCCTTGAACTGGAGGTGATCCTCCTGCCTCAGCCTCCCAAGTGCTGTGATTACAGGTGTGTGCCACCACGCCTGGTTTGCTGGCCAATTTGATGTAACAAGGTCCTCAAAAAAATTTCTAATGCTCCCTGGGATGACTCACCTGGATTCCTGGTGAGATTCAAGGCTGGAGATCACCTTAAGCATTCACGTTTTCATAGAACCAGTGCCAGGAGGGAGCACATAGTGGGAAAGAATTAAGATTTCACACAAAGCCAGTAGCTAGGCTGGGAAGAATTCTTCCAAATTTTACCTCCCATATAGAGGAAGACTCACAATATTTCCAACATTTGGAAACAATTCTAAATAAAAATGTAAAACTTGACATTACCAATTTGTTTTTGAGCTGAAACTCTTCGAAGTTATCAAAAAATAAATTATGATTAAAAAACGAAAAGACTGAATTCTTTTTCCAGTGTATAGAAATTACAAAATAAATTTTTCCTAGATAGCTACAGTATTCAGTCCAAAGTATAGAAACAGCATTTCAATGCTATAGTGGAGTCAATTAAAAATGCTTTTTAAAAATTTAGTGTTGACTATGGCTTTTTAAAAATATATAAAATTAGAAGTTGTGTAATTATATTTTCCCATTATACTCAAGTATATTTGTAATGTTGTATTTTAGCTGGGCCTGGTGGAACAAGCCTGTAATTCCAGCACTGGGGAGGCTGAGGCAGAAGAATTACTGCGCGTTCAGGCTAGACTGGGCTAAAATGAGTTCGGGAATAACCTGGACAACACCGTGAGACTCTGCCTAAAAAACTTTTTTTGTATTGTAGCTTTTAAGTTACTGCAATTTAGGCCCAAGAAAAGTTTAATTTACTCTAGTAACATCAAACTCTTTAGTTTCACTTATTAAAAATGGGACATGAGTAACAACGAACAAACGTAGCTGGTCACTCTGGTCTTAAGATGCTTCAGGAAGCATTTGGATTGTAATAGAAACTTGTATTATTGCTCATCCTTATCTAAGTAGTGAAAGAAAATCAAGATCAGTTTTTTACAGGACCATATACTACACAATTATTTTGAACGCAAACTAAGAAACAAAAAAACCCCAAAGAATCTCTTAAATGCTACAGCAATATCAGTGGAATGTTCTACAGCTGCTTTTAAAACATTGTGGGTGGCTCTTAAAAGAGCCTTTTCAGTTGCAGCTTGATTGATAAGTTTATGCCCTCTCCCCGCGGATGCGGCGCGCCAGCTGGATGTCCTTGGGCATGATGGTGACCCGCTTGGCGTGGATGGCACACAGGTTCGTGTCCTCGAACAGACCCACCAGGTAGGCCTCGGAAGCCTCCTGCAGCGCCATGACAGCTGAGCTCTGGAAGCGCAGATCGGTCTTGAAGTCCTGCGCGATCTCACGCACCAGGCGCTGGAACGGCAGCTTGCGGATCAGCAGCTCGGTGGACTTCTGGTAGCGCCGGATCTCGCGCAGCGCCACGGTGCCGGGCCGGTAGCGATGCGGCTTCTTCACGCCGCCGGTGGCCGGCGCGCTCTTGCGGGCAGCCTTGGTGGCCAGCTGTTTGCGGGGAGCCTTGCCGCCGGTGGACTTGCGAGCGGTTTGCTTAGTTCGAGCCATCAAGACAAGCAGGAGAAAAAGCAACAGACTAGTAAACGCAGCTACAGTTGTCCTTAAATATACTTAGAAGCATTCTGATTGGCCTTACAATTTTTCAAAAGACACGCGCGACAAAATCATTGGCTGAAAGATAAACCGTATGATTGGTTGATTGGAAGAGAGTCTAATTGCACAAACGGCTCTAACGTCATCCTCTGGGCCAGAGAGAACGAATTCTCTAACGTTATAGTTTATCCTGTCACCAAGTGCGATGTGCAGTTGGAACCATTTTAGGGTCATATTAGTATATGCTTTCTGATTAAGTCTGAATGGGACTTGAGATTGTAAATTAACACAATCATCGTTTAGGAAGTAACGCTGGACAACCAAGCTTTCAAGTTATTTTCGCTAAAATTTTAAGTTCATTTGGGAAACCTGCAGTGCTTCCCCCAAGTTTCCCTCTTCTGTTCAATGGATTGTGACATTTCAAATTTGTTTCTCCAACCATCTATTTTTAGTATAGAATATGACCCGATAAACCTTATAATAATTAATGAGACTTAACATCTAACATGTTTGAGTTTTTCAGATAGTTGTAAAAACATAGGTCTTATAATACTATGAGTGAAAGCTAACAGCTCTTCTCATGATGACGTAGTGGCTCTGAAGAGAGCCTTTAGATACAAACGGGACTTCAAACCTTTGCTGTGTCCTGGACTTCACTTGCCCTTGGCCTTGTGGTGGCTCTCGGTCTTCTTGGGCAGCAGCACAGCCTGGATGTTGGGCAGCACGCCACCCTGCGCGATCGTCACCTTGCCCAGCAGCTTGTTGAGCTCCTCGTCGTTGCGGATGGCCAACTGCAGGTGGCGCGGGATAATGCGCGTCTTCTTGTTGTCGCGCGCCGCGTTGCCCGCCAGCTCCAAGATTTCCGCCGTCAGGTACTCGAGCACGGCCGCCAGGTACACCGGGGCGCCGGCGCCCACGCGCTCGGCGTAGTTGCCTTTGCGGAGCAGGCGGTGCACGCGGCCCACGGGAAACTGCAGCCCGGCGCGGGACGACCGAGTCTTGGCCTTGGCGCGAGCCTTGCCACCCTGCTTCCCGCGTCCAGACATTGTTCAGCAGTACAGCAGCAAAAATCACTGAAAGACTATGAAGAAACATATTTATAGCCACGGCAGGGCTGAATTACTAAGCCATCTCATTGGTGAAAAAGGCTGTTTCTCTGTCCAATAGAAAAAGAGAACGTAATTCCTTTATTTGCATTAGGCCCTCCCCTTCAGGATAGAGTCATCTTTTTTGTCCAATCAGTAGTGAAGGATCTCAAACCCTCATTTGCATTACGGGACTATAAATAAAAGGTCTCAGATTTCTTTCACTTGCTATCTTTGTTGTTTGCATTGGTTGTACGTTATCTTTTCTACAGCTATTAGATATAAGCGATGCCTGAGCCTTCTAAATCAGCTCCTGCCCCGAAGAAGGGCTCTAAGAAGGCCATCACTAAGGCTCAGAAAAAGGACGGCAAGAAGCGCAAGCGTAGTCGTAAAGAGAGTTACTCTATTTACGTGTACAAGGTGCTCAAGCAGGTGCACCCCGACACAGGCATCTCGTCCAAGGCCATGGGCATCATGAACTCCTTCGTGAATGACATCTTCGAGCGCATCGCTGGGGAGGCGTCGCGCCTGGCGCACTACAACAAGCGCTCGACCATCACGTCCCGCGAGATCCAGACGGCCGTGCGGCTGCTGCTGCCCGGGGAGCTGGCCAAGCACGCCGTGTCCGAGGGCACCAAGGCCGTCACCAAGTATACCAGTTCCAAGTAAGTGCCACTATAGGCACTTCTTAAACCAAAGGCTCTTTTCAGAGCCACCCACTTTGTCCAAAGAGAGCCATAACTATTGTTTCTTATATCTAGTGCGGTTTCCTGGTTTCAATTCGGTTAGAGCCAATGATCATTAGGTTTTAACAATAACACCGAAAACGCCAATCTCACCTTTTGGTTTTAGGTCTATGGTTTTTGTTCTGTTTTGTTTTGTTTTTTGTTTTTTTCCCTGTAAAAGCTGGGCAGTTTTTTAATTACTTGGGCACGCCCACGACTCCCCTTCCTAATAGCACATTTCTGATGAGGCTTTGAACTTTCCTAGTAGGTCAGGTATTGGTTAGGGGATCTTGGAGGGTGGGGTTCTTCCCGGGTTCGTTTGGCGGTGGGGGTAGGGAATCGTGGAGGATGCTTTAGTGCTAGAGCTTTCGCTAGCTGTGTAAATTCTGTATTAGAGCATAGGAACATCAATAAGTGAAACTGCTTCTGGGCACCTCAGTGGAGTACACCTGCAGTTCTTCGAACAATGGAATTCCAGATTTCGAGTTGTAATTGTTTACTGACGCTAGCAACTACTCCAAAACCATTAAAATTTTTCTCGTATCCCAGAAAACCTGGGCCAATTAGCTGCTGAAGCCTAGAATGGAGCCAGAGTGTTGGCTGGAGCTTAGAGAGGGACAAAGTGTTTGAATTTCGCGGCTTTCTCCATCTGGCTCCACTTAGAGCCCACAGGGAGGGCCCTTAACGGGGAGGAAGACAGCTGGTTTCCTCTACAAGCCTTCTTCCCAAAAGTCCGCGACTCCAAAAATAATGACTAGAAAGACAGAAAGAGCATTGGGTAAGAGAGTCAAGGGGTTGTCTGGGTCTAGTGCAGAGGAGGAGAAAAATAGGCGGGTGTGTGTGAGTGAGGTGGTAATGAAAAGGGCATCCTATTAAAAAGAAAAATAATTACAGTAAGGCTGCAAGTGCCTTATGCAGCCACATTAAGCAACGTGTTTAGATAAAGACACCTCAAAAATAAACTTTTAAAAAGGTAGATTAAAAAATCATCTGGATAGCACACAATATGTTAATAAACCACTGTGTGAGAATCAGTTTCAGTATACACAGAGCTATTGTGAAAGGTTTGGGTTAAAAATCCATGTCTTAAATTGTAAAACGCCCCTTTCCCCAAGGATTAAGGTGCTCAGCTTGACACGATGTTGGTGAAAATCCTGATAGTACTATTATTTCTTAACATTTTTCATGTGATCTTTAGAAGTAGGGATTATTTTTCTCTCCAGGTTGTCTTTCATGGCTGTTTTGCTTGCCGGTTCCTTTCTTCTTTGTCTCTTTTTCCCTTTCTCTTCGAAGTAAGGTATTATTATATATAACTAAGTTAGAAATATTATTGGCAGTCAGATAGGGCTCTGCCCTTGGGAGAGTCAGTGCAGGAAATGAAAACTCATTACAACTGTGGCCTGAGGTACATCTGTTAGAGGCCAGGCCTCAAGATAAAGACGAAATGACTAGGCCTACTTGCTTCCCCAAAGGCTAAGTGGTAATACCTGGTCTAATAAAGTCTGGATAGACATCAGTCACTCCAGTAGGTGACCAAGACGCTCAGACTCATCCCTTCCTGAGAAGTTCTTTGTTCTTTCCATGCACACTTGCTGCATGACTTGCTTCCCCATTGGATCAATATTACCTAAGCAGTTCTATACTTATAATCTTATTGGTTGAGTATAACTTTAACCCATGTTGTACCCACATGGTTGTGCTCTACAAAATTTACCCTGAATAGTGGGGAACCCTCAGCAACCCATTTGGTACCCCTCCTTCCTCTCAGGAGCTGTATCTCTCCCCCTCCATAAATATTTCCTACTTTTAACTTCTTTTGTTCCTTAGAATTCATTCTTTGATTTTGGGGAACAGGAACTCAGCATATCAGAAATCTAGCAGGTTGGGAGTTGTATTTCCCCTGTATTTTTTGGAGGTCCTCTATCATTGCTGTATCAGTATCAAGAATACTTGATATTTTACTAGAATTGTACCTTTGACAGCCCCACACTAAGACTCAGGCCTCCTAAGATCAAAGCTCCACCTTTTTGCCATCTATACTGATATTCAGTAAGCACATGCAGTGTTTTTTGTTTTCAAATTAGGTGTTTGAGTGAGAAGTGGTGAGTAGTGAGAAGTCAGAAATGTTCATAAATCTTCCAGATGGTCCTCATGAAGCTCCACCTTTGGACACAGTCTAGCTAGGGAGCAATCCCAGGAACCTGAGTGAAACTACAAGTTTTTATACATCCCCTTCAGTAATAAACCCCCACATTTTCTGCAGAGCTGAAGTCTCTGTTACTAAACAAAAGAGAGCAAAACCACCTATAATATGTTCTGGATTCTCCTTTTAGTAAGGGGAACATTCCTCTATCTACCCATAGGAAGAGCTGAATTTGTAGAGGGAGCTGTGCGTGGCTGTGCTCTGGATGACTGAAACTAAATTGGAAGGGTCTTGAGAAAATTTTGAGAGATTAAAGGAATTTGGAAAGGAAAGGCCCACAAAGAGATAGATGACAGAAGGTCCAGGTACTGCTTAAGATTGGGGAAAGAAAGGACATAGTCCGGAGATGAGAAACGTCCTGGGCCTGCTTCATGGCAGGTGGGAGGACACAGACTTTGCAGTTCTATCTTCAGCATCTCTCAGAAACGCTCTTGCGTTTTCCTTGTCTTTCCATTTCCATTAACTAATACTTATTTTTAAATAAGGTTGTTTTATAAAAATTTCCTAGAAAAATAATGGCCTGCCTATTTTAAAAATAACAACCACAGGGCCGGTGAGACGGCTCAGCGGCTTAAGCGCCTGCCTTGCAAGCGCGAAGGCCCGAGTTCGACTCCCGGATCCCACATACGAAAAAGGGGCCGGTGATATCGCTCAGTGGCACGGGTGCCTGTTGGCGCGCGAGGTTCTGAGGTCGTCCCCCCGGTACCCACAAAAAAAAAAAATAAATAAAAAAAAAAAATAACAACCACTACAAGTAGTAATTTCAAATACATACATTGATGGCTTTCAGGACAAGGTACCCCAAATGAGACATGGTTATATCATTCTTCTAAAGCAGGTGACCTCCTGATAACTGGTGTAAGGAGCTTGAAGACATAGGGCCCTAACAAAGAATGAATATACAGGCCTTTCTAAGTCCCATGCTGTGTCACCACGTAACCCTTTGATCATATTCCTTTGTTGATTACACTTCACAGCTACCCACTTCTTCACCAAACTTATCGTAAGCATACCTGGGTTTCCTTGTTTTTTGGATCTGAAGTCTACATTGTCATGTGAATGTTACGTTAAATAAATTTGTGGGCTTTTCTTAGATTTATCTGCTATGTTAGGAGGGTCAGCCATAAACCTAGTGATGGGTGAAGAAAAAATACATCTTTTCTCCCCTACAAATTAAAAATCAATTGTATTTCCACCAACCAGGACATTTTGGTAACCAATGTTTCAAAAATTTTGCCTGTATGAACCTTTACATGAAGATATATAAATATTATGTAGAGGAGATAAAAGTTTTGCTTTACTATTATCTTTAAAATTTAAGTAAAGTGTTTTAATTTTCATAATAGTTCATTGTAGGTACGTAATTGCTCTTTTATTGACTTTCCATATTTTAGAATTATGAATCATGTTACTACACCAATATTTTCTGATGCTCCTCTACATACTTATGATATTGCTCTAGGGGAAATGATAGAGGTGGCTTTTATAGATCCAGTAAAATCTGTATAAAACTCTATACAGTATTTTAAAATATATCTCCAAGTTGCTATCTTTAAAATTTGTGTACAGTTGTCACCAGAGAGTGTTAATATGCTAACATTTTTTTTTTTTTTTTTTTTTTGAGGCAGGATCTCACTATACAGATCAGGCTGGCCTTGAATTCACTTTGTAGCCCCCCTGGCCTCGAACTCAGCGATCTTCCTGCCTCAGCCTCCTGAGTGCTGGGATTACAGGTGTATGCCACCCTTCCCGGCCCAAAAAGTATTCTTGAACAATGAGTATTGTCAGTCTTTCAAACCTTTTCAAATGGGAGACATAAAAAGTAAAACTTATTGTGGTTTTCACTTTGAAAACAATTATTTGAGGCTATCCATTCAGATAGTGACCCTTCTATTATTGGATTGGTCATGCCTCTTCGTTTTCCTGTTGTGATGGTGTTGTACTTATAGTCTTTCGAAGATGGTTTCTGTGTTTTAATAGGTTATGTTATTGGTGCAGGAGAAATATAACTCCTGACCTGTTAGATGTCAAATGTGCTGAGTTTGTGGTCTCACACCATCAAGGAATGAAGTCCCAAATCAAAGGAGGAAGTTAGGAGAGATCTATTGGAAATAAGGAGAAGAAGAATAACTCCTGGATTTCCCAGGAGGGGTCCTGAGTGGGTGACCACCAAGGCCTTTTATCAGGGATAATTTGTGTAGCAAAATGACAATGTGGGTTCAGTGCGGGTCTAACTACAATTAACTTATAGAATTACAAGTATAGCTGCTTAGCTAATATTGATCCAATAGGGAAATAAGTTATGTAGCAAGGGTATATGGAATGAACAAAGGCATTTTTGAGAAGGGGAGTATGGATCTGGATGTTCTGGTCACCCATCTGGGTGATTGATGCCTACCTAGGCCCACTGGACCAGGTGGTGCTAATAACAGGACAATCTCAAGTTGCTGTTTATCTTTCAGGCCAGGCTACTGCATCTTCATCCTGAGGCCTGGCTCTCTTCTGTTCATCTCCAGCCACAACTGTGATGTCTTTATCTTTTTCTTCTGACTTCCTAGAGGGCCCAATCCTTCTCTGAGTGTATATTAATTTCTAGCTAACTTAGCTATCTATATTACTGTTATTATGGGTTACATTTTTAAATGATTAACAAGTACAAATTTATTTCATCTTCACAAAAGCTCAGTGAGGTATGAATAACATTATTCCTGTTTTACAGATTAAAACAAGTGATATAACCACTATATATTTGATAATTTTGGTTTAGTTTTGCTTTCAACTGCTAAGAGGGATATTGGATTCTCTGCCTATAGTTGTGGACAGAAGTATTTTTCCTATCAATTTTATCAGTTTTTGCACACACATTTTGCAATTCTGTTCTTTGGTGCATACTTATTTAGATTTGCTTGGTTTTCTAATTGGTGTGATCCTTTTATCATTATGTACCGTTCCTCTCAATCCCTGCTCATTTTCTATCTTCTGAAGTTTTCTTAGCTGATACTAATACATACAGATACTCTTGCTTCCTTTTGGTTAATTTTGTATGGCTTGTCTTTTTGAATCTTTGATTTTAACCTACATTTTTAGTTATATTTGCAGTAAGATTTTTCTAGACACTGTACAGCTGGGGTGTTCATTTTTATGCACTTGGCTACTCTGTTTTTGAATTGGTATATTTACACCATTTTCACTTAGTATAGCTATTAATACAATAGGACTTAAGGTTGTGAAGTGTAGCACAATATGTCACTGTAGCATAAAGATTATTTGAATTAAAGGAAATTGAGAAGAAGCAGATACAAGAAAAGCTCTCTGCTCTCTCCCTATTTCCCTAAATGCAGGACATAAATTTACAAAAGTGTCCCTCCTCCCCTCTCTACCAGGAAGGACAAAAAGTTAATCACTGGGAGACTTGAGACTCCTCAGCCTAGAGAATGCATGAGAGGAGTCTGCAGTGGCCCTTTTGTTCTATTAGTCTTACACACATCCGCCATCCTACAACCTGTCACTTCTAGAGATTCAAAGTCCTTTTCTTCTCTTGTCAGGATTTCATATTGTGTTACTGCTCTTTGTCCAATTTGCTTCATACATGTTCCTCTTCAACTGCTTCTTTGGGTCTTCATTTCTTCAAGGAGGCTGTCATGTCATGTAAAACATGAAATAAATGTGTATGTTTTCCCTCTTGTCAATGTAGCTTTTGTTATAGGGGCCACAGCTAAGAAAAAAGGAATAGGCAAAAATATTCCCACTACTCCCAGGATTTGCCATTTTATTTTTCTTTTGTAGTGGTTTTTGTTTTCTAATATTCTCTAATATTCATTTCTCTTCTTCCAGCTTTCTTGTAGATTACATAAATTTCTAAATTTCAATTTATCTACAGTATTCTCTTTTATAATGATCTTAAATACTTCCTTTACATACATTAATATGTCCACATCAGAGGACGTTATCAACTTTGCTCTAAACATAATTTTGAAACTCAAGAAGATTGCGTTTACCCATAAGTTTGCATTTTCTGTTTCTTTTCTTCCCTCCTATGATTGTTGCCAGAGTCCTCAGCCAGAGGTTGGCTTCTGGGGATCTCAACAGACCAGGTCTGGCCACAGGCCATCATGAGAGTTTAATTAAGAGCAACAGAGAAATGGCAGTGAAGCACAAAAGGACTTTATTTTGGTTTGGCCAGACTGGGAAGAGAGTTGGTGTAGAAAACTCTCTTCCCTGTTTGGATAACAGGTTCAGAATTATATAGAGGAAGGACAAAAATGGGGAGCCAGGAGTGTGCTTGGGCATAGCAATCTCAGCCAGGGTATGGTGTGCTTGTAGGTCTAGTTCTGTGGGGTCTGGTTGGGGCTGCTGCCACCATGGTTTGGGGGATAGTTTACATTCCCAGCATGAGATGATGGCCTGGTGGAAGCTAGGAAGGAAAAGCAATTTAAAAATAACAAGTTAGCAGAAGGAAGGAAATGAAATCAGGACAATGACTGGGTCCTCCATTAAATCCCCCAATTAAAAAAACTCCTGTTATGCTGGGCGTGGTGGTGCACTCCTGTGATCCCAGCACTTGGGAGGCTGAGCCAAGAGGATTGCCCCAAGTTCAAGACCAGCCTGGGCTACATAGTGAGTTCAAGGCCACCCTGCACTACTGAACAAGATCCTGTCTCAAAAAGCCAAAACCAAACCAACCAACCAAACAAACAAAAGAATAAACAAGAACACTGTTACTTGTTACATGATGTTCCTAAAATCTTTGATAATTTCCTTTCTTTTTCAACATCTTGTCTTTCTTCTATAATAGTTATGCTAGTAACAAATTCTATTTTTCATTCATTTGGGAATGCCTTTATTTCCCCATTAATTTTTCAGAGATAAAGAATTCACAGTTGATAGTTTCAATTCTTTTCTTTTAGCCCATGAAAAATGTAGCACTTTCTATTCCTTACATAGTTTCTGATTCAAAAATCTGCTGAAATCAAAGTTAACTTTTCCCTTACAGGTAAGGATTTGTTTTTCCTTTTTGCTGCCTTAAAGCTATTTGCTTTGGGGGTTAGACATGTAGCTCAGTGGTACAGAGCTTGCCTAGCATGCAGTATTTTCTTTGTTTTTAGCTTCTATATGTTTCATTACCATGTGTTTGCGTAAGCTTCTTTAGGTTTATTTTATTTGAGGGTCATTTAGCTTCTTGAAATCTATTGTCAAACTTATGAAACTTTCAGTCACCTTTCTTCAAATATTTTTTCTCAACACCACTTTCTCTTACAATTGAACTTGAATGACATGGGACATGCATTTAGGTATTTTGGTATGGTCCATGATATACGAGATAAAAAGAAAACTGTTTAGCACTACATTGAATTGCTTGTCAGACCTTCAGGTTCACAGCCAACCTACCGCCTCTCCACCTTTCATATCCTGTGGTTTTCTTATATATAATAGCAGTCGTGTATGTGTGTGTGTGTGTGTGTGTGTGTGTGTGTGCGCGTGTGTGCGTGTTTCTGTGAAACAGGGTCTCATTATGTAGCTAAGGCTGGCCTTAAACTCATTGTGTGCAAAGGCTGGCCTCAAATTCATGGTGATCCTCCTGCCTCAGCTTCCCAAATGCTGGCATTAGAGCTCGTACCACCATGCCTGGCATTGATTTTTAACTGTATTTAGCAGAAGGATTACAGAGAATTGTGGCCTACTCTGTTTTGATTTTTATGCTTTTGAAACTATTATGTGTTGCTTCGACGTGGTAATATAGGAGAATAGATCTCCAGCTACTATTTTCAAGCTAACTTTTTTTATATTCAATGGATGCAGTCTTTTATTTTTGTTTTTTAACAGTGTCTTTTGAAGTACCGGAAGTATTTGAACTGGCTTAGAACTTTTGTTAGATAAATGCAATTTACAGATCTGGAGAACATCAATTAGAGATTTCTTTGAAGATTTGTTACCATTGTTAACCTTTTTCAAAAGAAGGGACACATATCTTCTGTTTTAACCAGTGTTCTAAGGTATACAAATGGCCCTCAGCAAATAATCAAGAAATTGAAAGTAGTTTTGGTTCCAGTTCTTGTATTGTCCAGTGAGTGAGAGTCTAGTGTTGAACACATAGACTGAAATCTAGGATCTTTGAAAAGATTTTACTTTCACATTGTGAAATACATTTTTATATATCTATGTCATGACCACTTCATATGGCCACCTCCCACCACATATACACACATACCATATCTAGAACATTGTTGGAGCCTCCATTGTCCAGTAGTAATAAATTGTCCAGTAGTAATATAATTTGAAGTTTTCCAGTGGTTATACTATTATAACAAATATAATCAATAAAGATAATTATAAGTGATGCATTTTACATCTTTAAATACTATTTTTCATATTTATAAGACATCTTAGTTTAGATGAATCCTGCTTCAAGTTCTTAATAGCTGCTTGGGACTAGCGGTCACTGTTTTTTTTTTTTTTTTTTGTGGGTACCGGGGGGGTCGACCTCAGGACCTTGCGCGCCAACAGGCACCCGAGCCGCTGAGCAATATCACCGTCCCCTTTTTCGTATGTGGGATCCGGGAGTTGAACTCGGGCCCTCGCACTTGCAAGGCAGGCGCTTATGCCGCTGAGCCATCTCACCGGCCCTAATGGTCACTGTTTTGAAGTGCTGTATTCCAAGATCAGAAACTCGTACACTTGGAATTATACATTTGGATGAGAGCAGAATCTCCTCCTTTTCTTTTTTTTCCTCACCCTGGCCTTCATTCCTTCCCTACCTCAGGGAGGTTCCTCTACCATCTCTGGAGTCCTGTGGTCTTCTCTGTTTTCTTGTCTCTAGATTTGCAGGCCTTGTTTTTAAATTCCACATGCTTGACATATAGGTAGTGGCTGAGATAGTTAGGGACCCTCATGGTGGGACAGTGCTGGAACAAAGGCTGAGACAACAAATTAAACTCCCCAAGCGCAATGGCATTTGGTTCATAACATGATGTTTTATTTCTCTATTGTTGGTGCTCTTTTTAAAAGACCCATCATGTGACACTGATAAAACCAGGGAATCAAAATATTTGCATGAAATGAGAAATTATTATCAAGAAATAAAGCCTTGTAAGCCCTCTGGCTTTACTTGTTTTCAGTCAACTAAACTCACTAATTTGGGAGGTCACATTTGGGGAATACATTATCAGTTTCCCACTAGCTCTGCTGTAGGCATCTCTGACATGTGGGTTATGGCAACAAGTACTACTACAGAGCCCAATAGACTCCTAAGAATAGAGGAGAAACTTTACACGGTGAAACCTCAATGCTGGCAATTTTGTTTTCAAGTGTGTTCAAAAGCCACATTATATTTTTGTGGCTTGTAAGAGAAAAAAAACAAAATTCATTGTTTGTGCAAACCAGTAAACTTCAAACTGAATTACTTTCGCTGTCTTTGCAATTGGAGGAGCTGTTGTTCCTTTTCCTCTCATATTTGTACGAAGTAAGTAATCTCCAATATTACCCTCTCTCACACCTCCCTTCCACAGCTCTTTCAAAGGCAAAAATCTACTAATTTTTATTTTTATTCCTCACCTTTCAAAGGAATAATTTACTGATTCTGAGGTACTTGCTGACAGGATTTATTGTACAAGTAGCAGATGCCATGTGCTTATAGATGTGCTTCCCTCAAAATGATATAGATGAATGGAAGATTTTTGTCCCCATCGAGGACTCATTATAGATTCTTGATGTGACTGGATGTATTCCCTTTCTCCCACTCTTCCACTGTGACTTTTAAAGAGTGAAAACAATGCTCGACAGAAGTATGTGTTAAATGTTATCTACTCAGAAATAATCTTAAATTTGTTCATTTCTAAAACCCTACTCGCAACTAGTGGCCAAAAGTCTATTAACATATACACTCCCGCTCGTGTTTAAGTTTTGAGAATATCAAATTGACCTAGTTATTACTGGTATTCAAGGAAAGGCTTATCAAGCCAGATATTGGTGATTGGATAACACAAACCTCATCAGAAGGAAGGATTATATGCAAATAAAAGATGCAAATACAGGTTTGCCATTGGTTGGTTGTCTTAGCCAATGGAAGGACAGCACACAGCCTTGCTCTAGTCAGTATAAATACTTCTCATGCCAGCCTTTTTTATGGTAGTGTTTTTGCACTTTTTTGTTGAGTAGTACTGTGTTTTGTGAAATAGCGATGTCTGGACGTGGCAAGCAGGGCGGCAAGACTCGCGCCAAAGCCAAGACTCGGTCGTCCCGCGCCGGGCTGCAGTTCCCCGTGGGCCGCGTGCACCGCCTGCTCCGCAAGGGCAACTACGCCGAGCGCGTGGGCGCCGGCGCCCCGGTGTACCTGGCGGCCGTGCTCGAGTACCTGACGGCCGAGATCCTGGAGCTGGCGGGCAACGCGGCGCGCGACAACAAGAAGACGCGAATCATCCCGCGCCACCTGCAGCTAGCCATCCGCAACGACGAGGAGCTCAACAAGCTGCTGGGCAAGGTGACGATCGCGCAGGGTGGCGTGCTGCCCAACATTCAGGCTGTGCTGCTGCCCAAGAAGACCGAGAGCCACAAGGCTAAAGGGAAATAAATTGATAACTACTGATATTACAGGAGCGACAGAAATGCTAACAAAGGCTCTTTTCAGAGCCGCCCACTATTTCTGTTAAATTAGCTGTCATACTTGGACTTAACACCATTTCACGTTATAATTCTGAGATAAGAAAAAGTTAAGTATTTATTTGCAGTGCAGCAGTCTAATCCCATTTGGATGTTAAGTTGAGAGCAGACATGGCAGAACAACATTGTAGTAAGAGCATTTATTCTAAGTTTGGCAGCGGTGGAGTAGTTACTATCACGGGATAAACCCATTATGGACAAAAAGGCGCACTGCATTTTGAAGGCCGTTATTTGGTGAAAATATTAAGGCACCTCCACATATTCCATCTATGTTGAAGTTTAGAAAAATACTTTTGCTTAAGTAAATTACGTGCACCTTTAACTTACTAACAACAATCATTTTCTAAAATCATTAACTTTTTCACAATTACAATACTTATCCCCTGGCAAAAAAAAAAAAAAAAGTGACCCGAATGATTTCCCCAATCACCACAACATATCTTCGCATTTAAACATAGTCTGTTGGAGGTTTATATGTTCCTTTGTGTACTTCCCTTATTTTAATCTCGAGAGGTCAGAATCATGCTGTGCTGGGTTTTTGTTCACAGTCGCTATAGAAACCAAAGAATAAATATAATGACGTCAAATTAGCGACAGTAAAAAGCAGGGTGTTCTATTGGTCCACCAAATCCAATGCAGTTTTTAATCCCGGGACAATGGCAAGAAGACGGACCAATCCGAGAAAAGCGCGGGTAATTTTGAATGGTTTTGGGTCCAATCGGTGGTAGTCTGCTTCTATAAAAGCAGGGTGGCCCTTGTTTTTCTGTAGTCTCTGAAGACCGTTCTTGTGACTTAATATGGCTCGTACAAAGCAGACAGCGCGAAAGTCCACCGGCGGCAAGGCGCCCCGGAAACAGCTAGCCACCAAGGCTGCCCGCAAGAGCGCGCCGGCCACCGGCGGCGTGAAAAAGCCACATCGCTACCGGCCCGGCACTGTGGCGCTGCGCGAGATCCGGCGCTACCAGAAATCCACCGAGCTGCTGATCCGCAAGCTGCCGTTCCAGCGCCTGGTGCGCGAGATCGCGCAGGACTTCAAGACAGACCTGCGCTTCCAGAGCTCAGCTGTCATGGCGCTGCAGGAGGCTTCCGAGGCTTACCTGGTGGGTCTGTTCGAGGACACGAACCTGTGTGCCATCCACGCCAAGCGGGTTACCATCATGCCCAAGGACATCCAGCTGGCGCGCCGCATCCGCGGGGAGAGAGCATAAATAAGCCAGGACTTGACTGTGAAACCCAAAGGCTCTTTTAAGAGCCACCCAAGTATTCCAACGAAAGTAGCTGTAAACAGTAAGACAGACACTAGGAAAAGTGAAATTAGCACTCCTGTAAAGACAGTTTTTAGTGTAATCTACATTCTATTCTGGCTAAAATAACTAGGTGGAGGTTTGCTGGGATTTTTATAGGTATTATACATACTTGCAATATGTAGTGTAACGATCATTTATTGCTGATTGTACAATGTAGGTATACAGTATAGCATGTGTCCACTAGGACAATGTACCTTTGTGTGTGACACAATAATTTGCCTGTAAATCTGAATGTCCTAAGTCCTAGCGTGATTAGTTTTGCGGTTTTGCTTTCCAAAATTTAGTGGTTAAGCACTGGAATGAAAGTGGGGGCTAGTTTCTGCCTTTACCATAAGTAAGCCAGCTTTTCTGCTTCATTTTGTGTGTTTTTCACCATACTTTTAAAATTAGGACAACTGCATAATGCTGAAGCATGACAGCACTAATTCCTAGATATTACATTTCCCTTTTTCAACAAGTCTTTATACCTGACGTTCTTTTTCTACATCTTGGTTGTGCATTGATGTACTATGTGAAAACCTAGCAACAATGAACCATAAAAAACATGTGGGGTTTATGTGGATTTGTGTTTTAGAGTTTTATTAAAGCAACTTTTGGTTTATAACATTTTAAATGATGAAAATAAAGTGTGTGTGTATCTTAATTTTTCTACAGTAGAAGAAGCAACTCTTGCCTGGTAGACAACTCATCCATACGTGTCTTAGAACTGCACACTTGTATCCAAAGTGACTGTGCTCCAGCTCTGGGCCCCTGATGAAGCCCAAGTATTTCATTATTCTGGTTATAGCTGTGCTGGATCTAAAGTACAGTGTTTGACTTTTTTTTTTTTTGTTTTTCTTTTTGTTTTCTTTCTTCAACTAACTCTGTGTCTCTGTCTGTGTCTGTGTCTCTGTTTCTTTTTTCTCTTTTCTTTTCTTTTCTTTTTTTTTTTTTTTTGCCTGTAAAAAAGTTTAGGCAAGGTTCTGAAAGAAGCATTGCAAAAGTTCCCATTATTGCCCTAGGGTCAGCTGGACAGGAGCAATGGCTCATCCTAGCTGCTCTTGCCTGTGCTTTGACTTTTCCTTTGTCCGCAAGTGTAAAATATAGATTCTGCTTTCAGTCTTCATTTATGTGGAACCTTCAACAGAACAGCATGGTGTAAGTAAATAAATAAAAGGTTACCACTAGAATTCATGACTTTGCTAGATTAACTATAGAAAGATTAGAAGTTGGCCAGAAATAGTAGCATTTTCTGGTAGTTCATTCAGGTTCAAATCTCAGCCATACTACGTAGTGTGTCATCCAAGACAAATCAATTTCTCCATCAGAAAAATGGAGGTAACATTTAGAAGATTGTAATGGGGTTTGAGGACATGTAGTGTTATACAAATATTAATTATTCTTAGCTATATATTACTTATACCCTAGGATTTTAAAAAACTTGACCGAAATTTTAGCTTCTGAACTTTTCATTTGGTCTTAGTTGCATAGATTCTGCTTTACTCTATGTGTAGAAATTAATCTGTCCAAAAACAAAATTTCTGTATGCTTTTATAAATCAAAGAATGCAGGCAGGGGCCGCTGGGAAGATGGCGGGCGTGGGCCTGGCCGCCTGTGCGTTTTCTCGCAGCTGGGGCCGGGTAGTCGTCTCTTTCGCTCCCCACCATGGCCTCAGTGCGTTACTAACGAGGAAGTCCCAGCGGTTGCCCTGGCGGCTCCCAGCTTGCAGACAAAAGACATCATTCTCTTTCCTTAATCGACCAGACCTTCCAAAACTGGCTTATAAGAGGCTAGAAGGCAAAAGTCCGGGAATTATCTTCATCCCTGGTTACATCCCTAACATGAATGGTACAAAAGCATTGGCGATTGAGGAATTTTGCAAATCTCTAGGGCATGCCTATATAAGGTTTGATTACTCAGGAGTTGGAAATTCAGAGGGTAACTTAGAAGAAAGCACGGTGGGGAAATGGAGAAAAGATATTCTTTCTATAATTGATGATATAGCTGTAGGACCACAGATACTGGTTGGATCTAGCCTTGTTGGGTGGCTTATGCTTCATGCTGCAGTTGCACGACCAGAAAAGGTCATAGCTCTTGTTGGTGTAGCTACAGCTGCAGATGCCCTGGTGACACAGTTTAATCAGCTTCCTGTTGAGATAAAAAAAAAAGAAGCAGAGATAAAAGGCACGTGGGCCCTGCCATCAAAATACCACGAAGATGGTTTTACCGCATTCAGTACAGTTTCATCAAGGAAGCGGAGCATCACTGCCTGTTGCACAGCCGCATCCCCGTGCGCTGCCCTGTGAGGTTGCTGCACGGCATGAAGGATGACATCGTACCTTGGCAGACGTCCATGCAGGTGGCTTACCGAGTACTCAGCACAGATGTGGATGTCATCCTCCGAAAAGATAGTGATCATCGAATGAAGGAAAAGGCGGACGTACAGCTTCTTACTTACATGATTGATGACTTAATTGACAAGCTTTCAACTATAGTCAACTAGAATCATATTTTTAATTGGTATGTAAACAGACATATCCAGAAGATTGAAAGAGGAATAGCAAATCAAAGATCCTGATACTTTAGGCTTTTCCCTCTTACCTCTGTTTGTAAATATCAAGTAAGTATTTATTTAATGATGTCTCTGTGCAAATAATACGAATTGTGGCAAAAGTACTGGCTGCTGTTTAGACAGTTTTCTCCTTCCTACAATCTTTGATTTTTTTTATTAAAATAATTCCTATTTTTTTATTCAAGAGATGTTTACCTTATGAATATGTTAGCTGGGCCACCTGTTATGTTCCTATCTACATAGAATTATTAATAAAGCTTGAATATTTTGGGGAAAAAAAAGAATGGAAAAAAATCCACATTTATGAAAAAAATCACTGACCATTTTACATGACTATACCAGCATTTTAATGTCATTGCACTAGGCACCTATTACTTTGTGCTTGGACAGTGAGTAAGGTGGGCTGGAGAGAAAGATGGGCAGAAATGCTGCCCCAAAATTGCCACTAATGTATAAGGATTATTTTGAGCTAAAGACACTTCAACTATAGTGAATGCAAAGGGTCCATTCTAATAGGCTCTTTTCTTCTTAGAAAAGAAAACATTTCCTTATGAAAGATATCATTTTACTAGAAGAAAAGAACTATTATACAGAAGGGAGAAATCAAAGATTCTATACAAACACAGCAGGAAGTCACAGCAGAGAATTCTGTACAGACATTGTTAAGATGCTACCTTCCTTCACCCTCTTCACATAGTTTTTTTTCCAATTGCCTCTCTTTGCTCAACTTAGTATAAAAACAATTAGGCTTTGCCATTTCTTTGGGTTTTAGTTTCACGAAGGCTACCCTGTCCATAAAATATATGACATGCATTTGTATTCTTTATATATTTTTAATCTGTTTTACATGAAATTAATTCTCAGGGTAGCTGCAGACTCTAATAGGATAGAGGTAAAGTCTTATCTCGTATGTGTTAAATGTTGGTTGTTGCGAGGGCTTAGGTAAAATAGTTTTTCTTCTCCAGAAAGTAACCATAAAGTAATGCTAAACCATAAGCCGAAATTTATAGCTAATATTGCTGGAGTCTATAATCAGTTTTGGTTGGAGAGAACTGTGTGAAAAGAACAAAATTTTCAGAGGAGAAATAATTCAAATTCTGTGTGATTATTCAGATTTAAAAACTTAGTATTAGCTCTTCCAGTTTTTCCAGAAGAAATGGCTTACTAATTAACAAGTGTTAGGGTCCTATAACACAACAGTGAAAGTCTACAGGCAGATTTGGAAATCTGAACTTCATTCCAGGCTTGGCTGTGAGAATGCTGAAAGTGTCCGAATACCTTGGGAAAGAGAACAAAGAAATATTTTTGGACAATCATTTTAAATATGTCACATATAAAACAAATTGTCAGCATCTCATGCTTTACCATTTACTGTTATTTTAAAAAGACCTGTATACATGTTTGCTGCTAGTGACCCTGTTAAGCAAGTAAAAATTTTCAAATGAGATGAAAGCAATATCCCGATTCTAGGTGCACTTTAAAACTAGTAACACCTAAAAATAGCCATATTTATGTTGCACCCCTTTGTGTTTTCTGTTCTAACATTTTGTTTACATTTAGCTAATCCAAATTCTCACAGAAGGCCAGTAGTGTTATTATTATCCTGGTGTCACAAATCAAAAAAGGAAATGACAGAGTTCCAAGGTCACAATTTCCTCCTGAATGAGAAAATCCGATGTGTAAGGGTGGCAGAACTCCACCTTCATCCTATTAGGGTCCAGGTTGAACTGGAAATTAAAAGAATAGGCCAAGCACAAAAAGGCATAGCGTTTTAATACAAGCATTATATGTCCCAGGTGTCCTAACACAGTAATGGTGACCTAGAGGAAATGGTAGTACTCACCTGCTGAATTGGATCAATAGCAGCAAACAAAATATGACAAGATAAAGAGGCTTGGAAGTGACTAAGAAGGGTTAGTTTATTTAACAATGTAGTTCATTTGCAGTGGATTCTCTGGGCCTCAATTTCTGTGTAAGAATGTTTCTTGCTCTCCCCTCCCCCTAATATAAGGACATCATTCACATGGGAATTTCAATCTTTTTATGCCTGTTTTTTTTAAGATGCTTTTAAGCTGTCTAGATCACCATATAAGACGGAGTGGTATATTTCTAAGTCCTTCAAGTGCTTTGTCATTAAAATTGAAGCCCTTAGTAAAATTCTTAGGCGATGATAAGACTACAAGTTCAAACAGCAGTGTAGTCAACGGGAGGGAGAAAAACCGGGAACTAAAAACAAAGTAGTTACTGTGTTCGCTCTTAGATGCCTCAGGTCACTGGCCAGACAAGGGCGGAGCCAAGAAGACAGGACGGAGGCAGCGCTTCAAGAGCGCCTCCTCTTGAAGTTCTCAATTAGGTCCGACTACAGCTTATATCCACACAGGCTGCACTCTACTGGTTCACTGATTGTTGCCCCTGTCTGTGAGGTTTTGGAGATGTCTGGCCGTGGCAAAGGAGGCAAGGGCCTTGGCAAAGGGGGCGCCAAGCGTCATCGCAAGGTGCTGCGCGACAACATCCAGGGTATCACCAAGCCCGCCATCCGCCGCCTGGCCCGGCGCGGCGGCGTGAAGCGCATCTCCGGCCTCATCTACGAAGAGACGCGCGGGGTGCTGAAGGTCTTCCTGGAGAACGTGATCCGCGACGCTGTCACCTACACGGAGCACGCCAAGCGCAAGACGGTCACCGCCATGGACGTGGTCTACGCGCTCAAGCGCCAGGGACGCACGCTCTATGGTTTCGGTGGCTAAACTAAACTGTTCCTTCTCATTTACCCAAAGGCCCTTCTCAGGGCCGCCCACTTTCTCAACAAAAGAGCAGTTACTGTAGAAGCTAGAATTTGCCAGCGTATGGTCAAGGCGGCTTCCGAGGCAAGTGTCCTCAACGCGCGTCCCCAGTTCCCACTAGAGGGGAGGGAGTAGACTAGACTCAGTTAACTCCTTTTCTTGAAGGGAAGTGGGGACCCATCCCTGCAGCCTGGACAGTCTCAGTGCCGTGTGAACAAAGAACTTTTATTAGTCTGTGCTTTCTGTTCTGGAGAGCCAGTGTGTTAACTGAACAGTTTGGATCTCATTAGTGTATTGCGCTGTGGGTTATAAATAACGCGATTCAACCAATAGTTGGAAAATACTGTGGAGAAGTACTGAATGTAGGTTCCCATAGCATTTACATAGATAAAAGTAACCTAAAATAACTTGAAATGCATGGGAAGATGGTTGTGTGAATACAATTCCATTATACGTAAGGTAATCTAGCGGTGCTGAGTAGTTTGAAAGCTAAGAACTTAGAATTTAGTGTAGCATTGTTAGTAAATGAGTAGAAGTCTTACTAGAAACTGAATAAATAGTAAAGATCTGTATCCATAAAGTGGAATATTACACAGAACTACAGTTTTTTTCCAGCTGCCATGGAGAAAATTATGCTCCGTGAAGAATACATGGAGTTTTTTTATACTTTGGTATGATTCCGGCACCCCATTTATTGTTCTTGGCAGTAGCATCCAATTTCATTATTTATTTGTTCCGTGTTCTGTGAAAGACTTTATATTACAGCTGTTTCCGGTTTTTAGCCAGTCCAAAGCCTATGATGGCAGTGCAGCTATCAGCTATTTCTCATCCTAATGGTTGCTTTTCGTTTTTTTAGAGTATCTATACAGGTTCTATTTACAGATTCTATAATTTACAGAGTCTATAAATTTCTTTCCACCCACTTCCACCTTCACCAAAAAATAAATAATTTTTAAAATACTGTTTACCTCTTCCCCTAATGGCCAGACATATCCAGTTGCATATCTAATGTATCTACTTCAATATCTAATAAGCATGCCAGACTTGTCCAAAATAGTTAAACCTTGACATGTAAATCCAAATTTTTTTTTCTTTAATATTCTCCATTTCAGTAAATGGAACTCCGTTCTTCCAGCAGCTCAGGCCAAAAATCTTGCAGTCCTGCTTTATCCAATTTTCTCATAACTTCCATACAATCCTGTTAAGCTCTGTGCTCTAAATCCACCTTCCAGTCCTTATGCTGCTGCTTCTCAAACCACATCATCTTTTGTCTGGATGACTCTAATGACTTCTAACCTTTTTGCTTCCCTTTTGATGCCACCCTCCTAGTTTCTTCTCTACCTAGCAGCAAGAATATCCCTGTCTTCATGAAAGATACTCATCTCTTCCTTCTCAGAATATTTCCAGTGGTTTTCCATTGTCTTCATAATAAGCTGAAAGCCTTATTACAGCCCAAAAGCATGGTGATCACTATGCTGAGTCCTAGTGATTTCTAGGGACTTTCAGTGAGTAATAGAAACTGGAAAGTCCCAGTCAAACAAGGTCCTACCAGATCTGGCTCCTGGTTTATCCTCTGACCTCATTCTCTATGGCATTATTATTGGCTGATCTTGCTATTTTTTGAGTGGAATGAAACATCAGAGTCAGAGTTTTATACTTTTTTTCTTTCTTCCTGGAAATGTTTTATACCAGATATCTGCCTGTCTTTGGACTTCATTTCTTTCAGGCCTCAGCTCAAATATCCACCTCATTTAAACAGACTCCCCCTGGCCATATAAAATAATACCTTGTTTTGCTCATTTTTGTAAATAGCACACGTATGTGCTATTTTATATATAACAATACATTCTTCAGTTTTATTTTGTTTACGATTCTGTCTTCCTTATCTAGAATGTTATTCTTTGAAAGTGAGAACTTTGTTTTCTGTAGCATCCAGAACAGACCTAAACCTAGAACAGACCTAAAGTCTACAACATAAGTCTATGGAAGTTTGTTAAATGCATACATGTATGATCTTCTAAACAAGTCTCCAAGGCTGCCTCCAGGCCTACAAGAGTGCTGCCACAACTGATTTAGCACTCAGCATAGCAGTTTCTCTTTAGATTTGAGGGATGGGGCAAGGACTGCAAATCAATCAAGAACTGCATGAAAGGACTGAAGAAGGCTCAGAGGTTTCCAGCCACGGTGGTGGTGGGTAAGACTAAGTGACTATGGTGCTGTCAGCACTGGTTTGAAATACTGTAAAAATATCAGGTACAGAATAATAGAAGCCAGCTGTGACTACGTATCTCCCATACAGGAGAGCCGTGTATTCATCTCTGTGCACTAACTCAGGGTATGAGCACATGGAATTCCCATTTGCTCATTGGCATATTGGAGGACGCCGTTAAGTATCTCTTAGAGGAATACCAACTAAAAAAGGACAGAACATAACAATCTTCCCTGCCAGGCCCATTTCTGCTGTCTGACTCCAGAATTGTTGAAATTATCTAGGATGTAGCTCTGAACTCCATTGTCAGTTTTACATTAAGCCAAACTAGTTACTTTCATCATTCTCCGACAAATCTTAAATGACCATTGTCAGGTGGAAAACAGGATCTGCGAATCAAGGAGAGTCACCCTCACAAAGGCAAGCATACTGAGGCTAAAACCAGCCACTTATAAAAATACCAAAAAGAGCCCAATGTGAAGCATTTGAATATCTCTTCAGATAAAAGATGTTTCTCCGTTAGCCCTCAAGTGAGTTCACATCCTTCCCTCAGAGTTCTGAAATCTGATATATATCACTTGATCACATAATTGGATTAGAGAGATCCTTTAAAATTCTGTGTTACAATGCCTAGACAATGCCTATACAGTGCTTCTGAGTCTAGCACATGAGGACAGTAACAGGCCCACAGCGCCTGTCCTTATTAATCTCATCTCCTGCTTCCCTGTGGGCATCTGTTTCTCCATATACATTAAGATTCAGTTCACACAACATAAAATTCATCCACTTTACGTGGACAATTAAATGAATTTGCATTTTCTAGGTGTACAACCATCAACTAATTTTAGTACATCGCCTATTTTTCATTCTTCTGTGAGGGAAGAAAAAGTGTGTATCTTTAATTCCTTAGGGCTCTGTTCACACTGAGAAGCAGGCATCTTTTCTCCCTAAACCTGGTTTTCATTTCCTTCCATCCAGCAGGCTGTTCTGGCAGTCTGAATCTGGTTTCCATTTCACTGAAATAAATCATCGTATTGGTGGCTACAATCTCTGTACTGTTCTTGGCACTTGACTGAGGGGAATTTACTTTCCTACTTCACACTTCATAATTCTCTAAAACAGGACCACTTTTTCCCATTGCCCTTCTGGCTGTTGCTTGGCCTCTGGGAACATGAAGTCATCGGTTCTGATTGGCTGACAAGAATGAACTGAGCTCGCTGATAGGGCAGTGTCTTTCTTTGTTCGCCAAACTGACAAGGTCCTTAAAACGCTTTTTAATGTTTTAATATCTTCCTATTCTTATCTAGTGAAGGGAAGCGAGTAGTGGATAAATACTAATTTGGGTAACAGTTGGATAAAATTTAACTTTGCCTTCACCCCCGCAGACCCGGCACACATTCTAACTACATCTGGAATCCTCTGGCTCTGCAGTAGTACAGCTCTTTTTGAGTAGTTGGGCGGCCCTGAAAAGGGCCTTTGTTCAGACACAGAAGCTGTAGCAAAGTCAGAAACCTCAGCCGCCGAAACCGTAGAGCGTGCGTCCCTGGCGCTTGAGCGCGTAGACCACGTCCATGGCGGTGACCGTCTTGCGCTTGGCGTGCTCCGTGTAGGTGACGGCGTCGCGGATCACGTTCTCCAGGAAGACCTTCAGCACCCCGCGCGTCTCCTCGTAGATGAGGCCGGAGATGCGCTTCACGCCGCCGCGCCGGGCCAGGCGGCGGATGGCGGGCTTGGTGATGCCCTGGATGTTGTCGCGCAACACCTTGCGATGGCGCTTGGCGCCCCCTTTGCCAAGGCCCTTGCCTCCTTTGCCGCGGCCAGACATGACTTCCTCGAAGAAAGAACAGCAAGTGAAAATCTAAGACCGAGTCAGTCCTTATATATCTGAGCCCCTCTCCCCCGCCCAGCTCCTGCCGCTGCGGAGAATGGAAAGTGCGCATGCGGGAAACGTGACGCTAGCAGTCCCCGCCCTCAACCCACTTCCAAGCCCCAGGAAGTGGAAGGCGCGGGCAGGGGCAGGCAAACCGGCATCAGTTATTTCCTTAAGCTTGGAAGGGAAATAGCTTTACAATATTCTAAATGTAAGCTCATGATTTCAAAAGCACTTACAACATTTTTAAGGCTAAATCTTTCACAATCAACTCCATTTGGATCGAAGAAATACTTTGTCAAGATAGAACTGAACAGCTTGTTAGAAGCCAGATTTTGTGAACTTCCCTGTATTCAACATTAGAACTTTCATACAATCAGATGTCTTCCTAACATTCGCGACCCAATTTAATTCACGGAATGGTTTCCTCCAGCCCCTCTAAAAGCCTCAGTGTGTACATTTTAAAGAAAAAGTACCAGTCAGCCTGTCCAGCGCTCATATATTTCCTCCCATGGTAAGATGAAATTAGGACTCACCTAGTGGGACTTGCAGCTGTCTTACTTGAAAATGTAAGTTGACGTAATAGAATTTACAGCCATTTTACTTGAAAATGTAGGTGGCTCTGAAAAGAGCCTTTGATTAAAATTGTACACTTGGTAGTGTAATTAAGCCCTCTCCCCGCGGATGCGACGCGCCAGTTGGATGTCCTTGGGCATGATGGTGACCCGCTTGGCGTGGATGGCACACAGATTGGTGTCCTCGAACAGACCCACCAGATAGGCCTCGCAGGCCTCCTGCAGCGCCATGACAGCAGAGCTCTGGAAGCGCAGGTCGGTCTTGAAGTCCTGCGCGATCTCGCGCACCAGGCGCTGGAAGGGCAGCTTGCGGATCAGCAGCTCGGTGGACTTCTGGTAGCGCCGGATCTCGCGCAGCGCCACGGTGCCTGGCCTGTAGCGGTGCGGCTTTTTCACGCCGCCAGTGGCCGGCGCGCTCTTACGGGCCGCCTTAGTGGCCAACTGCTTGCGCGGAGCCTTGCCGCCGGTGGACTTGCGTGCTGTCTGCTTTGTGCGAGCCATTTCTACACCTTACCGAGACCTAAAAATTACAAAAGCTACTCAAGAACAGCACTACTCTTATTTATAGTATATGCCGCGTGGTGACTGGGTGGTAACAATGCGTCCTTATGATGCAACAGATTCTGATTGGTCTGTTTAAAAACGTCCTACCAACGTGCAGTTTCATTGGTTCCTAGTTTCAATCCCCTGGTCTTTTCAGGTTTTTCACTTCCCCTTTCGGTATTTCATCTTCATAAACGTAAAGCGCATTTGGTTCGCCTTTTAGTAAAATTAGACATTGATTTCCATGATAATTGTAATCAAACAACACTGGTTTTGGGAAGATGGCGAAAGTGAATAGTGGCTATCCACTCCGGAAATGCCCTATTTATACTTCACTGCTCATTCGTCTGATATGGGGTTAGTTTCTGACGTCTTTCACAAAATTCGGATTCCTTTAGTAATGTTTATGTTGAGCAAAAACTGTTATGGAACCCTAGAAAACATATGCCTAGTAAAATTACATCATTGTCACAGAAACATTTTCTCTAGTATCTTTTTGTTAAATGTTCATGATCCTCTGTAGACTTGGAGCCTTTTGAAAGCTTTTTTTTTTAATCTAGGGCCTAGCGCATACTGTGCTAGGTGCAAAATAGCGGTGTCTGTCTCGTTTCCAGCTCTGCCGCGGGTCACAGGAGCGCGTCATTCCGACCAGCCGGGTTAGACCAGGTAGCAAGGTGCATAATTCAGTTCGAGGAAGAGCAGACCCGATAGCTGTCAAAAATTAAAATGTTGAGGATTCTTAAGTGGTAACAAGAGGTAGACCTAATTCAATATTTTGATTGGTTTATTCCATTTTCTCAAGTGTCCTTTTAGAAAGCAGTTCTAGCATCCATTTGCGTAAAGCCTTTCCATTGCTTTTTGTGGGGGAGGGGGAGCCAAGGTTTAACACAATGGAAACCAAGGAGAGAGGCACAATTACTTAAATAAAATCATACCGAAACAGACCTGGAGAATTATCTGACTCCAGATAATTCTGGAGTCAGATAATTCTCAGTATTTCCGTACCGAAAGCTTCATTTGATTAGATGCTGTTACTGTACGAAAAATTTGTTTCAAAAAGGATTTACTTAAAAACATGAAAATCTTGTCAACGTTATTTTGTAATCTATCTTTCAAACGAAGATGCGTGATTTTCTTTTCATTTGTTTTGTTCCACGTTCTTGAAAGTTATGTAATACATTTGAAATGGCATCTTCTTAATAAAATGAAAAGGAAATGCACAAAATACTAGGACTATTCCATTATTTATTGTGTTCCTAGGCCGACATGGACTTTGAAAACTCATGTGCAGGGGAAGAAGTCACTGCCTTGTTCTTCCATGCACTAGGCAGTTACTCACAGCCAGCCTGTGGAAAAGGATGAGAATTTAATAGCGTTTTATTCTGTTTACAGCCATTGGTCCGCAATGTGAAATCATTTTAGCATGCTGATGCTTTTCAACACAAGTTAAAGGAAGAGTGTCCTAAAATCTTACCCCAGGGGTGTCTCCCTCGTTTTCACACAAAAGGGATTTAAACTTTTGGAACCACGCCTCTCACAGAACCGGCTCATCCACCTAGCATTTTATTCAATGCCTGTATAGGCACAGCTGTGAGCCCTGTAAGTCTGAGTCGAATAAGGATGAAAAGATTGTGTCACACAGCGCTTGATAGTATGTGCTGAGGTGGAACCGAGCTCTTTTCGGGTATGTTGTAGGGCTAAGGACACTGAAATCCGTGAAATGCGTTGGAAGGTAAGAAAAGACGAAGTTACAACTGTGGAAATAGTTTGCGTAACTCTCCCCACACGTGCAGTTAAGAGTAACAACTGCGGTTACTGAATTGTGGAGCGTTCTGATTAGTTTTCCTTTGCCCTAAACATGGAAGGCGGGCACCAGACACTCTTCAGCGAGCCAAGAGCAATCGCAAGCCTGAGAGCCGGTCCTAAACGTGCACAAGGCCTACACCCGCGCTGCTCTTGCTGCCTCCCCCTTATTGAAGATGTGTTCTTTTTCATTCCTGAAAAACTAGACGCAAACATCCCCACCGAGGCATCTAGTAGCTTTAACCTAAATTCCTTGGATGTGATTGCGTGCCTCGTTTACAAAGAGCTCCCCCTTGCCCCCCGGAGCGGCTTTTTAAGAAGGACATATCACTCTTGGAAGTTACCGGGCGGCACAGCCCGACTTGGCTTTGGCTGAATTTCCACTTTTGCAAAGCTCCTGGGCGAGACGTGCGTCTGCGCACGCAGAGCGCAGCGAGACCTGAGCCCTCCTGGAAACCTAACTAGGTCGGCGGCCGCGCAGGGGGCGCTGCGGCTTGGGGGCGGTGCCAGTGCGCACCAATCACCGCTCAGCCCTGCTCTATAAATAGGCGTCGCCGGAGGGCCCGCGCGCTCCTGCTCTGTGGGTCTGTCCACTTAATTCTGTTTGTTCTCAGCCGCCATGTCCGAGATGGCGCCGGCCGCACAGCTGGCCTCAACGGCTCCTGAGAGGCCGGTGGCTGCTGCTAAGAAAGCCAATAAACCTGCTAAAGCTTTGGTAGCCGCTAAGAAGAAACCTGCGGGCCCCTCTGTGTCCGAGCTCATCGTGCAGGCTCTTTCCTCTTCCAAAGAGCGCAGTGGGGTGTCCCTGGCTGCGCTCAAGAAGGCGCTGGCGGCCGCCGGCTATGATGTGGAAAAGAACAACAGCCGCATCAAACTTGGGTTGAAGAGCCTGGTGAGCAAGGGCACCCTGGTGCAGACCAAGGGCACTGGCGCCTCCGGCTCCTTCAAGCTCAACAAGAAGGCTCCCTCTGGGGAGCCAAAACTCGGCACCGCGAAAGTTGCGTCGAAGGGTAAGGCACCGGGCGCTCCTAAGAAGCCAAAGAAGGCTCCCGCGGCCGCCGCGAAGAGGGCAGTCAAGACTCCCAAGAAGGCCAAGAAGCCCGTGTTGGTAAAGAAGCCTTCCAAGAGCCCGAAGAAGCCTAAGGTCGTGAAGCCCAAGAAGGCAGTCAAGAGCCCCGCTAAGGCCAAGGCCGTGAAGCCCAAAGCGGCTAAGGCCAAGGTGACTAAGCCTAAAGCTGCCAAGACCAAGAAGGCAGCGCCCAAGAAAAAGTGAGCAGTCTTGGTTGGAAGATCCTTCGGTAACCCAACGGCTCTTTTAAGAGCCACCATTACATCGTTCAGGGAAAGAGCTTTGCACACGTTGGCAGTTAGCGTTCAGCGGCTGAAAAACTTGCCTATCTGGAAGCTTATGTTTCCCTGTACCCGCTGACCGTTCGAACTTGGCGTTTTCAGGGTTCTTTCCCAGTCTTGAAAGTAGTTAAGTCGTTATCCTCTGTCCATTAGAATCATCTGGAGCTCACGACCTAAACTAGTCAAAGGTAGGGCAAACTAGGCCCGTGCTGAAGTGTGCCACGTGCTGCTTGCCTGCACAAATTTGTGTTAAGATTAACCAAAGGACGTTGCATTCTTGGGCCAGTATTGCTAAAGTAACTTGAATCTGGGTAGACCTAAAAAGCTGAGGCGGCTGGGGATAGTAGAGCCACACCTCCCTAGGTGTGGGTGGCTGTATCTATCCTTAGAAATGCGGGTGGACGGCAGCAGTGGTTAGTGTCCCTAACCCAAGCCAATCACTGGCCTTGAGCAGCGCCATCTCTACAGCTGAGAACACCGTTCTGATGGGCGGCGCCCTAACCTAGGTGAGCTGGGTGGGCCGGGTCAGGACTGAGACCTTAGTTGTAAAAGGAGTCTAAGGCTGGAGATCCTTTAGGTTTCTGTTTATAGAAATAACAGCTCTCCCTGATTGGGTATTTCAAGAGTTCCATTCAGTGTGGAAGGAACTGGATGATATTTCATCTGTGGGTTTTTCAATTCTAGACGAGTCCCCTCGAACCCCCCCTTAAACGCTGGGACGCTTTCACAGGATGTCCCTTGTTGGCCCGCTGAGAGGGCGAGGAGGGCAAAGGAGATTTTCCCCGGATGAGGTCCCCAGGTTAAAGAGCTCACGTGTGGAAGACATCAGCAATAATGGCAGGCAGCATGGAGCAGAGCAGAGCGTAAAAGCAACCTGCGTCTTTATTGTATAATTCTTATAGGGGTTATCTCATATTTCTATTCTTACATAGTTACCTATCCAGCACATACGTGTTTACCTGTGCTAAGTCAACTGTATCCCACTGCGCGGGGTCACGTCCTCGGGTGTCGTTAGATACCCCTGAGCTTTGAAGCAGTCCGAGTGGTTCTCCACACGCCTCTCAGCTTTTGCAGTTATAATTCCGAATTCACATTTTACTACCTTGTCTCTATCCTGGATGCTTAAAACCTTTCTGAAAAAAAAACCGTAGAAGACTCAAACATTCATTAAATTTTTTTTTAAATTGAAAACCATAATATATAAACAAAAGTCCTAGAACTAATGTAAATGTCAGTGAATGAACACAGCGATTGATTAGTCAAAAAACAGAATATCTGCCAACCTGCCCAGTGTCCTCACACTTCTTTTGTGTTACTATTTTTTTCATTTAACCTAAATATAGCCGCTATCCTAATTTCCAGCACTTATATAAAATGGAAATAAAACAATATATACTCTTGTAGAACCTTAGATTTGAACAGATTCATGTACTGCTGTGTATAACTTTAATTCATTTCTACATATAATTCATCCTAATTCATATTTTATGAATGTACCACAATCTGGGTGTCTAGCCCTCCACTGATGGATGTCTGAGTTCTTTCTTTCTAGTTACTACAAATAATGTGAACATTCTTGTGCATATGTCTTGGTTATATGTGTACACATATATGTTGTTTGTATACCTCTGAATAGAATCATCTGATCAAATAATAAACTCTGAAAGTGGTATGAATGAAAAATAAAACCACAGAAGATACGGTATGGATAAATCTCACAAATTATTAAGTGAAATCTATACAGAGTTCCTGTAGTTCCACATCCTTCCCAATAAGTTTTGTTTTTATTTTTATGTTTTATTTTGTATTTGTTATTATTTTTTATTTTTGTTTTGAAGTAGAATTTTGTTTTACTTTGCTTTATATGTTTTGCTTGTATGAAACAGGGTCCTGCTGTGTTGCCCAGGCTGCTCTTGAACTCATGTTCCTCCTGCCTCAGGCTCCCAGGTTGCTGGGGTTTCAGGCCTGCGCCATCCAAGCCAGCTCTTAGTCTTCTTAATGGGCCTATTTGGCAGGTGTGCAGAAGTAGGTCACTCTTTTCATTTTATATATTCTGCTCCCCCACCTTATTAAAAAACTGGGTTGTGTGTTAGTCTGTGTAGACTGTTATAACTAAACACCCCAGGCTGGGTAATTTAAACAAAATGATTAATTCTCACAGTTCTGGGGACTAGGAAACTCAAGTGGAGGTGCAAGCTTTGGTGAGGGCTGCCTTCCTGGCCTGCAGATGGTAACCTTATCCCCATGTCATCCTTTTTCATACCTAGGGAGAGTGAGCTCATACTTTTCTTTGCTTAAGGTTAAATTCCTCCTGTATATTTTTAGAAGCATGCTTCACATTTAGATCTAGTGGGATTATTTTATGTGTATTGTATGAGACAGGAGTCAAATTTTTTCTTTTTTCCTTTCTCATTTCTTTTTAAAAGGATATACAATTGTCTGAGTACTGTTTATAAAGGTCTTTTCTCCATTGTTTTATCATGCCACTTTTTTTTAGGAACCAGAGGCCAGCATTTGTGTGGACCTGTTCCATTGGTTGGTTTGTCTGTTTTTGCACCAATGCCAGACTGTTTATTGTCACTTTATCAGTTTTAATTTTTCCTAGAACCTTGTATTTCTTCAAGAATTCCCAGGCTATTCTTGGTCCTTTATATTTCCATATTAAATATGGACGCTGTTTGTCAGTTCCTATAATGAATCTTGTTGGGAATATGATTATGTTTCATTGAATTTATGGATCATTTGGGAGCTACTGGTACCTTTTTTTTTTTTTTTTTGTGGGTACCGGGGGTCGACCTCAGGACCTTGCACATCAGCAGGCGCCTGTGCTGCTGAGCGATATCACCGGCCCTTTTTTCGTATGTGGGTTCCGGGAGTCGAACTCGGGTCCTCGCGCTTGCCAGGCAGGCGCTTACGCCGCTGAGCTATCTCACCGGCCCCTGATACCTTTAAAATACAGAGTACATCAGCCATACATATTTTCCTTTTGTTATTTAGTTTTTCTGTTTAATTTCTAAATGAAAATCCAGACATATCAATAGAAAATATTAGTAACTTTTGTCTAGTTTTTCATGGCAAAAAGCATCATAAGACAATTGATAAACAGAAAAAATTGAAACTAACATCATAGGTAGAGGCTAATATCACAAATATATAGATACATAATCTCTATATACTACTGAGAAAATGAAAAAATTAGAAAAATTGACAAAAGAAAGGACAGTACACAAAAAGTGAAATTAAACATGATCTCAGTCTTGCTTATAATAGACATACAGATTAAAACTACACTGGAACATGACTTCTCAAGCTTCAACTTGAGAAAAAAATCCCAACTTGGACAAAAATTCCAAAGTCATAGACTTTCTTTGTGACATGCTGTGGGGAATAGACAGACACTCTCCTACACTGCTGGCAGCATCACTGTGGAGAAAAGTTTAGCTATTTCTAATAAGATGAAATAATCTATTTAGCTCTTAAGCCAGAATTCCTACATTTAGGAATCATTTAAAAGATACTAACAGGAAGCAATACTGAATTGGCTGTGGTGGTACACACCTGTAATCTCAGGTATTAGGGCGTCTGAGAGGGGGTGGGGGGGTGTCAAAAATTTGAGGCCAGCCTGGGCAACTTAGCAGGATCCTGTCTCAGAATTTTTGAAAAAGGACTGGGAATGTAGCTCATTGTAAGGCCCTATATTTAATTCCCAACACTGCAAAAAATAAACAAAAAACTAACTGAAATCTGCATGAGACCATTCACTGCATACAGTGCTATTTATTGTTCCTCTGGTTCTTTTATTTCTCACCCCCAGATGCCTCTAAAGTATTCAAGAGAATAAGATAACGTAGTGCCGTGTGACAAGAGAATGCTCTTAGCAGCAAATTTAGGCCTCAAGTAGTTACTTATGTGGTCTTCACTTTGCATAGTTGTGGACACACTGAGCTCAAACATTAAACGTGAAATACAAGTCTAAAATTGTAGAAATCCAAGGCTATGTTCTACATTTCTAAGTAGCAAAACCAATACCGAGGTTGTTCAGTAAGTATGATGAACAGAGAAGCCTTGGGGTGGAGGGCGGGAGGAGGAGCCAAGGGGAGGATCTCAGCAGTGGAACTGTACCTGGAGAGGGGCGGGTCACCAAGCAGGCGAGTGGCAGAGGGTCCCTCGGTGTTCAAAGAGGACCAAAGTTGACCACTACACATGCTTCTATGCTTGGACCTCCGCAATCTCTACTTTATACATCATTTACTTTATCAAAGGTCTACCAAAGTGAACAAAATGTTTTATCCTCCCCAGAACTGGTTTGACCTAGAAACTTTGTCTAGTGTTAGGCCCTGGGAAGGTAATTGGCTTCACACTGTGTGTGGGAGTACAGCAGAATACCTGAGACTAGGTAATTTATGAACAGCAGAAATCTATCTCTCAGTTCTGGAGGTTGGGATGCCCGAAAGCATGGCACTAGCATCTGGTGTGGACCTCACTATGTCATCCTGTGGCAGAGATAGCAGAAAAGGGAAAGAGAACAGAGGCAGCTGGACTTTTATTCCAAATCCATTCTCTCGATAACAAACCTGCTACCGTGATAACATTAACCCATTCATAAGGGTACAGCCTTCATGTTCTAATCACCCCTTAAACACCCTCCTCTCAATACTTTGCAAAGTTTCTCACACATGAACTTTGGGGAATACTTTCAAACCATAGTATTGCTCTTCACTGTGGCTAATCTAATCCTCCAGGAGGAAGGCCATGTTGGGAGATCAAACACCAGAAAGGTGGCTACTTAGTGACAGAAATCAGAGCATGAAAGGAGAACCTACTTTCCAACTGTCAGGATGCAGGGGTACAGAAATTACCCAGGTTTTGGAGGTTGAAAGATCTATCACTTCCTGGACATTGACATTTGTCTATTTAATGTCCCAGGGATTTAGTTTTCTTGGCTAAAACCTGAGGTATAATAACAGTATCCCCACCTCACAGGATAGAAGTGTATTGTCTGTGTTAAGTGATAATGGAGCACATGGTTCCTGAAACACAATAGTGATTTGCAAGAGCTGATTCATAGTGGCTTGAAAGCCAACTGATAAATCTTCAGGCATTTTATGAAGCAATTGAATTGTTAACTCAGCAAGTATTTAAAATTAAATTATATAAACTTATAAATAGCATACGTATTTTAAAAGTTAATAAATACCCAACATTCCTAATATTTCACTATTATCGTTGTTGCTCATACCTCACATCTCCATGGTAAGCTACTGTGCATTCCTTCCCAATTCTATGTTAGTCACCCTGGTAGTCTAAAATCTGCTATGGTAGGGGTAATGGTGCAAAGAAATGGGCAGACACTACAAATCCGGGGGTTCCTGGTTTTATTTGAGTGTATGTGGAGTGAGTACTAATTTGTCTTTCTGAGAGCTGATTGTGGGTTGCTGATGCTGGGCCACTGGTATTGCTGTCTGTGGAATATGATGTGGCTGACACTGTTCCTGCCAACTGTTGCTGCCAGGATGGACCCGTGGTATGGTGCAAACACAGAAAATAGAGAGTGAGAAGTCTCTCCTTCCAGCACTGTCCTCCTCCAGGGCCACCTACTGTGGGAAAGTTGGTAGCAAACCCCCATCGAAGAGGACAGAAGAAACTAAAGCTTCATAAATGAGTCGGGGTGGAATCATCACCTCTGATGATCTTGAGCTGCTTCATATTTCTTGCTGCTCCCTTTAGGTCTGTCGTACCATTGTAAATACAGTATTCCATTCACTATATTCTCTTCCTGTACTCCACTACTTTAATTACTTCTTTTCATCATTCTAAGATGACACTTTTTGATTTTAAGTAGTTAAAGAATAAAGGATGGTGAACAGTTCAGTCATTCTACTGATATTAGCAGTCTGTTGTGATGGCCTCTATAGTTTCCATGAAGGGATTTGTGGGAATAAGGTGGCTGCTGAAAGTGCTATAAGAGGTTGGGAAGAGCTCAGAGCTTAGAGAAGAGAATGTATGAAGCAGTTGTCAGATAGCATGTTGGTCCCATGAAGGCAGAGCCTGGTTATTTACCATGGGATCCTCTGTACCTACACTAAAGCCAAACACAAAGTGGGTGCTTAGTAATATTCGTTGAATGAATGAAGTGGAAATAGAACAAATTTTAGAAACTCAGTAGAAAGTAGAAAATCCAAGTGAAGGCTGTGCCCATGAATTTATATTGATCAGAGCTCCCAAATGTGGTGCTTTTCTTCTGCTGTGTTCAACACTTTGGGTGTAGGTGCAGGAAAGACAAGTTTGCCCACAGTCGAGGTACAGCTGTGCCTGGGGATTGGTAAAAACGTGAAGCAAGAAACTGAGATCTGGGAACAGACTACTTGGAATACTAAGAGAAAAAAGCCAACATGAGACTGAACAAAGATCTGCTCTTCTACAAGTCCTGTCTTTGTTCCATGAGCGTATTCCTTTATCAGACCTGATTCTAACTTCAGCTGTCACTAAAATTTTGTTCCTTGTTTTATAGTCATTTTTTCCACACCCATACTAAACTTTTATTATTTCTTTCAAGTGACAGTGTAAGTAACCAAGAATTCAGGACCCATAACTTCCACTTTGAGCTGCAAATGTAGGAGAATCCTCTGGACAGATACCAAGTGATTCTCCACTGAATGTATATGTGATTGAAATCTAGACCTTGGCAGCACCATAAACTCATTGTCTTAAATATCCAGACTTGAAAGCAACTGAGGTCAAGCATCTTAAAACTGGAAACCCACTGCCTCTTTATAGAGCCCTGTAGTGTTAGATTTCCTGGGACCCAGGGTCCACCCCCAGTAGGATAGCTAGAGGAACCGGCTGTTACAGTTTACTTCTACATGTCGGTTTAAAGCCTCATGGGGCCTATGAGCGGGGCTTTTGGAAGAGGGTTGGATCATTCTATAGCCAACTTGCTGTTAAGGGGTGGGGCCTGGTAAGAGGCAGGTTGCTGGGGGCGTGGCCTAAGGTGCCTCTCCCTCCCAGCTCTTCCCTTCTCTTTCTGCTTCCTGATACCAGGACAAGAGCAGGTTTCCTTGGACCTGGCCAAACATGGTCTAAAACTGTGAGCCAAAATAAACCTCTCCTCCTCTAAATTGTGGGTGTTGAGTATTTTGTGCCAGCAATGAGCAAAGTAAGACACCAGCCAACTTACTCCTCAAGAAGAAACCATGTTCATTCCTCCAGAAATGTTTAGGTTTTAAGTCCTACTTGTCATTCATTTATACCTTTGAGAGTTTGCCGTGTGGCCCATCTTGCTGAGCACAGGGTTTTGTTGGGGGAACTGTAAGGGCAGCTCCATCCTCCAGGCTGTAGATTCAATATTTCCTTCAGAATTGCTGCTAAACTGTCTACTCGAAAGAGAGAACCTACCTTAGGGAGAGACTGTAACTGCCTGTGGAAACTTATCTTTAATGGTACAGGATCAATTACACCCCTTCATGCAGCTTCACCATATACTTATTCATTAAATTCCTGTCCCCTCTCTGAGTTTCTGGTCAGTTTCTCTGTATATAGGCAGCACTTCTCTAGCCTACAACTGTCTCTTAGCGTGTATCTCCACCAACCAATCAGAGCCCTTCCAACTGCACGCAGGGCTCCTAGTCTATACCAGGATGCATGCAGAGAATGTTAATCTAAAAAGTATAATGAGAGGGAGGAAAAAAAAAATCAAAGTGAAGTTTGCAAGTAAAGGGAGCTTTCCTTTTATATGGCAGAAATCTGATATCAAACCGAATGGGAGACTCTTTGCACCTGGAGAGTTGGAAGGCAACATTTATTTTAATGCTAGCAGGCTAATGAGAATCAGGTCTCAAATCATCAGCCCAGAGTCAGCTTAGAGTTCAGCTTAAATACATTTTTGCAAGCTAGAACTACAAAGCTGATTGCAGGTTATTATATGATTGGTTATATAGGCTAAGGCATATGTTGTCAGGCAGATTTGTTCTGGGCAGGCTCTGCTAGGGAGGGACCTGTCCGAGTGGGTGGGTGAAGTCAGGCAAGAATGTCCTTGACTGGGTTATTCTGTCCTAGGTGGAAGTTCCTGGAATAAGCAAGCAAAACAGAATGTTTATAGGCTAGAAAATATGGGCAATGCAGCTGGATGCAGTCAGATAAGGCTGAGTCAAACCATCTCTGAGTTATAGCTGGCGTGGTGGTCAAGGCTAGCTGAGTCTAATTACGTGACAGGCAGCATGAGTTTAAGTAGAGGATACTAATTGATTTTTAACTTCTGCTATGAAATTTCTGTAAGTTTGCTATTCTATAACTTTGCTCTTACAGTTAGAGACCATAAGCTACAGTTCTAGACTACAAATAAGACATGTAAGTCACTGTCAGGGTGTAGGGCTTGGAGAGAACCGTGAATGGAGACCCAAAGGGAAGTCCTCCTCTGGAAGTAGGACGATGAATGAGGACGTTTGGTGCGTTCCCATATTTGTCCAGCAGAGGGAGATATCTGGGTTGATCACAGACTGACCGTACATCCCAAGAAGGCCCAACTTGGAAGTCTTTAATACCCATCTTGTCCACTGTTGCTAGGGAGAGAGAGGGAGACAGAGATTATCCAGACATGGTGGCAAACACCCGTAATGCCAGATACTCAGGAGACGGAGGAGAATCAAACGTTGAAAACCACCCAGAGCAAATTATTCTGTCCCAAAATTTAAAAAAAAGAAAAGAAAAACAAAAAGGCTCGTGGTGTAGTGTAGTTCAGGAATAGAATGTTTGCCTACCATGCGCAAGGCACTGTATTCAATGCATTGTACTAAAAAAAATTTTTTTTTAATTCAAAATATTCTTTAAAAATTTCAAAATGGGGGCCGGTGAGATGGCTCAGCGGCTTAAGCGCCTGCCCGGCAAGCGCGAGGGCCCGAGTAGGACTCCCCGAACCCACATACGAAAAAGGGGCCGGTGATATCGCTCAGCGGCACGGGCGCCTGGTGGCGCACGAGGTCCTGAGGTCGACCCCCGGTACCCACAAAAAAAAAAAAAAAAAAATATTTCAAAATGATATGATAACTGTATCTAGGGATAGAACCCAGGGTCTCATGCATTCTAGGTAAGTGCTCCAAACTGAACTATATTCCAGTCATTTTTATTTGTATACTTTTATTTTGAGACAGAATCTTGCTAAATTTCCCAGGTTAGCCTGGAATTTACCTTCCTGCCTCAGCCTCCTGAGTGTGCCACTAAGCCTGGCTAATTCTTAGCTTCCCCTACTAGAATTCAAGTTCCATAAAGGCAGAGATTCTCATTAATATTATTCTCTGACAATCCCAGTTGTCCACACTGTTTCAGGCTTAGTGGTTTGTATTAAATTGAAAAATGTCTGATTTAAACTAAATGCACATTTTAGGAAGTACATTCACACTTGTGTCTAATCTGCGTGATATGAGTGGTGTGTGGCTGTGTACTGTTGTGTTCTGGATTGTACGTACATTGTATGTACATGTGTGTTGGGGTAAAAGGCACATTACCATTGCCAGTGGTATCAGAAAATATATGCATGGTATTTATTAGTTTTCGAGAGAGCTGGTTCCCACTGTCACATAGGATACAGTGAGGGATTGGCCTAGGCAAAGACGAAAATGAAAGCAAGAGAAGAGTTGGTCCCCTGGGAAAGAAAGCCAAGAGGAGATATGATAATATCAAAATCTCAAAGCTATTGTGAGGACAAACTTTCCAGGTGATCATAGGTAAGACAGTAAGTACCATTCAGAGGTAGTAGGAGGACATAAGGATATAGGAGGAAAATTCTGTTAAGACACTGACTTAACTATTCAGAATAGTGACCATGACAAGCCACACTCTTCAAGGAAGTTTTAATATTCCTTGCAAATAGTTCGTTCATATTTGTCACGCAAGCGTGAAAGATCAATTTTCAAATTTCCATGATGTGGGCAAGTGCTCCACTGAAGTCTACTCAGGGAGTGAACTGAAGTTTACAGTAGATAATTTTCTCTGGGAAACTCCAGAAATAGGTAGCAATCATACATCTAAAGACAGCTAACATTTATTGAAAAATAGCTTCATGCCATATCTATGCCAACATCCTTAATTGTTCAAGTTCTGCTCCCACATAAACATTGTGGGGATCAAAGTTTAATGAGTGGGAGGAAAATGAACCAAAGGCTTCAACTGCCATTTGAGCAGAAAATAGAAAGGATCAGTGCACTGGAAAATAGTTCAGGAGAGATTCTCCAGTGGTAGGAACAGAAAGTAGAAAGAATAAAGAAAGAGGAATAGAGGCTCAGAGATCTGTGCAATATGATTAGCATATACTACCATATGCCCACTGGGACTCTCAGAGGAAGAGGAAGCAGAGGAGAAGAATATTCGAAGAAACAGAGGTTGAAAACTCTCCAGATTTGATGAACAACACTGACCTATACATCAAAGGAATTCAGTGAATTTCTGGTAGGATAAATTCATAGAGATTCCTGCTTGGACTCACCATAATCAGATGATCCGAAGAGAGAGGCAAAAAATCTTGAAGGCAGAAAGAAGCAAATCTTTGATAACTTCAGCAGATATCATCTTATCAGAAACCATAGATGTCAGGAAAACATTAGTGACATATTGAAATGGTCAAAAGAAAAAGACATTTTACCAATACTTCTGCATCCAGATGAACTAGCTTTCAAAAATGAAGGAGAAATAAGATATTCCCTGATAAAAATTAGTCCATAATTACAATTCTTTCTTCATAAAAATATTACAAAAAGTATTCCAGGCTAACAGGAAAGGACACTAAACAGAAAACTGAATCTACATGTGGTACAAGGAAAGGGTGCTATACAAGTAAATCTCAAAGGCAACATAAATATATTTTTAAAAATTGTTTTTCCAGCTGTCTGCTTTTTAAAACCAACTAAGTAAAGTAGGTTGTGTGGATAGACATGCAGTGTATAAAGATATCATTTGCATGACAAAAACAGTACACAGGAAGAGACTGAGTGGAAATATACTGCAGCAAAGTTGGTGTTAATCCAAACCACATGAGCCGTGGAATTTGTTGTAATCCTCAAAGCAACCACTAACAAAATAACTCAAAAATATTTTAAAAGAAGTGAGACAGGCATTAAACTGGTGAGCAATAAAATATGCATTTATCACAAAATAAAGCAGTAATAGAAAAAACTAAGAATAGAAATGATTTAGATATTTAGCAAAATGGCAGATATAAATCCAACTTTATCAGCAACATATTAAATGAAAATGGATTAAAAATAAGATATTAACAGAACAAGCAAAATAAAATCATATAACTACATACTGTCTATAAGAGACATATATTAAATTCAAAAACACTAATAGGATGGATTAAAGAATGAAAAAGCATAATAATACACAAAGCAAAACTGAAGTAGCAATAAGAAAATATTTCAACTATAGAAAAAGAAAGACTGTTCATAATGATAAACTTGCCAATCCATCAAGGAAAACTAACAGTGTAATTAATATTTTTCCAATAAGGAAAAATAACATTGAAAATTGACAAAACTGGAATAGCAGTAAGAAAATATTATAACCTTAGAAAAAGAAAAACTGTTTATAATGATAAACCTGTCAATCCATCAAGGAAAATTAACATTGTAAACACACATGTACCTACAAACAGAGCCCTAACATTCATGAAGCAAAGCTGACAGAATAAAAGAAATAGAAAATATATTTTCAGGCTTCAAAAATCTACTTTCAGTAATGCATCAAACCTGTAGAGGGAAGACCAACAGTGAAATAGGAGATTTATCAACACTAAAAACCATAAATCTAACAGGTATCTGTCAAACAATTTATCCAACAACAGCAGAAAACACATTATTCTCAAATACATATGGAATATTCTCCAGAATAGATCATTTATGAAGCTGTGAAAGTCTCAGCAGTGTTAGAGGATAGATATCATACACTGCATGTTCTCCAACCACAGCACAGTGAAGACAGGAATCACTGACAGAAAAAAAACTGGACAATTCACAAATATGTGCTAATTAAACAACATACTACTGAAGAATCAATAACCCCAAAGAAAAAAATCCACAACCAAAATTAGAAAATACTTTGAGATGAATGAAAATGAAAGTGTAAGATCAAAGTTACAAAGCAGCAAACTTACAGAAATTTCATAGCAGAAATTTGAAATCAATGAGTAGCCTCTGACTAAGCTCCTGCTGCCTGTCACATATTTAGACTGCTAAAACTCAGGCAGCCTCGAGTGTCTGAGTGCAGCTGCAGTTTCTAGATAACGCACTAGGTCAGCCTGACTGAGTTCAGTTGTAAGGTCTGTGTTTTCCTACCCAAAAGGATATGTAGTTTTTCCAGGTTGCTTCAAGGACTTTGGGCCTGGAGCAGACCAGCCTGCTCAAGGACACATTGAACTTTACCTGCTCAGCTCAGACCCCCTCCTTTCCTTCCCAGAATGTTATAAACAATTCCTTATAAGTAAGATTACTTAGAATAAGCCTGACTGGCAATCTATGATTTCATTCATGTAACCAATCACGTGATAACCTGCAATCAGCTTGTACTTCCTGCTTGCTAAAACGTATTTAAACTGAACTCTAAATTGGCTTGGGGCTAGTGATTTGGACTTGGTTTCCACTAGTCCGCTAGCATCAAAGTAAAGTTACCTTCCAGCCTTCTCGGTGCAGAGCGTTTTCCTTTTGGTCCTGGTTTGGTTTTCTTCTGCAACAAAAGCACAAGATGCAAACCTTTATGGGTCACTGTGACATCAGTACTAAGAAGAAAATTCATATCTTAATGCTTCTGCATCAACACAGAAAGTTATTCTCAAATAAGGAACTTGCCTTTCACTAAATTAGAAAAAAGAAAATTAAATTAAGCCCAAAGTGAGTAGGATGAAGAGCAAATTCTTAAATGCAATCAATAACAACAAACGTTTCACAGAAGAACAAGTATAAAAGTCCACATTTTTTCATGGATATGATGCAAACAAGAAAACAGCGAAATGCAATCTTAATAAAGTAATGAGATCATGAACTCCATGTCAAACAAAAAGACCCTTCCAAAATGAAGGAGAAATAAAGGGTGAGGCACACAAAAGAAGATGGAATCCATACAGTCATATGCAAAAGCCGTATGTTCTATTTTGCTCTGAAGATGTAAGCTTTCTATTTCATTTTAAGTCAACTGTGCTAGTAAATGTGTCGTGTTTTTATTAATTAGCTCAGCACTTCGCTGAAATATTGAGGGCTTGATCCTTAGCATCTGAGGCCACAGAGGAGGCAGCAAACAGACTAGGAGGAAGGTGGTGACAAAGGAACAGAATGGAAAGCTTTCCTGATAATCTGATCTCAGATGTCAGAGACACTGGTCCCAGCCATTTCCTCATGATGTAAATTTTTGGGTTTCTTTCCAGATTATTTCTGAGAGAAATTTTGCCAAATTAGAGTACAGAAAACTTCTATGCTGGACTATATAATTCTCCCCCTTCACTTGCCTGAGGATTTATCTGCCCAAAGCACAATCATAAAAGCACCTAGCTTGGGACATCTACTCACAAAGCTCCATAAGACCATGCCTCTACACTCTTACTCAGCTCATATAAAAACATTACAATAAAACGACTCGTGGAGAAGCCAAGGTATTTAATGGCAGCTAATAAAAACAGAACTGACTGTAAAACGTGACACTTATAAAGGTTATGTTAAATATAGTTCATAAGCACTACTCATTAAGATTGCCTAATAAACCATAGTACAATATTTATATACCTCTAAACATGTGTAACACTAACTTGAAGAATGTGTGTGTGTTAGCGCAACTCTATTCCTGTTCGTTTAGGTTTTCCATTTCATTGTGAAAGTGGGATAACATTCTAAGGATTTATGGTTATAATATTAAAAACTCAAATATATGTGGACAGACAATGGAAGACAGAAGATGAGCAGGTGGTGATGGCAGGAAAGAGAGGAGACAAAGAAATCCCTACAGGGTTGGGCCAAGCTCTGTTTCAAAGGGGACTTGTGGACAGCAAAGTGGAGAAAGGGATAACTTACAACCAAAACTCACAGCAGACAGGTGCGCAGCAAAGTCGTGAACTGGGTGAGTTAAAAGGCAATGGCGAGGATTCAGGCCTATGGCACACAGGAGAGCACACTCACATGCCAAATTAAAAAAAAAAGAACTGTACATGACCACAGGTGTCTTTTCTGGGTATCAGCACCACACCCCTCTGCTCATCACCAAGTAGGCAAGTTCCTAACTCCTGGAACAAGGTTTAAATACGTCACATTAAAGGTCTTACCTAACTAATTATTCATTCATTCAACAAATATATATTGTTCATCTATGATGAGCTAAGTAGTGTGCTAGGTACAAAGGAAAACATTCTAATATCTATACACTTTTATTATTTTATCAATAAATTGATGATCTTAATCTCTGACTTACCCATCATTCTGAGCGCATCCTTTATGACTGTGGTCGGTAGAGCTTTTCATCAGTTTCCCTCTATTGCTCTGCCAGTTGCAGTGGACACTGTGCCTCCCAAGGGTCTCCTGGCGGGCCCTGTCCTCTCCCTAGTTGCTGGCCCTGTACTCCTGCTCTGCTCTCCATATTGTGTCCTTGCAGCTGTGAGTGGCTCTGCCATCCTAACCTGACAGGTGTGTCAAGGTCTTTTATTTCTTGACCAGGACCTCAGTGTGAAATTCCAGATTCCCCAACCTCCACCACCCCCCTGAGTGCTGGTGTATAGAAAAAATAAGTGGACTCCAAGTTAGACTAGCTAAAGGTGGACATTAGTGAAGACCTCTCTAAAGGGGGAGACTCTTCTCCAGAGCTGACTCAGAGACGTAGCTCCTTCCATCCTGGGGTTTGACAGCTTCAGCACACAGCTCCCAGGCATGAACCATGATGATCTCTCATCTCCTCTCTACCTCCTGCCTCACACAGATCCCACATTCTGCCCTGCTCCACACTGGGGCCTTCTAGATCCTGGTGCCTCCCTGCTTCATGTCCTGCATCCTGAAGCTTGGCCCAGGCTCATAAGGAGGCCTGCTGACCATGGGATCTTGGATATGTGAAGGACCCCACAAGGAAGGGAGCATGGAGGAGGGGCAGGCAAATGTTATTCTAAGGATTCATCTGGGGTGGGAGAGGCCCTGGGCAAGGCCAAAAAACTGACCCCTGGTGGCAGCCTGCAATGAGCCTTCCAGTGTCATTCCAGAGCCGCTGGATGTCAGCGCTCTGCTGAAACCTGTCACCTGTGTCCCTTTTAATTTGTCAGGAGCAGGCTGGTTGCCAGTAAGTCACCGGGGCCCTCTAAGGTGGGTCTAGATCTGCTGGTCTGGGACCAGTCTCACACACTGGTAACTACTCTTCTTTCTCATCTCTGAAAAGGAATCCCTACTTTTCTGGAGTAATGAGGGCCAGAAAAGGGATGGACTTAACCCACGATCCCTCAGATATTAAGTGATGTTGGACGAACAAACCTTATTATTCTTCCTTTAACTTACTCTAATTCATTTTCTAATTTTATGTCTATTCCATCCTTCATTGGGTTCCCATAGAGTTATCTTATTCATTTTCTAAACACATTTTCTGTAGAGTGCTTATTTTAGCTACCGGTGTAAGGGTTTAAAGATACAGGGTACCTTCTGAGTAGAATTCTCCGGGCTCTGCCAGTGTTAGGAAGGCTTCTTCTTTCTTGGCAAGACCACACTTGGAAAAAGATAGGACTATGGGACACTGTCCATCAGTGCAAACTCCTAAGCTGCAAAAGTAAGGGAACTTTATTTGGGGTCTTAGCAATTGTAATTCAGAAGACATGAGTTTAGATATTACCGAATCAGCAAAAACATAGTCTATAAAAAAGAGTATATAACAGAATGCAATGTCTATAAGACAAGAATCCTCTACCCTCCTCATGTACTAGACACAAGGCACAAATGTAACTGTCCTATTGTTACTGAATTAGCAGGTTCTTCTCCTACTCCAATCGTTGGAAAAGGAATAATCAGTTCTAGAAGCAGGCAGGAAAGTTTATTCAATGGCCAATACTCACATTCCCCAGTAATTCTAGGGTTTAGATTTTCCCTAGGAGATAGATATTATGGAGCCTTTAGTGGGAAGGGCAGGAGGTTGAAAGAAACCAACGTGCCCCCTTTGTTCTTCCCTTACTTGGGCATGGATGGATCTAGAATAGTGTGGGTATGTTTTGTTGTTATTGTAATATCATTCTATATATCATCTCAGTTTTTATTTTTATAATCTCAACAAGGTCTGGAGGGTTAGCATGCCCACCCAAAACAATCAAGCTTTCTGGACCTTCCCCTGGCCTTTAGGAGTGCGTGCTAAATCCATGCTCCATGGTAGGCAGTTGGAACATGTGGTTACCAACATCCAGGCTTTACCTTTTAAAAGCAAGAGGAATCTGACCGGCAGAACAATGGGGTATAAGTAGTTTTGGGGTTCAGTACTGTGACACAATTTTTGTTTCAAGTGACTACAGGCAAGGAAGTGGAGGTGACAGGCAAGGAAGTGGAGGTGACAGCCAGGCACCAGTAGGAATTCTGAATAAGCACTGCTTCCTGAAAAGCTCTTTCAATGTTGCTTGCATCACACTTTCTCCTTTTATTTTCACAAGACCAAGAAGTAGAAAATGTGTCTGTAACCAGGATCCTGCACAAAGGAAAACTTCTCAGTTACACAGTGGAGCCAGTGTGCTAGAATTATGGGGACAGAGAACAGATAAGACTGATGCTTTTGTTGAGGCGCAAAGGAAACCGTTCTTTCTTCAGTCATCTTAACTTCTCCATGTGGGCCTCTATAAACTAGACTAACAAAAGACACTCAACAAGAGAACAGCAAACAGAAATTTATTAGCTTGTGCATCAGACATATACAAGGGAATACTCAAGGGATAAGCAATGCAAAGGAGTGTTAGAAGTTGGGTCACAGAGCCTTTTAACAAAAGAAAATACATAATTGGAGGAGTAATGAGGCAAAAAAAAGGACTTTGTATTTCTAGGGTGATAAATTTTGGGAGGGCAAATATCTATATATTAGGAAAGCTAATGGCAGATAAAGCCTTTTTTTTTTTTTTTTTTTTTTACAAGATTTGTAATGGAATTTCCTCTGATCCTGCCACCTAGCTGGAGTCTCTGGTTGTTAACATCTGTACTTCTCTAAAGGTAGGAAATCTTTACAAATTTATCTCCTATATTTGGGGGGGAGGAGGGGGAGGGGAAGGAAGAGAAGGAAAGAGGGAAGGGGAGGGGAGAGGGAGGGGGAGAAGGAGAGAAAGAGAGCTTTTATTGGTTCTCCTTTTCTCAGTTGTTTTCAGCTCAAAATAATCCAGTGCTGAAGTGGTGTCTGTTAGGGAAACATATTATTGGACCCTTCACCTGGTACTCACAAGCCAGCCTCCACCAGCTTGACTGGGAAGGCTTGTTACACTGGGAGCTTGGGCTAATGGTTTGACCTCTTCTAGGTCTCTTTGGGCAGACATGGAGGCCCCAGCACACCTCTGACATCCAGAAACAGCTCTGGCTTCATTTCTCCCATTCTAACAGAGATATCATCGGAGGACTTCAACAATATCAGCAAACCTCAATTTTATGTCAGCAACAAATTATTATAATAGTTAGTGACTTTGGACTTTAGTCATCAATACCAATGTTATTTGTCCTTTGGCTGACTTCGCTATGGTCCTGTAATTAGCCCACCCACGTATGACCATGTAAAACTGATTGATTTCAGTTTTCATGATAAACCTACTATTGGGTTAAGTACTATTTTGCCATATCTGAGTCATAACAAAGACTGCTGACAGTTATTCTACCAAATACTATTTACTGAAATTTAAATATATTTTAAAATGGGTAGTTGTGGCACAATCTGGAAAATGCCAACGTCTTTGTCTTTTCCAGAATTAAGTCCCCTATGAAAATCAATTATTTAGTTACAATCCACTTTCCATTTGAAGCATCTCTTGGTAAACAGTTTTTTCTCTTCTCTCTAACATTACTTGGTGATTTCCCAGGGAAGTTCACTAGGTCTGGCAGACTCCAGGATTGTAGTGGACATTACTAACCAATATGTCTGTGATTGGGAAGCCACTACTATTTTGATTTTCCTGCTCTTTCCTAGAGTGACTTTCTTTCATTCTCCATGCACTAGTCCAAATGGCTCAAAAAAAAGGTGAAGGAATATAGACCTTTTAGCCTCAAAGTCACCCAAATCATCAACCAATGATGACCAGAAATCAGAGAACTGAACCCAGTGGAAAGAGATTCAGAGGATGTCACATCATCACATTATCTTGCTTTCCTCTAAATCAGGCTGAATGTCTGTGGTATTCTTATAGTCATTGTAGCCATTAATTCAATACAGATTTCTTAAATATCTTCTAAAAATCCAGCCCAGTTCTAGGTACTGAAGAAATAGTAGTGAAGAAAACTGACAAAATTTCTGCCTTTACGGGCTCTACACATTTTCTGTCAGCTTAAATCAAGGAGATTTTGCTTCTTTGTTTACTCACTGCATGGAGGCAGGAACAAAGGCGAATACTGATAAACCTGGAAAAAGGGCCTCAGAGTATCAGAGAAGGAAGCCTTGGGGAAGGTGAAGATGTGGGAGCCAGAGGTCATGTTGTAAAAGGACACAGCTCCAGCCTCGTAGTCCAGAACAACTCCCACCACCAGGGGCCGCTCACGCAGCTCAAGGGCAGTGGGGGGAGAGGTCAGTGCTACATAGCCGTCCTCTGTGCACAGCCGGATGACCCAGAATCCAAGCTCAGGTGCCTGCTTCATGCCGAGGCCCCGCTCCACATTTTCCATACAAACTCCCACATCCCAAGCCGTTCCTTCTCCAACATCCACTTCGAAACAGTGTCTTCCTGAGGTGAAGCCCTCACAGCCCAGGACACAGGGAAAGGCAGTAAATCTCCTGGAAGAAACTTCAAGATTCTGCTGGCTGCATCCACGAGACACTTGTCTCTGATCCTTAGACAGAAATAGGTGAGGATGAGCTGTATTTGGATCCAGAGTCACACCAACTGCAAAAATCAACCAGCATGAAGCAAAGACACAAGCAATGAAAATCATGAGGATTTTGGTCACTGAGAATACAATTTAATTAAAACCAGCCCATGCCTAAATTCAATCATTTGTTTCTTACTAGGTATATGAGCTAAGTATAAAGTGAAAATTATCATATATGTTGCAGAGAATGGTGAGGAGAATCCGGTAAGCTAATGTTTCCCTAGTGTTTAGCAAAATTCTTTGGACACAGTAAGCTCCCAATATGGTGCCATAATAATGATGTCCTCCATGTCTTCATGTTCATCATCCCCATTTAGTATCTCAGAGACAGCAAGGACCAGAGTGAATATGGTCCTGTCCTGTCCAAAGCCTTTCTCTGCCCTGTAAACCTTCAGGAATCAGGGAACTGAGGAACTGAAGGGATCCCTTCCCCATTTCCACTTCACAACCACAGAGACATGCAAGAAGAAAGTGTGTACAAAACAGTTTAACTGAAAAATCAAATTTTCAATATACATATATATTCATGTATACATATTATATATGTATAACATCATATGTATATTTAATATGTGTGTTTATAGTACAAAAGATATGCTAAACATTTTATAAGTCCACATTAAAAAAAAGCCAGTTTTTTGTTTTGCTGTGTTTTTTGGATAGAGGATCTCGTTGTGTAGCCCAGGCTGACCTCAATCTTGTGATCCTCTTTTCTCAGTCTCCTTAGTGCTGGGATTATAGGTGTGTGCCACCAAAATTCACTAAAAGCCAGTCTTTTCTATATTAATATATGTTTTTTGTAATGTATAGTATACAATACATCAAAGACACGTAATCCTTCTGTATTTCAGGTATATCAGAGTTTGATTCAATATATTGAATACTGTCAAAAATATAGATTTCTCTGTTTTCACATATAATAAAAAGACCGGTGGGATGGTTTTGTTATCAACAAGACAGGATCAAGGTTTGCTGCAAACAGAATGTGTCACAGCGGAGAAAGCGGAGTATTGGATAAGTAAAAGAACAGAAATGCGTTTATGGATCTTTATTAAAATGTATGGCCTCACTTTCTCCATGAGCAGGTCTGATGTGTAAGACTCCACCTACTTAGCAAGTGTCACCACCATCACCACAATATGATCATAATGCTCTCAGAGGACAATTGGCAGCTAAATTTTTTCTACTTTTATGATGTCAGGATTCCTCTTTGCCCAAAGGGCTATGTTTATGTTAACTACTTCAGATAACCATCTCTTATCTGGCAACATGATTGCAGCACAATGGGGATTTACATATTACCTTCAAGCTGGGGTGTAAAATCTGTATTATTATATTGCATATATTGCACATATAATGTGTATTTATAAATTTCGTTTATCCTGAGAACACAACTGGGGTTTATAATTAGAAAATAAATTGTCAAATTGCCACACTTTGGGATCACAGGAAAGGAACCACAGGGTGGTATCAATTAATACAACAGGTTCAGTTGCTTGTCGATGACTGAAGTCTTTGGAAAGAAGTCACAAACCGCAGAGGAAAATATACCTACCCTCAGTTTGAACCTTTATCAAAAAGAGAATGAAAGCGTACAACGCTACTCACATACCAAAAGAAGGTCCCAGGAATCAATAAGGAAAGAACCCAGGAAAAATTCTTAAACCATAGAAAATCAGGAATAAAGCACAGAAGCTTGCCAGGCTGATAGCCATAGCAAGCAAACCTCAATCGACTAGTAAAACTGAAGAAACTAAAATTAAGTGCAAAATGAAATGTCAATTTAAATCCATCAGATAGGCAAAAATTATCAATTACACACAGCAAATAAGGGATATGTGGAGCAGTGGGAGTTTTACTGCCGCTGGAGTACAGAGAGGGACAATCTCATGGTCTGTGGGACTTAGGAGCATTAATATATGCATCCAAAACATGAGCACTTTTACTTCAAGATCTTGGTTTCTAAAGGACTTCTCCTCCCTGCAGGGTTTAAGTAGACTCCTGTGACCAAAACGTCACCTATTTCTGCAGCTGTAGATAGATTCAAATTACAGGGGATAAAGGAGGAATTTGAATCGCCTCACATAATGCCGTTCATATTTAGTCACTGGAGGAGACGGACAGGAGGACCTACCTCTGGACTGTTAGTGTTCACACCCTTGTTTTGGTTTGTTTCTGTTTTTCTGTGTGTTTGTTTCTGTTTTTTTCAGGATTCATAGCTGAACGTAACTATTTTTTCTTATAAAAATCATTTAAGAAAACCTAGAATTTAAATACTTCCTGGCACATCACATACAAATCTGTCCCTACTACTTAGGATCTTTCAAATAAAACATTACAGGTTTTCTGACACTCAGTATTCCTTCTTAAAATAAAAGCCATGAAGCAATTAAACTGTGATCAATACCAACTGCATTATGCATGATTGTGGCACAGCTGACCATACAGTACCAGCACTGCATTTTATATTTCAGATCACTTTCCCCCTGGCAGCCATTTTAGCAGGAGAGAAGCTGCCTGTCTGCAAGAGAGCAGGGCCTCTGGCTCAGTGTGTTCTTTCCAGTGCTTGAAGAGTGGAAATACTGCTCTTATAAGCCCGTTACTTGGCACTGACAGCATTCCTCTGCTTTCATCTTCAAGAATGATTTTTTTACTCAAACTTTAAATGTTCCCAATTTACTGTATTCTCTCTGAAGACACTGATTCTAGTGGTAATTTTAAATACTAACTTAAATGTATAGGAAAAATTCAAATAGAACAAAAGTAAGTAATACCTAAAAGACTAGTGACCTTATCACCATGCTTATGCATGAGTCAAAATAAGACATACAGTTTTATTGGCTGTAAAACATTATTTCCTCTAAAAATAGTGATTTCTGTACAACAAATTAAGGAGAAAAGTGTGCTTAAATTAAAACACGCTTATATATTTTACAACCTAAACAATTACATGTTTCACAAGAGAATAAAAGTGAACCTGTGAAAACTATCAGAAACATTGTGATCATTAATCTCGATTTGTCAACTTTGATGGATTAAGAATTGTCCAGTAAATTAGTAAAGCCTGATCCTGGGTGTGTCTGGGTGGGTCATGGAAGTGTGACCTCGGGTATTTTATGTGGTCCCTGGCCCCTTCTTCTCTGCTGCTGTCCCCCTGCTCTGCTCCCTGGCTGGCATGAATTAAGCAGCTCTGCTCCACCCATCACCCCCCTCTACCAAGATGCTTCTACCTGGGAGCCACCTGATCATGTACTAAACCTCCTAAAACTGTAAGCTAAATTAAACCTTTTCTCTTTTAATTTGTGGATGTTGGGTATTGTGTCCCAGCAACAGGAAAGCTGACTGATACAAACATCCACCTTTAAGAACTTCATATGAATAATATATGAAAGAGAAATTAAATATTAAAAAAAGTTTAACTTTATATCACTGATAACCTCAGGTTCAGTGATAATTTAAAGAAAGCTATCAGCCAAAATAACTGAAACCCATGTATTCAGAGTATTTTACAATCACTAAGAATGAAAAACCACAAAATCAACATAACTGCTTCGTTTCCAAGTGGTGTATGTGTATGTGTGTGTGTATTTGTGTGTGTGTGTGTGTGTGTGTGTGTCTCAAATGGTGTGGGAAGTGGGAAAAAGTATACCTGGAAAATTCAGTGATTTTGTTATCAAACTTTGAGAATTAGAGTCCAAAATTTTCTATTATATATCACTATATGCAAAAACAAAGAAAGAAACTTGAATTATACTGTAAAACTATGAGCACCTGATACTTGAATCTCGATGTAGACTTCTGTCAAAATGTAAATAAATTCAGCTACAAGTGCTAAACACAAAGCATAGTTTTAAGCGTGCAGATCCTTGTGAAATTCCTCTCATTTAAGTGTGGGCAGTGCCTGAGAATTTCTTCTGAACAACAGAACATGGAAAACATGATAAGAAGTAACTCCTGTGATTCAGTTTCACTATTTGCACACCAACTTGTCAGCAGAGTTGCAATGGAGACTCCCTCTCCTGAATTCACACTGCTGGGAAAATTGGCCTTGTGGGACACCTACCTGCAAGGAGCTAATGGAGGAGGTTTCTAGAAGCTCGCCTGCAGCCACAGCCAGCACAAAGCCAGGGCCCTAAATCCTGCAGCTGAAGGGGAAATTAATCCTGCCAGGAAACTAAGTGAGTGTGGAAGAGGACCTTCCCCAGGTGAGTGTTTGTGGCAACACAAACTTAGCATAGAGCACGAAACAGGGAAAGTGAGACAGCTCTGCTGAATATAACTCCACAACAGCTGCTCAAGGCTGCCTGGGACAGTGGTCCTGTGCTGACTGCATAGGGTTCCTCCCATCACAACACTGAGGGAGTCCTGAGCTCTCATACCTTGATGGCGTCTTAACATCGTCTTCACATCTAAGTAAAGCTCAGCAACGTCACACTCAGTCTGAATCTCCAAGGAAAAGACTTCAGGCATTTCCAGCTTCACAGCACAAGTCCTGGAAGAAGCAGAGGCAGATACCCCATCAGCTAACATTTCCCTTCAGATCTGTGCACCCATACCCTCCCTTCCTGAGTTCACATGGGACTCACCTGCTCAAGGTTTCTTTCACATCCTACAAAGAAACAAAAACAAAAGGTGAGTATGTTAGCATCAGGATTCTATGGGCTGTGGCATGGGAGTCCACTGTCTGTAAACACAACTCCCAAGGAAGGAGAGACCCAGCCTGAGACACTGCTGCAGAGTCAGGAGCAATGATCCCACCCAGCCTCTGCCCACTCAGCAGGAGGCTGTGATCTCCCTGGGAAAGCCTGTGGGGAAGAGCAGTGGCCACAGTGGCATCAATCTGTGGCTGCTGGGAACATGGGCAGGAGATCTGCTCAGCCTCCATCTGGCAAGACTGGCTCTCAGGGACCTGATGCCCTGCAGAGTGAGCCCGTGTTAGAGGTCGCTTATCACCAAGGTCCTCCACGGTGACTGCATACACAGTTCCTGAGACTCTGAGCCACAGAGATGGAGGCAGCTGGTATCACGGGGTGGTGCAGCAGATGCGCTACACTTCACCTAGAGTGTGACTGCCAGAATTAACAGCTCAAATAGTAGGCACCAGAATCAACAGCTCCAGCAGTTTATCTTAATTGGGTGCATCCATTCGTGCAACTGTAAGAAGAACCCACAGTATCTCTGGAGCAAGAATTTTACCAGCAAATCAGGGAAAATATTATCCTGGCTTTGGGCTGCCCCACTATTACCATCTGCCACCTGGAAGAGTATTTCAGGAGAAAGTCTGACAGTCATGGAACTGTGCAATGAAACAAAGAAGAAATGGTTGCCAAAGTTATCCCATGGTTCCCTTTGGCCCCTCTATGTTCACTCAGAGGAAGTAGATTTCATAATTCTCATAAGGCAAACTTATAGACCAGTGGAGCCACCCTGATGATATTGATATATAAGGTAAGAGAAACATTAAAATCTTTACACTAATACCTGTGTTCAGGAGAAAGAGGCTTCCCTTCCAAGAGCCCACACCCTCACCTGCAGTACTTTCTGGGCTGAGCTCTGACATTTTGCCTCCAGTTCTAGGATGTGGCTCTTGAGCTCCTCACTCCTCTGCTGCAGGTTGGCCTCACTCTCCCTCAGTCTCCTCAGCACCTGCTCTTCTTCTTTTTCCAGCCTCCAGAGATATGAATTCTCCTCCTTATGCAGAAATGTGTGGAGATTCTTAAAGTCAGACTTGATGTTTTGTCTCCGAGTTTCTATCTCAACCTAGAGTCAAGAAAGTATGATCAAATGTATAAACAAACCAGGTGTTTATACATGGATGAAAGGTAAACAAAATGTGCAATGTAGATGCAGTGGAGTCTTTCCTAGTCTTTAAAAAGAATGAAAGTCTTACCTAAGCTACAACAAGGATGAAACTTGAAGATCTTCTGCTAAGTGAAATAAACCCCAAAGAAGGAGACATATATTGTATACTTGACGTATCAGGAAGCTACAGTATTTCAATCCATAAAGACAGAAAGCAGAATAGGCTGCTAGGTGGTAGGAGAAAGGAAAGAATGAGGAATTAGTGCTTAATGGGGTCAGAATGTTACTTTGGAAGATAAAATTACTTCTCAAAATGGATTTGGTGATGTCTACACTTTGTGCCTCTGAGTTGTACACTTCAAATGGTAAAAATGGCAAATTTTGTGTAATGCATATTCTACACACTCACAAAAGAGAAAGCATGATCAGCTACTACTTGTGATATAATTTTTCAATGTATCATTCAAGCTGGAAGAATGTCCTAAAGGCTCCTGCTGGCATTGAGATGTTGGAAATCTTGACCCTGTCTTCTCTAGAGTCACCCGATTCATTTTCTTCTTCTAAGCATGGAGGCTGGAAGAGAGTCCTTGATTCTTCTTGACAGATGGAAGACACCATGAGGCAAATTTTGTTAGGGTTAACTGAGAAAATCTCATCTACCACCTGGGTCATCTTAATCATCCCTATGTACAACATACCAGAAATTAATGATATATGTTATTGGATGTCAATTTCACTTGAGGAAACAGAGACTCACAATTTCCAAGATTGCTTTCCAAATTTCTGCCGTGCTCCTGTGACCATGATGTCATGGTAGAAGGTCACCGATTTAGGACGAAGTAGAAGTTCTGTGAAAGAAACTGGTGCAGATTTATCCCTTCCACTGAAGGGCTTTCCATATGTATTAGCTACACTCAAGGTTTTTCCCCTGTCCAAGATCCCAGAAATGAGGGATATGAAAGCATTATCTGGAAGCCTAAGTTCAAAAAACCTGTAAGAGGCAGAGTGGTTTACTGGCCTGTTGACTTGGGCTGCTACTGCATGGATTCCAAAGATACTTCCACAAAAGGAATGTGTCTTTGATAATGTGGGGCCTGGTGAACCATGGAAATGGTCTGGAAGCCCTCAGCCTGCAAGTGCAAGTGTTCATGTTCTTGCAACAGCTATGATGCTCTTTATAAATCAAATTGTTCTCCATTATTGCCTTGATGAACCCAACCTGGAGAGACTCTATTTTCTGAAAGTTCTCAAAGATGGCTTCTGCACCCATTAGTCCAAGAGCCAATGCTGCATACTGCGATTTATCTTCCTAATCTGGTGCACTGAGAATAAACTGGGATTCTACTTTGTCATCTTCTGTGTCTAAAATTGAAAATAACTAGAGATCAATGAACTCAGATTCTCACCTTCCATTTAGTTATTTGCATTTCCATCAATGCTTTCTGATTCACATATTCTTCTTCAAATCGACTCAATTTTGTCACAGCATTCTGGAGCTTTTCCTGAGGGAAGAATTGAACAAAGAAAGTCTATTCGATTTGATTATTCATTAGACTCTGTCTAAGATGTGTTAAGATCACAGTGAATATTTATTGAGTTGTTACACTTTGCTCGGGAGCCTGCCGGGAGCTGTACGTAAGGTAATACTGATCTAATCAGCAACCCCAAGCAGTTGGTAGGATTTTCAACTTCCTTTCTCCACTGTGGCAAAGGAGTCTTGGAAGGGTTTGAATAACACATCCAAGTGCATGCAGATGGGAGGCAGTGGGGCTGGGATGCTGATCTGTGCTGACCAAGGCCTGAGGCATCCTTCCTCCCCCAAGTGGCCAGCGAAGCATTGCACACAGATATGTAAACAATGAAAACAAGATCTTATAGAATAATGTGCTGTACAAACATAACAAATTCCATTTACACACAGAACTTAGAAACAATTAATACAGATGGGCGAATTCTGTTGCATTTTGAAGAATGGTGACATGAAACCAATTTAAAAGGACTTGTCATACCTGATAAGGTTTTTAGGTTATTTTTCAAAATGGTTTCTTATACTTTCCTTGAGAGCAAAAGTTAATTTTCTTAAATAGTAAAAACATTGACTCCTGTCCTCTCTAAACCCAACAAGTACTTTAATGAATTCTGTAGTGCTCTCAGGAAACGGTTCCGCCCAACTGATTTGGCAAAGCTGCATTGCCCTGGCTATATGTCAAAAGGTATTCTAAATTTTACATGTTTTCATGTCTTTAACTCGCTTATAATCTCTGGATATATGTGTTTAAGAGGGAGGGGATGGACTTCTTTTATCCCCATTTACAATAGGGAAACCAAGGAATGAAATCATTAAATAACTGACCCCAAAATGTCCATCAAGGCAAGGGCCAGACCTAAGATTTCAATCTTAGCTGTCGGCCTCTGAGGCTGACAACCACAACCTACACAGTTTCCTTCCCTACAGAGTGGTGGGAGAGAAACTTGAACAGGAGCAAGCCCATTACAGGTACTAGCAGCTCCATGGAGTCTGAGGAGCGCCCCATATGCTGAACAGGGGTCAGGAGTGATGTGATTTTAGAAAGGTCGTGGAGCCTTCATAGGAACGCAGGTTTATATCACAAAGGATGAACCAGGAGCCCACGCTGTGCACATGATCCTCAGATTCAGCACCACCAAGGGTTGGGGCAGCAGGACTAAGCCAGCTCCTTCTTCACCACCGCACGGGCTCATTCATGACAAGCTCTCAGAAGATGCCTAGGAATTTCCTAGAAGCTCTTCCTCTCTGGGACCCTACATAATAATCATTTCCAAATTTGTGTCTCTTCCTCTGGAACCCAGTTTAAAACTGCTTGTCACTTCCCTATCTTAGAGAGATAATACAAATTTTATTATTTGATATTCCTTTTATTTTAGGAATACCTGGGTAATTTTTTTCAATCTCTGACCTCTCATTCTTCACATGAAAAATCCCAGTGACAGGTGACTGTGGTCTAGGACTTAGATTGGGAGTTGACTATCAGGTCCTATGTCTTGGCTCCCTTTCTACTCCCCCACCTTTCTGTCCACTCCACAGGCCCTGGGGCCTGGTCATGATGAGGCTAGAGCAGCAATGGTTGTACCTTTGTCGGGGCAGTTTTCTCTGCCTGGATGCCCTCCAGGGGCTAAGTGTATGTGTCCACAGGAGCCACTTCTGGGGTGCACCACCTTCCCCTTCTGCCCCCTCTCACCACCCAAGGCCCTGGCCCTAGCTAGCATTTTGATGATTTGTCCTCTCTACTGAACTTTAGGAAACCTACAGAGTTGGATCTTGGTCCCTTCCCCTTTCAGATCCAATTGCAGAGATTGACTTACCATGGTTTCCAACAGTACACAGTGTGAAGCAACAAAATATGCAGGTGTTTGTTTGAGCATGTCCCAGAGCAGAGAGAAGACCATGGTAACACAGAGAAGGGGGACAGGAGTCTGACCATCCTGATGAATGTCAGGATGGACAGTGTGGGCTGAATTCAGCAAAAATCTATCACATAGTATATTTCAGAAGAATACCATGCTGAAAGTTGTGCTTTAAGGTCATCATAGGATTTGGGGTCTTTCCAGAAGCATGTGGCTGGTCCCTGCCTAGGCCCTTCTGAGGCCCTGCTGAGGGCACACTCACCTTGTAGCCCTGGCAAACATCCTCTACCAGAGCTGTGGTGTGCCCTTGGTGCTGCGGTGCCCGCTCACAGCGCCAGCAGATGAGCTGGCCATCATCTTCACAGAAAAGCTGGAACTGCTCTCCATGGTCCTCACATACCAGCTCATTCTCTGTGTCCTCCATCTCCTTGATGACCTCTATGAGATTTCCCAGCTGCTTGTTGGACTGGAGGCTGCCTGTATGAAATGGGGCCCGACACAGAGGACAGACGAGCATCCTCTGCCCCTGACTTCTGTGGATCTGAGAAAGGTACTGCTCCATGCACATCTTACAGTAGTTGTGTCCACAGTTGATGCTCACTGGCTCTGTCATCAGGTTCAGGCAGATGGCACAGCTAACCATCTCTTTCATCCTTTTGGTCCTAGTGGCTGAGGCCATGACTTTTCCTGAGAAGTTCCAATGTTAGATCTATAGGTGGAGATGAAGCAGCCAACAATTCCACAGGGATGGAACTAGAACTGATATAAGCCTGCGTACAAGGTCTCCTGCCCTCAACGGATCTCGCAGACTTCTCTCTGGAAAGAAGAAATGAGTCAGAATTGAGAACATGTACAAACAGCTAGCTGTGTTTTCTAATATGGTTGCCACTATGAATGTGAACATTTGAGTTTAACTTAATGAGTATTTAATAAAATTTGAAATTCCATTTCTCTGTCTAACTTTTTTCTCAGCTCACTTCTGATACTTCAAATGTTCAACTGTCTCCCATGGCTGGTGTTTACAGGTCAGGCCAGCCACGCCCCATTCCATCTTGGTGTGAAGTTCCCTGGGGCCAGCGCAGACCGGAGACGCCTCCTCACAGACTCTGCAGCAGGAGCCACAACTCAGTGAGGCAGCATGAAACGCCTTCCTCTTCTAATGAGCTTCAGAATCCATTAGCACCAGAATTATCTCTTTATACCTGGTGGTAACACTCAGCCACATTGTCAATGGATGTTATGGCTTGTATCTAGATGTCCCCCACAAAGCCTCATGCAGTCATAAGTGAGGCTTTTCAGAGGTGGCTGGATCTAGAATGTGTGACTCTGGGATTGATTCATGATGCAATGCTAGGATTAAGGGTGCCAAGATTAAGGGTGTGAATAGGCCTGGATAAGATCTAAGGGACAGAAAGAAACTGGGTCCCTTGTCGCTTGGTCGCTTCTGCTGCCTTCTGTCTGCCAAGAACTGTTTCTCCTCTGCCATGCCAACCTGCCTTGGAGACAGCCACCTATGGACTGAAGCCTCTACAAACTCTGAGCCAAATAAACCTTTCCTCCCTTGTAAATGTCAGGTATTTTGTCTCAGCAATGAGAGAAAAGTAACTAAGACAATGTAGGATTCTATTTAGAGAAACAAACTGGACTCCAACTTAATCTTGTACCCCACATAGGCCACAGGACATTACATCATAAAGCATCAGTGGAGACACAAATCAGGTGGGGATACAAGTAAACAAGGCATTGAAAACAACTGGTTTACTCTTTTTGTGTCCCTTCTCTGAACTGAGGAAAAGAGACCAGTGAGAGGCTAGAGGAGGGGAGTTGTGTCCTGGGGCCTGCTCATTGCTGGGAAGAGAGCTCTGGAGAACCAGAGAGCTTACTGTTTCCTTCCCAGATCAGGAACTTCATCCAGGAGAAGTACAGGTCATGGGGACACAGAGAAGGTGGAAAAGATATGGAGAGGTAGGCCTCTGTGGCATATGGGGGACCAGACACTCTTGTGTCCACCACTGAGAACCTGACAAGCAGAGGCAGTGGAGAAATGACCACTTCTGTCCCCTTGTCACCTACAGCACGTGCTTCTGCCAACTCATCTTTGTCTTCCTAGCAACTATAACCCACCCACAGGAGATTGTATGGGAGGGGAGGAGCTGGGGGAGGAGGGGAATTTTCTTTTGATATGACTGTGCTTTTATTTAAAAACAGGAATTCAACTAAAGTTACCAGATGGGCCATTTTCCTCTTATAACCAGGACCAGTGTCTTGGGACCACACTGGATTTCTTCTGCAGCCTTCCTTTCTTTGACCCTCCAGTTCCCCCAGGGGTACACTAGGCCCCTTCTCTGCTAGGGGCTCTGGGCTCCTGGGGTCCTGGGCATCCCTTCCTTTAAGACCACAGGTCCCCACTGTACATCTCACTCACCTTATAGTCTGGATCTTCTGAGATGTGGTGTGGATTCTGGTGAACATGAAAGGAGACAAAAGGTGAGAGCTGTGAACGGATTCTCAGGCATTTCCTGAGGTAAAAGGAGGGCCCTGCTGCCAGGAAACTGTCTCCCCACCCCCACCAACACACAGACACAGACCCCTGCTCTGTCCCTGGCCTGGACCTGTCAGGAAGCACCCCTTACTTGTTGCTGATCCTCGCAGAGTTTCGACTTCCTGGAATCTAAAAGTAAACTTGCAGTAAATTCAAAAGTGAAACTATTGAGGTGGGTGGGGCCAATGAATCAGGACCAATGAGCATGCTTATGTGGTTAAAGGGAGGAGGAACATAGGAAAAACATCCTCTTTCAAAGCAGCAGAAACAAGGGACATATTAATAACCCAGGAAACTCCCTGCGACCCCAGCACAGGCAGCGGAGGAGCAAGAGGCCTGCAGAAGGCCAGCTTACAGCTCTGATGTGAGATCTTTGTCTTCTGTCCTCAACCTTCCTGGAGTCCACAAGCCTCCTGACCTGTGGTATTTTTAGCTCCTTCCAGGTGACTTGTGGTTTTCTCACTGCTCTGATGGTCATGCCCTGGAAAGAAAATAGAGCCATTTGAAAGGAGTCAGGAGTGACGGAGGGCACAGGTGTGAGCAGATGGTCAGGGAGGGCTGGTTGAGAAGGAGTCCTGGGAAGGTACTCAAGGACCACCTGGGGCCCACTCTTCCTGAGAGACACTCAGCCCAGGGCTCTTTCAGGAGCTTCTAGTGACCTCCCCACTAAATCTCCTCTCAGCTTTCTTGCCCAGAGGTCCAGCTCTTCTATTGCTTCCATTTTCATCTGCTCCCTGTCCAGTCCATCAGGACTGCGCTAGGTCACAGAGGTTTTCCTGGGTTGTTAACCTGCTCGCTGCTTCAAAGGAGGCTATTTTTCCCGTGTTCTCCCTCCCTTTCAGAACAGCGCCCTCTCATTGGCCCTGAATCTCTGGCTCCACCTCTCACAGTACTTCCACTTCTGAACTGACTCAATCTGATCAGAGTTAATTCACTTCCAATTCAGGAAGTGGGACCTCTGAGAGGACTGGCAGCAGGTAGGGGGTGTCTTCCTGACAGGCCCAGGCCAGGGCCTTCTGGGTGGAGGATGGAGCAGAACTGGCGTCTGAGAGTGTGGTGGGGGTAGAGAGAAGTTTTCCTGACAGCACAGCACCTGCCCTGTACCTCAGGAAACACCTGAGAGTCTGCTCACAGCTCACACCCTTCCCCTGCTTTCACTTTCCGCAGAAGTCACACCCCTTCTCAGGAGATCCAGAATATAAGGTAAGTGAGGCCCAGAATGGACACCTACAGTCTTAAGAAGGCGAGGGCCTGGTCCTAGGAGCCCAGCACCTGGCAGAGAGAGGTCTAGTGCACCCCTGGGGGAAGTGATCACCAAAGAATAGAAGCCTGCAGAAGAGATCCGGTGTGACTGCAAGAGACTGGTCCTAGCTAGGGAAGGAGAACTGCCTATTTGGATAAGGCTATTAGAGTTCCTGCTTTTAAACCTGGGTATAGCCATTAAAAAGGAAAAGTCACCATCCAAATTTATCCCCATGTTGCTCCCCGCCAAACCCTGGGGTGCAGTGAAGGTCTGGGAAGAACAGGGATAGGGTCACAGGAACCCTTCTGCAGAAGTCAAGGACACAGACATGGCTCCTGGTCACTCCTGCGAAACATCTGGGTCTCGGATTCTCAGTGGTGGACATGAGGATGTCCAACACCTGGATTCCTCAGAGTCCTGACCCCTCATCTGCTTTCCACCTTCCCTGTGTTCTGTGCTGAGCCCCCTGCATGTGTTCTCATCTCCTAGAGAAAGTTCCTGGCCTGGAGAAGAGATAGTAAGCTCCCTGGTTTTCCAGAGCTTTATCCCCAGGAATAATGGGGTCCCAGGACCCACCTCCCCTCGTACATCCTCTTTCCAGTTTTCTTCTCCTTAGTTCAAGGAGGGGAGTGGAGGGGACAAAGACAGTATACCAGTTTTTCTGGAGGTCTGGGCTCCGTTGGTCCCCTCTTGGTTGAATCTCAATTGAGACTTTGCAAGCCTACCGTCCTGTGATCTGTGTGGATCAGCACTGAGGTGAAGAGGATGTCCAATTTGACCCTCTCGGTGGACTCCTCCATGGACCACCTAAATGCTGAGTGTTACCACAAGTTAAAAAAAAAAAAATTCTGGTGCTGGTTGTTTCTGATGCTCATTAGAGTGGGAAGGATTTCACTCTCCCTCACAGAGTTGTGGCTCTTGCTGCAACATTTGTCAGAAAGCCTGACTTGCTTCTCCATTTCTCCAAAACCCCAGCCGCAGAGAGCTTCCTACCTTGATTGAATGTTCTACTGAGGTAGGATAAAAGAAATTAAAAGGACAGGTTAAAAGGAGACAAGGAAATTGAGAATTTAAAATTGTACTTTTGAGAAAACCTGCAGCATGGAGACAATTTTTTTTTCCCGTTCGTGGAGGCCACCCTAGCTTGTGATGCTCCCTCTACAGAGAATAGTGTTAAATTCCTAAAGGTCCTTTTACAGCAGCCTGTAAATTCCCAGGCACTGGACCCATCCTTTTCACCTGAAAATCACCCTTTCCTCCAGCCCAGGAAGAAGCAATGTTGGTAACAGCATATTTCAACTTTAAGCAGCATTTCTGGGCTTCAAACACATATAGATGGCTTGTACTGTAACCTGACAGTAAGAATACACATGCGGGATCACCTGCCTTGAAGATGCCCCTTTAAATGTGTCCACTCCAGCTTGTAACACATCTCACTTCTCTGAGCTCCTGCACCCCCCTCTTGGGAGAGTCCTACAATCTCTAACATCTCTACTCATGCCTCTTTCTGACTTGTGCTGAAAATTCTTATTCTGTGCGGGGAGTCAGCAAACCTGCAAATTTATTTTAAGAGGGTGGGCGAGGTTCCTTATTTGAGCCTCGGGAACCCCTCAGACCCAGCACCAGTGATGGTATGGCTGAGCTGTTCTATAAACACCAGCTATGTGATCTAATAAGCAATCGAAACATGGCTAGCTGATCTGAGAAACTGGATTTTAAATTTCATTTAATATTTATTTAAGTTGAATTTAAATTGCCAAACACAATACTTTCTGAATATTAGACAACACAACTAATTACTTATCCATCTCCTAAATTAAAATCTCTTTCTCTTCTTTCCAGCGTTAAGACTGCAAGACCTGTAAAGGGCAGTTGCAGCCAGCACCTTGTACTCAAGCTCAGGAGAGGCCATTTTCATCCCTGTGGAAATTCTGGCTGCTTCCTCTCTGCCTCCAGATTCAACATTGGAACTTTTCAAGAAAAATCATGGCTTCAGCTACTGTGATTGATGAAGCTAAAAGAGATTGTGACCTGTATCATGTGCTCGGACCTAATGGAACACCCAGTGAACATCAGCTGTGGACACAGCTACTGCTTGTTATGCTTTTGGGCCTTCCGCATGGAGAAACCATGGGCTAAGATGTTCCTCTGTCCTCACTGTGGTTCCTCATTTGAAGGAGGAAGCTGGGTATACAATAATCACTTGGAAAGCCTTGTTGAGCTCATCCAGGAAATAGAGAAGACAGAGAGGGAGCTGTTGTGTGAGGCCCATGGGGCAGGGCTCTAGCTTTTCTGTGAAGACGATGGCCAGCTCATCTGCTGGAGCTGTGAGAAGGGACCACAGCACCAAGGGCACGCCACGGTGCTGGTGGAGGACATGTGCCGGGGCTACAAGGTGAGTGTGTGGCCAGGATCTCAGCAGGGACCTGATCATGCTGTTCATAAGATCTGAGCGTATGGACCTTGATGCCTGAGATGATGACTCTGAAACATAGCTTTTTTCATGTTCTTCTGAAAAATAGCTTGTGATGGATCTTTGCTGAATCTAGTCCAAACTGTCCATGCTGACATTCAGCAGGATGCTCAGACTCCTGTCCCCATTCTCTAAGCTACCATGGACTTCCCCTGCTCTGGGACATCTATAACCAAATACCTGCATAATTTTTTGCTTTACACTGTGTGTACTGTGAGAGACCATATTGTACCAGTTGCTGATGTAGGATCTGAAAATGGAAGGAACAAAAACTCTAGTTCCATGGGTATTTTACAGCTCAATAGAGAAAGGACACAGCAGCAAAGTGACTCCAGGGTCCCCTGGCTTGGGTGGTGAAAGTGCAGGAGGGGATGGAGGGGTGTATCCCTGAGGGGACCCCTGAGGACACAAGGCATCCAAGCAGAGGGACCTGCACAAGCAAAGATACAACCATGGGGCTCCAGGGCAAGTACAGAGACAGCCACGGGGGAAGAGGGGGAAAAGCCAGGGCTCAGGACCTGAGCGTCAGTCCCAGTCTCAATCTTGGAGACATCCTCACCTGACCCTGGGGACTTTCATTTGTGTAGTGTGGGTCAGCAACATTGGGAAAATAACCCAGGCCCTCCTAATATAAAAAAGTAATATTAAGGAATAAAATGCAGATTATCCCTATACAAAAGAGAGGGACAGGGCTGGTGATATCGCTCAGCGGCACGGGCGCCTGCTGGCGCGCGAGGTCCTGAGGTCGACCCCTGGTACCCACAAAAAAAAAAAAAAAAAAGAGAGGGACAGAGCAGTTTCAAACGAGACTCCAGAAGAAAAGTCACGGATTTGGAAATAAAGGATGTGGAGGATAACTGGAGGGAGAGGTCTGGGTATCACCTAACAGCTTGTAAAGTGAAGCTTTGTGATCCACAAAGGAATGACCTGGCTTAGATCTGCTGCCCCAGCTAGAGCTCAGGAGCTTGTGCTTAGCACAGGCTCCTGGTTCTCTCCCAGGATGCAGACCTGGGCTCCTGTGAAGGCTCCACAACCTTCTTAAGGGCACATCAGTCCTGACTCCTACTCAGCATATGGAGCGCTCCTTAGACTCCGTGGAGCTGCTCATACCTGTAATGGGGATGCTTCTCTTTGAGTTTCTCTCCCACCAAGCAGTAGAGAAGACAGCAGCAGAGGGTCATGGTTGTCAACCTCAGAGGCAAGCAGCTGAGGTGGAAACCTTAGCTCTGGCTTGATGGACAGTTTGGGGTAATTTAATGACTTCATACCTCAGTTTCCCCATTCACAAGTAGTTATAACACAGTCCCCTCCCTTCCTAATATGTATATCCAGAGGTTTGTGAGCTTTAAGGGCATCAAAATATGCAAAGTTTAGAAAAGCACAGGGCATATAGCCTGGGCAATGCAAGCTTTTGCTAAATCAGTTAGGCGAAGCCTTTTCCTGAAAGTAGTAAAAGTAGTAGAGAATTCATGAAAGTACTTATTGAGTTTACAGAGGACAAGGGGCAATTCTTTTAATTCTGATACCCACAACCAAATTCAAATTACTTCAAGGAAAATATGATACACTGTTTTGAAAATTACTGGTTTATCAATTCAAATTTTTATTTGAAAATTATCAAATTAAAGTTGATATCATGATGCTATTATTCAGACTATATCAGAACTCGAAAGTCTATATTACCTATTTCCGATAACTTCAGCTGGCATCCTGGTCTTTCTGACCCACCTGTGATACCCGCAAAGTTCCACGTGTGTTAAATACCCTGGAATTCAATGTGGTTTTGTTGTTGTTGTTGTTGTTTTATATGCGGGTACCAGGAGTCGAACTCAGGACCTCGTGCTTGCCAGGCAGGTGCTTATGCCGCTAAGCTATATCACTGGCCCGTCTGATGTGTTTTTCAGCACATTATTCTGTATGATCTTGTTTTAGATGGTTATCATATCTATGTGCAGTATTTTTCTGGCCACAAAGTGGTGGAGGACATGGCTAGGTCCTGGTCAGCAGAGGAGATTGCGATCCCAGCCCAATGTTGACCAGTTACCCCCATCCCTGCCAGGCAACTGAGTCAAGTCCTTCTGAGTGTCTTTTTCCACAGTGGGGAAAGGATGTTGAAAGCCACCAACCTGTTCAGGGGAGGGCAGGGGATCAGTATGTCACAGCACACACAGCCCTCTGCAGACTCCCTTGCGAAGGGTAAAAACTCAATAAATATCCACTGTTATTTTAGAGCTGGTATTCCCACTACTTGTCCAATGAATCAAATTCATAAGCTTTTCTCACCTAATTTTTCCTTCAGGAAAAGCTGGAGAAAGCTGCCAGAAATTTGAGTCCACTTCAAGAGGAATGTATGAACCAGAAAGTGTTCATAACAACGCAGATAACTACATGGAAGGTAAGAATCTGATTCACTGAACATGAGATATTTTTTATTCTAGTGTTTTTAGACAGGGATGATTGAGACAAAGCACAAAATGTTTTTTTTCTCACTGCACCAGGCACAAGTACTTAAAATCAAAAGAGCAGGGTCTGGTAGCAGCCTTACAGTACAGAAACCACATTTGAAAGCACTCAGGAAACTGCATTTCCCTGGCTTGCCAGGCTCTGCAGCATCAGACACGCATTGCTTTTTAGTTATGTCTCCGGAACCCATTAGCCTGCAGTCCGAGTCTGCAGATCAGCGAGCTGCTCTGCCTCGTCCAAGTACCTTCCGCCTTCTTCCTCCTTTGTGTGTGGAGGTTGAACTCCAGGTTTCCATGGCAGTTGACTGCCACCTCTGGAATCAAGGACTCTCCTCCCTGATGACAACTTTGTCTTAAATTCACTCTTAAAGATACTCTTTACCATTTATTGCTTTAAGAAATTTCCCCCGATTCAGAGATATTTCTCACATTCCAGACAAAATTTGTTTTCCCCTTCTAATAGACAAACCCACCCCTAGTTGTGTAAATAAATTATCTGATACTCCTTCCCACCTTCCTTGTGTAGTTGGCTGCAGAAGAAAGAAATGAATCTTGTGACTATAGAGAATTCAGGGTCAATCTCTACCATATCTTTGTGCCAGCAGGAAACCTGGGACATTCTTCCAGCTCAAGTGACTCATGGATGAATTATGTCACAGTAGCTGGTTATACTTTCCTTTCTAAGTGCAATAATATACATAACATAAAATTTACAATTTTGTATATGTTTAAGGGTGCAATTCAGTGGCATTAAGTACTTCCATGGGCTGTAAAGCCATCACCATACTCATCTCCAGAACTTTTTCATCCTCCAAAGTGAAACTCTGTCCCCACTGAGCACTAACTTCCCATTCTCCTTTTCTGTTAACCACTATTCTGATCTCTGTCTCTACGAATTTGATTATCAGAGGTCTGATAATCCTACCCTTGTTTCTAGCTTACATCACTTATCAGAACATCTCCAAGGTACAGTGTTTTTGTGGCATGGCTCAGATTTTCACTGTTTAAGTTTGGGTAATATTACATTATGTGTGAATACCATATTCTTTTTTTATCCTTCATCCACCATGGATAACAGTCTATTGACACCTTTGACCATATCTTTTGACTCTAGGACAAGATAGAGATTTGGAGACAAAAACTCAAATCTGACTTTAAGAATCTCCACACCATTCTACATGAAGAAGAGAAGTTGTATGTCTGGAGGCTGGAGGAAGAAAAGCAGATGCTGAGGAGACTGAGGGAGAGTGAGGCCAACCTGCAGCAGAAGAGTGAGGAGCTCAAGAGCCACATCCTGGAACTGGAGGCAAAATGTCAGTGCTCAGCTGCAGGTGAGGCTGTGGACTTGGGGAAGGAAAGGAGGATTCTGATACTGAGCTGTTAGGAGGAAACTGGTCAAGAAGTGTGGGAAGATGGCCAAGGCCTGCTTCTGCTCCAATGTGAGCATTAGTGTAGGGACTTTAGGTAATGTCTCTCTAGATTATACACCCATAGCATTAGGATGACTTCTCTATGTCTGTGGGGGTCCATTTATGTGATATGTAAACACATTGCCACTTCTGTGGAAGTACTCCACACTGCTCTACTCCTATAATCACAGCTAGTGAGGAGGCTTAGGCAGGATCATCACAAACTGTGAGGGTGCTCTGACTTGTTTAGTGAGACCCAGTACGAAATTAAAATTTAGTTTTAAAAAATGAACAGGGGATGTTGGTCAATAGTAAAGCACTTGCCTATCATGTGGGAAGCCCTGGATTCAATTCCCAGCACTGAAAAAAAGAAAGAAAGAAAAAGAAAGAAAGAAAAAAGAAAAAAAAAAGGAAAGGAAAGGAAGTGAAAGGAAATGAAAGGAAAAAAGAAAGGGAAGGAAGGAAGAAAGAAAAAGAAAATACCTACCTCTGGTGAATATAGATGGTCACATGGACCCATGGGATAGCTTTTGTCATCCTTTCCCCTTGGATAATCATTTTCCTGATTTGCTGGTAGAACCTTTCTGAGCTACTGTGAGGCTTCTTACAGGGGCATGAATTATGCATCCAGTGAAAATAAACAGCTGGAACTGGTAATTCTGGTCCCTACTAGTGGGACTGTTGTCATACTATAGGTTGAGAAGATAGCACATCTACTGTATCACCTTGTAGTACCAGCTGCCACCACCTTGGTGGCCCAGTCTCAGGAGCTGTGTCACCATGGAGGACCTTGGTGACAAGTGATTTCTACACAGGCTCACTCTGCAGGACATCAGGTCCCTGAGAGCCAGGCAGGCTGAGCAAAGCTCCTGTCTGCGTACCCATCAGCCACAGGTTGATGCCACTTCAGCCATTGCTGTTCCCCACAGGCTTCCCCAGGGAGATCGCAGCCTCCTGCTAAATGGGCAGAGGCCGGGTGGGATCATTGCTCCTGACTCTGCAGCAGTGTCTCAGGCTGGGTCGCTCTTTCCTTCTTGGGGAAGTGTGTTCACAGACAGCATCTCACATGCCATAGTCCGTGGAGTACTGAGGCTAACATGCTTGCCTTTTGTCTCTATTCCTTATAGGATGTAAAAGGCACCTTGAGCAGGTGAGTCCCATGTGAACGCGGGAAGGGAGTGTCCAGGTGGACAGAGCAGGATGGAGCGGACCACTGAGGAGTCTCTGCCTCTGCTTCTTCCAGGACTTGTGCTGTGAAGCTGGAAACACCCGAGGTCTTTTCCTTGGAGATTCAGGCTGTGTGTGATGTCTCTGAGCTTTACTTAGATGTGAAAAAAATACTGAGACCCTATGAAGGTGTGTGAACCAGGGGCTCCCTCAGTGCTGTGATGAGAGCGACAGAGATTGTGTGGTTATTTTCAGCAGAGCTGCCTCACTCCCTGTCCTGTGTGCTCAGATACTGTTTAGCTGATTATACACCACATCCTGATCGTCTGTGGCTTCTTCCAGTTCCTGCTTTCCCTTGTAGTGGCCCCGTTACCCCAGCAGCTCCTGTCATAATTTCCCTCTGAGAGATGAGTGCATTCCCAGTTCCCACTTCACTGAGTTGCTCTGGAAATTAACTTCTCACGTTCAAACTGTTAACATAGTGTGTATTTAGGGTCAGAGCCACAGCATGGACTTAGATCTGAATGTAATACTTCTTGTGACTACTTAAAATCCTCAGAACAGTGCAGAAAAGGGAAGTGCATATTGTGTATTATAGTTAAATTTAGGGGCTGAACTCATGCAACATACTGAAATATTATAACCATGACAGAAACTGTTATTGATGCATATTTTAGGTTTCCTCTGCCTTTTTTATTTTCTGGTAATCACTGCTTCTTATAGTTTGAAACGTTTTTACCCACAATTGCCAATTTTAAAAAATTTGAAAATGGGACATTTTATTATTATTCATTTCCCTATAAAATTGGACCTAACTTCAAATGACTTGGTGGCTGCAGGAGTTATCTCTTGTCACCAACCAAATTTCAAAATTACCTAAAGTGATACCAGTATATTATCTATCAGTTTTTGTGAGTCAGGAGTCTGGGCTCTCTCTAGGGTCTTTGGAGGGTGCAGTGACGGTGTGGCCAGGCTGTGTTCTCACCTGGATACTTGTCTGGGGATGGTCCCGCCCATGCTCATTTAGGTTGTTGGCAGGATTTGTTCCCCTTGGGTCATAGGATGTAGGGTTCTGGATTCTGGCTGGCAAGATGGAGTGTAGGTTATGAGACACGATCACAGGAATTACATCCTAACATTTTTGCCATGTTCCGTTTGTCAGAAGCAAATCTCAGGGCTTGTCCACATGTAAAGGGAAGGAATTTTACAAGAAAGTAGGATGGGGGCGGTGAGATGGCTCAGCGGTGTAAGCGCCTGCCTGGCAAGCGCGAGGGCCCCAGTTTGACTCCCGGATCCCACGTACGAAAAAAGGGCCGGTGATATCGCTCAGCGGCACGGGCGCCTGCTGGCGCATAAGGTCCTGAGGTCGACCCCCGGTACCCACACACACAAAAAAAGAAAGTAGGATGCAGGCATTGCCTCCCAATCCCTTGAGTCTGTCTGCCCCAGGGGACTCATCTGAAGTGTACTGATGTGAGGCTATTTGAATTCTTACCATTCCCATATACCTTGTGCAATTTTCTACAGAAATATTTGTGGGAAGCAGCTGAAGCTGGAGATCGCAGTCACAAGTGCGGGGCTGGAGCAAGGCCTTCCCGAGAACAAGGAGCGCCAGAGGTGAGCCACATGAACAAGCTGCTCCAGCTGTAGAAAACGCCAAGCCCTTAGGCTACCAGGCAGGCAGGTTGCTAGGCAGGTGGGTGTCCTGTGACATCGACCTGCCGAATGTATAAATAAAAGCACTTCGGTGGTTGAGCAGTTCCTTTCCTCCCATCAGGAGGGAGGGCTTCGCCTGATCCCAGCTTTCTGTATCTTGTCTTCATTTCCTCACCTTCTCACCGACCTTCACAGTCCTCACCCCGGGAAGTTCCAGAGCTGCGTGGGATGCGGCAAATATTGATGCTTTTGGTTACAGGACTCTGCATTAGATCCTGCATAGAGGACATGTAATTTAGAGAACAGGATCTTAAAGCAAAAGTGCTGATATTTGGCATGCAAGTCATAATGTTCCTAGATCCTAAGGAAAGTGAAATTATACCTCTTCCTACTCCTCCAGCCACCAAAAACAACCAATGCTCCACCTTTCCCTAATTTTCTGTGTAAAATTTATAATTTTTGCCCATGTGATAGACTTGAAATGTTGCCTAATTGTGCACTTTAATTTCATTTTCTGTAATTTCACTAGTGAGGTTGAGGTTTGTTTGTTTATTTGGTATGTGTATCAGCCCTTCAAGCTTCTCTGGTTTATCTGTGATTTTCAGTGGTTTAACATTTTCATTAGATTGCTTCCTTGTTGATTCCTAAGAGCTTATTGTAGCCAATATTTTGTCCTGCTACGTGAGTAGTATTTTACACTTTCATTCTACTTTTGGTTAGAGGTTCAAATCTAGGGTTAAATTGGCTTTAGAATCCAAAGAGCCTGGTCCTGAACAGGCATTGAATTTTAGTCATGAGTTAGATACATTCATTGAGCTATCCTGTGGTTCCTTCCTATAATATCATAATGGAGTGATTTAGCAATTTACTTTTGTATGTTAAACCCCAGTTGTGTTCTCAGGATAATCCAAACTTATCAATAGATATTACATATACTTTATATATAACATACAGATTCAATACCCCAGTGTGAAGATAATACACAAATCATTATTGTTCTGCTATCATGTCAGATAAAGGTAGTTACCAAGAGTAGGTAGCATAAAAATAATCCAGTGAACAAGGAAGAAGCCTGACATCATAAAAGTGGGTATAGAAATTTTAATTTCCAACTGTAGTCTGAGAGCATTATGATCATAATTATGATGATGAAGACAGTTGCTCAGTAAGTGAGAAGAGCTTTCATTTCAGACCTTCTCCTGTAGAAAGTGACTTCATATGTTTTATTAACATTCTTTAAACCTATTCTTTTCCCTTTCCTAGAGCTAGTGTCCTACTTGCTCAATTATATCACATTCTATGTTTGCACCAAAGTTTGATTCTATGCAGTTGAGAATGAAACCATTCCACTGTTCTTTTTATTTACATATGGAGAGACAGAAAAAGCAATACTTCTCACAATATGTAATATGTATAGAACCAAAATTTAATTGACAGATATAAATTATACAAAGATTGTATTTTTATAATTAACATGCAATATGTATTAATGTATAAAGGATTGGCTTTAGTTAATATAAAATGTTCAGATGTGTGAGAAGTATAATATATATTGTATTATTAAAATATATTTTAAGCATATACATGATGTTATATGTATATAACACATATATAGGCATATATGTTTGTATACTTGGCATGTTATTTATATAGTTTGGTACACGATTTCTTCTTGTGTGTCTATGTGGTTATGAAGTGGCGATGGAGAAGTGATCCCATGGCTCCACTGTTGTCTGATCCATCGGGGCTGATAGGGGAGGAGAAGGACCTTGGACAGGACAGGAACCATACTCACTCTGGTTAGTTCTGCCCCTTGGCAACTCTGAATGACTAAGATGGTAATGATGAAGATAATGGCATTGATGATACTATTTTTACCACAATTTATCAGGAAATTAATATTTACCAGGAATTTTAGGCAAATATTAGCTCCTTGGATTCTTGCTACCATTCTCTGAAACAAATACAATGAGTTTTGCTTTATAGTTTGTTCACATAGCTAGTAAGAAATAATTACTGGATTTGAAAACAGGTTGGTTTTATTTGAAATGAATTGTGTTTTCAGTACCAAAAAAAAAAAAAGTTTGGTTTTATTTATTTGTGTTCTTGCAGTGAATGTGACTCAGGATCCAGATACAGCTCATCCAGCACTAATTCTGTCTGAGGATCGGAGAGAAGTGTCTCGTGGATGCAGCCAGCAGAATCTTAAGTTTTCATCCAGATTTACTGCCTTCCCCTGTGTCCTGGGCTGCGAGGGCTTCACCTCAGGAAGACACTACTTTGAAATGGATGTTGGAGAAGCACTGGCTGGGACGGGGGAGTTTGTATGGAAAATGTGGATGGGGCCTCGGCATGAAGCAGGAGCCTGAGCTTGGATTCTGGGTCATCCGGCTATGTACAGAGGACGGCTATGTAGCACTGAGCTCTCCCCAAACTGTCCTTGAGCTGCGTGAGTGGACCCTGGTGGTGGGGGTTGTTCTGGACTACGAGGCTGGAGCTGTGTCGTTTTACAACATGACCGCTGGTGCCCACGTCTTCACCTTCCCCAAGGCTTCCTTCTCTGATACTCTGTGGCCCTTTTTTCAGGTTTATGAACCTTCTCCTTTGCCCTTGCTTCCCCATGTGGTGTGGGTAATTTATTAATTGTTAACTTGAGTGGGGACGCCCAGCTGAATTGAGTCAACATAATTCTGGGCGAAGAAGACCCACTTAAGGAGGAGCATTGTCAGACCAGTATAAAAGGAAAAGGGGAGGGAAGGATTTCAACTGATCATCCTTGGAAGAGATTCCTTATAACTGCTCTTCTTTGGAGGAGCTTTGGCTGTTTCCTTTATTTGGGGGAGCTTCAATTCTTGTCTTCATCTTGGATGTCGTCTCCTGGCTTCTAGTGCCGATCCCTCAGCTTTCTGGCACAGCTCCATTTGGCCTTTTGACACAGACACTTCAGCCTCCAGCACTGGCCCTTGGGCCTTTCCAGGGCAGATCCTTCAGTCTCCCATCTCGAATCCTTTGGCCTCCTGATACGGACTTGCACAGGACCTTGCTGTGGGCTCCAGGCCTTCAACTAGACCCTTCGATCTCCAGTGCGCAGACTGATGTTTTGCATTCTTCTACATCTGACTTTAGTAAGCATTGACTAATACATCATGGTAAGAAAAAGATCAAGTTGCCCTTGTTTTAAACTCAACAGAAAATACGTGAATCCTATAAGAGCAGAAATTTGGTTAGTTTTCCTCATTGTTATTTCTTCCATATCTAGAATAGGGTTGTACTTTTAGAAGATATTTAAGAAATCTATAATGAATTAATGGCTATAATGACTGTAAGAATAGCACAGGTGGCCAGCCTGATTGAGGAGAAAGAAAATATGTTGATTCAGCATCATCCTCTGAATCTCTGTCTGATGGCTTTAGGGCTCTTATTTCTGTAATCACTGTTTGATGATTTGGGTGACCCTGTGGCCAAGATGGTCCCTGCATTCCCTCACTGTTTTTGAGCCCTTTGGACTCATGTGTGTGAGGAGGAAAATCAAAATAGCAGAAACTTCTAACCACTGACATGTTGCTTATTAATGTCAACAGCAGTCCTGGAGTCTCCCAGACCTAGAGAGCTTTCCTGAAAAAGTATGAGAGAAAAGTCAAAATTGCCTTATGAAGAGATGCTTCCAATGGAAAGTGGAGTATGAGTAAATAATTAATTTTGATAGGGGGACTTAGTTCTGGAAAAGAGAAAGAAGTTGTTTTTTTCTAGACTGTGTTAGAATCATCTATATTGAAATATATTTAAATTTCAGTAAATAGCCTTTGCTGGAATAATTTTCAGGTGACTTTATTATGACTTAAATATAATCAAAGAGTACTTATCCTTATAATTGGGTTTCTTATGAAAAATAACTTAAAATTAGTCCTTAATGGACACACTTGAATGGGCTAATAACAAGACCTTAGTGAAGTTAGCCAAAGCCCAAACAACCTTATAATGCTGGTAACCAAAGGCACAAAATTGCTGAATATTATAATTCAAGCTGATATAAAAATTTATGTTTGCTGATGTTATTGAGGTCCTCTGATGATATCTAAGAATGGAAGAAAGGAAGCCGGAGCTTTTTGTGGAGGTTTGTGGGGCCTCTATCTTTGTCCAAAGAGACCTAGAAGAGGTCAGATCATCTCCCAGGCTTCCAGTGTCAGAAGTCCATCTGGAACAGGAAGTTATGGGAAAAAATAAGTCTTGCTTCTCCTGCATCACTTAATCTTAATGGAAACATGAGTTAAGTTCATCCCTTCTGGAACTTTCATTATTCCAGAAAAGAACTTGGTTTCAGAGAGGAGAAAGAATTTTCAGTAGTGTGTGGGACTTGCTCCCAAATGGTTGATCTGAGTCCCTGCAGCACTTTAGGTCCTCTGGAGATCACTTCAGTGACCTACTGATGCCCAGCCTGCTCCACACAAATTAAAGAGGTGTCAGGCGAGAGGGTCCAGCAGAACACTGATGTCCTGCAGTTCTGGAGTGACACAGAAGGCCTTGACCCAGGCTGCCACCAAGGGTCAGTTCCTTGATATTGCCCAGGTCCTTGCCAACCCAGATGAGCCCCAAGAATGACATCAGCCTATCCTCTCCCCTTGCTTCCCGTGCTCATGGGTTCCTGCATGTGTTCAAGGGGCCATGGTCAGTGGGCCTACCCTTGGAGTTGGGCCAGGCCTCAGGGTGCAGGATGCGATGTGGGGGAAACCCAGGAACCTTGGATGTCCCCAGCTGGAGCAGGGCTAGGGGAAGGACTTGCCAGGCTCCCTGCCCCTTGGTCTCCTGCCCTGTGGGCTCCACCACCCTCTGGATGTTCCAGGGTAGGACTATGTTGGGTTTGTGCACTGGGTGGTGTACCAGGAGGTTATGGGGGATTTAAGATACTCTTTCCTTGCCACTGTCACATATTTCAGGCAACTCATTAAAGTTCTGAAAGGACACAGTCACAAGTTATTTCTTACAAAGTTGTCTGTTGTGTTTTGTTTAAATGTCAACTCATTCACAGGGAAATGAGTCACAACAGGGAGCCCAGGGAAGAACTACCTCCTCCTTCAGCCTTGTGGGTGTGTTCTGCAGTTAACCAGGCTTTCCTTGGAAGACGTTAGTGGAAAAAATACAAAAAATGTCATAGAACTATGTGCACTCAGCCTCCTGATTTTCAAATGTTGACATGTCATTATATTTGCTCCAGATGTTCTTTGAAGAAATAAAAGGTGACAAAGTGTCACCAAAGGACGGTCTCCTCTCCATACCTCATGGAGGCACCAATGGACCTGACGACAGGTTGTGTTCCCTCACTACCTGTTTTCATTAGAAATATTAAAAGGGTTGCCCACATGTTAGACACAAGATCACATGATTTAAGTGGATGGTCAAAGAAAGGCAAGTCAGTATCTGTCCATTGCTGTCTCCCTGGTTTCTGTATGTGAACTTTTCTCACTCGCATTTTCTTGCCATGGCACTGTAGATTTAGGCACTGCCTGAAATGGCACTGCCATTTCAGCCCTGTAGATTCCCACACCAGAGCCCATGGCGTAGAGTGAAGCCCTGTGGAGCCCATAGCACACACCACAGTGCAAGATCTGCTGCTCCGTGGAAGGACGCACACGTGTGCTCCACAGTGTGGACTGGAGAGCTGCCGGCTCCCCACGTGGCTCCTGGACTCGGGGATTTTAAGACCCTTCCGTGTGGCTGTGTCTCCCTTATCTTGAGTCTAATGGCCCCCAAGTGCTCCTCTGGAGTGTGACTCCCCTCTCCTTCAGTGGTGCTTTTCTCCCTGTCCACAAGGAACCCCAAATTTCAACAGTAACTAAGCATCACCAGGTATATTTGTACCAGGCTTTCAACAATTTTCCCACATTCTCTTTGTTCTTTTTATTACTGTGACTTTGTCATGCAGGAGAGACGATCTCTTTAAATTGTATTTTAACAGGTTTTATCATTTTAGGGACTTTTATTCTGCATAAATTTTGATAACTGTTTATTCTCTGAAGTAATTCCATTAGGATGTTTTTCTAGATGATAACAAACATAGAATTATTTCCTTGTTCTTTAAAACATTTCATCCTATTTTCCTATTTTCCTTTTTTCTGTTTTTCTTTTTTTGCCAGAAATCTGTATTTTTAATTTTGAAATAACCATCTTTTACTTTGTTAATCTCCTTCAGTTTTTATCTTTTCTCATCACTAATTTCAACCTTAAATTTTACTTCTTTTCTCCTCCTTTGCTGATTTTTTCATCGACTTAAATTTAGTGATCAGATCATTTAATTTTAACTTTTCTTTTCCCAAATGATATATTAGATTTTTTCCAGATATCTTTTTTAAAATTTGATAACGTGGTGAATTGCCTTAGTTGATATTCTAACATCAAACCATTTTTATCTTTTACAGCTTTTATGATGTAATAAAATATTTTTGTATAAATATGTGTATTTGTACACCTAGTCTTTTTCAAATATTTATTTTGTAGTACTATAATTTTGCCTGTGTATGGGAGGCAGATCTTTGTCCTCAGGATCTCTGTCTGGGATTGTCAGTTAACTTAGCACAAAAGAAATTTAGAAAAGTATAAAGACAGAAGACTTTTTCCTCTGCCATCTGAAGGTTTCATAAATGAATCTATGAAATAAACTAACAGCAGGCAGAATAACAGGAGAAAAGGGCTACAAACTTATTCTAGTAGGAAGGGGGCCTCTCCTGAAAGAAAATGACTATCCAGAAACCAGGTAGATCTCCAGCCTATATTTCCTTTTCACAGAGGATGAAAGAGAGGAGTAGAGACTGCTTAGGAGAGAGTAAATGATTTGGGGAAAGATAAATGAGCCCAAAGAAAGAGATAAACATGTAGAGGAAAGCTGGTCAGGGCGAGGGGACCCTCTGGACACCTGTCCTGTAATGTGAGTTTACCACAGAACACACACAAAGCAATCGATGTCAGTGCTTATTAGGTTCAGCAGAAACGATCAGTATCAACGACCTCACAGTGGACTCAGTCAGTGCCCAAAGCTTTGAGCCCAGGGAGTGGGGATGAGAGAGCCCTGTGGGCCCAGAACGGAGGGCACTTTGTGGGGAAGGGAAAACAGCTCCAGAAACTGATGGAGCTTTTAAAAAACAGCCTGTTTGAAATTAGTCTCATACAACATACTAATATAGAAAATTGGAAAAGTAGTAAGACAAGTCATTTAAATCCCTACTCACAGACAACCCATTTTGATCATTTGATATACACCTTTTGTTTTTGTTTTTGTTTTTACAGTACTAGGGATTGAACCCAGTGCCTTTACTGACCTACATCCCCAGACCTTCTTTTTCATATTTCATGTCGAGATAGAATCTTACTAAGCCACTAATTTTCCTTGGACTCAAAACAGAAATTCTCCTGCCTCAGCCTTCCAGAGTGCTGGGATTAGAGACATGAACCACCACACCCAGTTACATTATATTTTTCATAGAATTTTTAAGTAATTATATTAAAATGAGTTCATATATTTTAATAACTGCCTATATGTTCATTGTGTAAATGTAATCTTCATTTTGTTTATTCTTACCTTATTTTTTTATTCAATCATAGTTTTGTTTATTCATACTTTATGCCTTTGTTTATTCACACCTCCGTGTTTATTTATTCTATAAATGTAGCATAAACTTTGTTTATTTGTACCTTACATAACATACATTTTGTTTATTAATACATTTATTCTTCCAAACAATGCCGCCCCTTATATTCCCATTCGCACGTAAGCAAGGGAAGAATCGGTGGTTGTCAGAGGTTGTAACTGCCTGTTGGACTCCAGACACCAAACAGCCGTCTGGGCAACTCTTATTCCTCTGCACCCCTCCCTGCACACTCCCAGTGTGAGGTGGTATTCTCCTGTTTTAACTTGGATTTCCTGTTCTATTGAAGATTATTGGCCATTTTGTAGCTATTTCTTCTGCCCATTTTCTGTTGGTATATATTTGCCCAGTATTCTTTTGGGTTGTTCTTTATTTTTTTAACTCACTTTTTATTAGTAGATGTTTGTGATACATAATGAATACATTCATCATGGGGAACTGGTACATTTACATATCACATTTTAATCTTTTTTACTTCCCCTTGCCCTCCTCTGCCTCCCAACTCTCCCCATTCCCAGATCACCTTCATGAAATCTGTCATTTATCTTTTTTAATAAAATTTATTTATTAGTACATGTTCACAATGCCTAATGCCTACTTTGGCTTGGGTATTTGGTATATGTACCTGACACATCTTAATTCTTTTTTATGTTCCCTCCCCTCCTTCCTCTCTCCCCTCGTCATCTCTTGATCCTCTTCCCATTTGCAGATCTATCTCCCTGTTTCCTTTTATCTATCTTTTATTTTGTACTTTATTTACACTTTGGGAATCTCATATGAAAGAAACCACATGGTATTTAAGCTTGTGTGTCTAATTTATTTCACTTAACTTTACGGTTTCAAGGTGCATCCATTTTCCTACAAATGAAATCAGTATGGAGAGTCCTCAAAAAAAACTAAAACTAAAAATTCCATTCAACCAAGCTCTTCCCCTACTAAGTATCTTCCCCAAAGAGCTAAAGACCTCATATTACAGTGATCCATGCATACCCATGGTTATCCCAACACAACTTATCATAGCTAAATCTTGGAAGCAGCATATATATCCATCAACAGATGAATGATGAAAAATATATGGCATTTATACACAATGGAGTACTACTTCGCTATAAAGGATGAATTTGTGTTGTTTTTTATTCAATGACTTTATGAGGTCTTTATACATTTTGGATTCCAGTTCATAATCAGCTATGTGTCAACAACATTTCTAAAAGTGTATTATCTCTTAGATATGATTAGAATGATCCTTGTTTTATAGACAATGTTAATTTTGGTTTGTGGAAATTCAATAGTATATTCCTAAGCCTTTTGTTCTTGTACTGAGTGTAAAAGATTTTGTTCTTTTGTTAGGTTGTATAAACTTTCTTGACTTTTCTCTGCAATTTTAAAAGATTTCCTTATATTTCTCTTCATTAGATCTGGGATGGTTTCTGTATGATGTGAGGTAGAGCTATAACACTCTCTTGATTTCTTATGAAAGCTAGTTTTGCAGACTGAGTTGCTGAGTCTTTTCTCCGCCAAGTTTGATGGTATGGTCTGTGTGCTACTGGTTCTAGGATTTCTGTTGTATTGTATATAGATCCCCTCACCTACTTCTGAGTCAAGGCTATCTTCTCTTGGGGAAACAAAACACTTCTCCACCAAAGCCCTTCTGGGACCTGCTATCCACGTGGTCAGCAGAGAAGGTGCTGAGGCAAAGGGAGAGACAGGTCCCATTAATATGGTATAATCCGGGGTTTAGTAGTATTTACTAGGGAAGAGAACTTTAACAAGTAAGGGTATTGAGACAGCCATGGCATGAAGTTATTACTCAATAAATGTTAGCCACCTTTAGATGTATTTTTGCTATTAGCTTCTGGGAATTCCCAGGGAAAATTATCCACCCTACATCTCAGTGCACCCCTGAGCAGGCTTCAGTGAAGCATTCCCCCTGTATCATGGGAGTTTGAAAAACTATCTTTCATGCTTGCATAACAAGTGTGTACCAACTATTTGCAAAGAATACCAGAACTTTCTTGAAAGATGTGGTTTGGTGTGATCATCACTCTGAATAGTTAAGTCAATGTCTTCCCAGATTTTGTCCCCTTTGTTCTATATCCTTCCTACTTTTGAGTGGTACTTACTGTCTTCCATATCATCATCTGGAAGTTTGTCCTCAGGATCATTTTGATACTTGCATGTTACCAAATCTCTCAGCTTCCATTTCCAGTTCAGCTCTTGTCATACTTCCTTTTTAATCTTTTCCCCAGTCCAAATCATCACCATATCCTATAGGATGGAGGGAAATAGTTTTCAAGAAAACCACTAACCATCATGCATTTTCATACTTTCTGATAATATTGGTGGCAGTTAGTTACCTGCCCAGCCCAACACACATGTAAATACTATATACATACACTCCAGGACACATTAGCACACAATCACACACCATTCAGATCACATCACACTCATTGGACACACAAGTGTGAATACATTTCCAAGATGTGTGTTGTGTGCAAGTCAGGCATTCAGTCTTTCATTTAATACACATCACTATGCCAGATGTGTAGTCACCTGGGATCTGCCAGAGAACAATGTTGATGAGATTCTTTGCCCTTGCGGAATTTTCACTCTCATAGGGGAAGCTGAGGGAAAAACCCAACATAAATAAGAGAAATATTCCATGAACATGGAAAGAAAGTAGTGGGATTTGAGTGGATTCAGTAGTGAGAGATGGCACAGGTGTGAGCAGACGCTTGGGGAGGACTGGTTGAGAAGGAAGCCTGAAGAAGTCCTAGGAAAGTGCTCAAGGGTGGCCTGGGGCCGACTCTTCCCACAGGGAGACACTTGCTCAGTCCAGGGCTCTTTCAGGAGCCTCTAGTGACCCAGTCCCCACTCAGGGCCTTAGTCCTCTGTACTGCAAACTCACAGGCTCAGCCCAGCCTTACTTACTGGCAGTGACAACTTCCTCTATGGTGAGTTCCTGTTGGCATCACCCCAGGTCGAGCTTTGGGGATGCAGATGTTCCTCTGCCCCTTTCCCTTCTAAACCCTACAGCTCCTGCATGACCAAGTTCCTCCTTCTGCAACAGGAAAGAGGTGCGAGGAAGGACAGCTCTCACAACACAGGCTCAGTCCTATCTTCGCCTTCATGGTGGTGTTTTTTGGTAGTGGTAGTTGTTTGTTTTTCTTTTTAGCATTTGCTTTGATAAGACAAATTTAGAACACACTATGCCTGAATCCACAGTTGCATACAAAGAACTAAAAGTGAAGTCTGTATGCAAGGAGTCATGAGATCCGGGATTGCGTGGCTCATTCCTGCTTCAGTGTCTGTGCATTGGTTTCTCAGAAGTCAATCTGTTCTGTGCTGTGTGGGCTCTGTTCCCACAGGACATGCCAGGGTACAGTGAGTTACAAAGTGGCAAAATGACAGAAGGCTCTGTAACTCCCAGGAGGGCAGAGGCCCAAAGAGTCCCCCGTTTAGGATGGGAGGAGAGCACCATTTTACACTCTTGCCTAAAGTGAGGACCTGATGGACTGTGGCCTCCTGAAGTCTGTTTTCCATCTGCTTTCTCTTGAGCCAACACTCAGGGCTAGCATCTAATCATCCAGGTCAAGGGTCAAGGGTCAAGCCAGAGTTGGACCAGTAGGGCATGCAGATCCAGCTTTATTTCCTCCCTCCCATATTCTCAGAGCCCTTTACCAGCTCCTTGAACCTCTGCATGCATTATTTGCTTACACAAGCATTTCTTTTGCACTTATAGTAAATGCCTCCTACACTTGAGGCTGCAGATGTGGTAAGGTCCTATGTCAAAATGATGACCTCTTATTTTCAGCATAATAAAAAGTCCATGTTGATGGGTGACAATCTCTCTGCTGTGATCTAGCACTGGAGAAGCTGGGACTGAGTCACTCAGAACTTGATCTACAACTCTATGGTCTTCTCTTCCCAGTGTTCAGAAGAGATTCATGGGGCCCAGGACCATTAGGCCCTGGATCAAATGTACTCATTGCTGGGCCATTAGTGAGTCCTGTTTGCTGTCTTGGCTGGGTGTCTTGGGATACTGAAAAGTGCCCGAGTCCTGCAGAGGGGTAGTGAGGAAAAAAAGGAGACTCAGCACAGAACAGAGAGGAGTGGGAGGCTGGCTTGGAGGATGTTGTAAGGCCAAGGAGCCTGCTGTGTTCCTTCCCCTCTCCACCCCCAAACAGAGCAGTGAGAAAACCATAAGTTACCTAAAAAGAGCTAAAAATATCACAGGTCAGGAGATTTGTGGACTCCAAGAGAGTTGAGGACAGAAGAGATAGATCTCACGTCAGAGCTGAGCTGGCCCTTTACAGGCCCTGCTCCCCCAGGGCCTGTGCTCAGTCACAGGAGTTTACTAAGTTATCAATGTGTCCCCTGTGTTTGCTACTTTTAAAAAGCCTGTTTTCCCTGTGTTCTCTGCTGCCTTTCAGGGCAAGCTGAGACAGAAGCAGTCTTTTTGGCGCCAAATCTATGGCTCCACCTACTGCAGTAGTTTCACTTTTGAACTGCCTCGGCTCCAGGAAGTGGCAGCTCTTCGAGGATCAGCAGCAGGTAGGGGGTGTCTTCCTGACAGGCCCAGGCAGGGGCCCTCAAGTGGAAAGTCAGAGTAGCGGTGGATGTCTGAGAGCTCAGTGGAGATGCCCCCTCCCCGCACTCCCACGACCTGCAATTTACCTCGAGGAAGGTCCTTTCCTGGAGAAGAGACGGTGAGCTCCCTATTTCTCCAGAGGTCTGTCCTCAGGAATAATTGGGCCCCGCAACCTACCTCTCCTCTTTCAAGTTCTCTTTCTGTCAGTTCATTCAGTGGTCACAGAAAGAATACACCCTTTGTTCTAGTTGCCTTGGTTTCTTTTATTCAGGCCTGGTTGTGTCTGCACCAAAACTTTATGAACCTGATTTTTGTGACATGTGTGAGGTGGGATAGGGATTCAGGTAGAATCCAGTTTGATTGTCTAAACAGAATCCTCCATAGACCACCTAAGTGACCCAGTGTTTGTTTGTTAGTACCAGTTATAAGGAGATAATTCTGATGCTAACTGGCTGTTCTTGATGTTTATTAGAATGGGAAGGATTTCACATTCCCCCACTGAATTGTGCCTCTTGTTGTAACTTCTGTGAGGAAGGCTGCCATCATTTTCCATCCTTCTCAGACTGTTGCTCCTCAGAATTTTCCACTTTGATAAAATGTTCTGTGTCCTGGCTGACGTGTGTGTGTGTGTGTGTGTGTATGTGTGTGTTTGTCTGTGTGTGTGTGATTGATGTTGGGTTTGGAACCCAGGGCATTACACATAGTATCAGGCAAGTGCCCTACCACTGAGTTACATCCCCACCTATTTTATTATCATCATTTTGCTTTTTTGCTTTTATTTTGAGATAGGATTCACTAAATTGCCGAGGCTGGCTTTTGACCCTGTGATCCTCCTGTATTACCTCCCAAATAGCTGGAAGTACAGATATTCACCACCACATCTGACTGGGCTCTTCTATAGCCACTAGTCACATGTGACTGTTCAGCAACTGAAATGTGTATAGCGAGACTGAGAAACTGGATTTTAAATTTCATTAAATTAAATTTAAATGGCAACACGTGGCAGTGGCTATCATATTAAACAACTCAAGTTTGTCCATGTTCTAAACCCCAACCTGTTTCTTCTTTCTAGAGAGAAATCTGCAACCTGTGGAGGCCAATTCCAGCCAGCTCCTTATACACAGGCTCAGGAAAGGTGATTTGATCCCTGTGGAAATTCTGGTTGCTCTTCTTCACCTCTAAATCCAACATTGGTGCTACTTGGGGAAAGCTATGGCCTCAACTATCATCACCAAGAAGATTAAAGAGATTGCCACCTGCTCCATCTGTCAGAACCTGATGATGAACCCAGTGAGTATCACCTGTGGACACAGCTTCTGCCAGATGTGCTTGGAGCAGTACCTTTACAGGGTGCAACGCAGTCAGGGGCAGAATATGTTCCCCTGTCCTCTGTGTCATGCCTCATTCAATAAAGACAGCTTCCGGGCCAACAGGCATCTGGAAAGCATTGTTGAAGTCTTTGAGGAGATGGACCATGAGCTGGTGTGTGAGGCCCACGGGGAGCAGCTGCAGCTCTTCTGTGAAGACGATGGCCAGCTCATCTGCTGGCTCTGCGAGCGGGCACCACAGCACCAAGGGCACGCCACAGCGCTGGTGGAGGATGTGTGCCAGGGCTACAAGGTGAGTGTGTGCCCAGGCCTCGGCAGAGACCCGCCCTGTGCTCCTCCCCAAGCCTAAGAGCACTGGCCCCGGAGACTAGGATGATGACCTTGAAATACAGCTTTTTCTAGTTGATGGATTTTTGCAGAGTCCAGTCCAAACTGTCTATCCTGACATTCAGCAGGATGCTCGGACTCCTGTCCCTATGGTCTGTGTTATCATGGACTTCTCCCTGCTCTGGGACATGTTCAGCCAAACACCCTCATGGATTTTGTTTCACACTGAGTGTACTGTGAGAAACCACAGTATAAAGGACTCTGCAGAAGGATCTAGAAACATAACAAAGGGAAAGAGAACTCACTACATGTGGGGACTCTGTGTTCCAATAGAAACACAGGCCAGTAAAGTGACTTCCTGGAGCCTCAGTCTGGGGCAGCGAGAGGGGTAGGAAGGGAGGGAGTGGTATATTCCACAGGTGGCTCCTTAGGATGAATAAACTTAACCCCTGCAGGGTGTTCAGGCAGAGGAAACTGCGCATGGTGCAAAAACACAAGCAGCGATGTTCCTGCCTCACCATGATGAGGCCCTGGGCTGTGTGCAAAAGGCAGGCAGGTGGGGAGAGGTGAAAGAGGGCAGGAAGCAGGACCTGCGCGTCAGCTCCCAGTCTCAATCCTAGACCAGTGTTACCTGCCACTGGGGATTTTCACTTGCATAGTAAAATGGCAGTAACTGAAAAAAATCACCAAAGAACTCCTAAAATGAAAGGAATTTCAAGGTTAGAATTCTAATTATCCGATCAAGGAAGGTAATGAAAGGATAGTTTCAAGCAAGGTTCCAGAAAAAGAGTCACAGAGTAGGAAATGATGGGTGTGGGGTGTGACTGGAGGGAGAGGCCTGGGCAGCTCCAAGGGGTCCCTAGAGAGTTGGTAAGGGACGGGCCTGTGCAGTGGTGAAGGAAGGAGCTGGTGTAGTCCTGCTGCCCCAGCCCTCAGCCTTGCTGGAGCTGAGGACCATGTACTCAGTGTGGGCTTCTGGTTCATACTCCATGACACAGAGCTGGGCTTCTATGAAAACTCCATAGGAGTTAAGTCCTTTCCTGAGGGTGCTAGAGAATTCATGAATGTACTCACTGGGCTTCCAGGATGACAGGAGCAAAATTTTTTTACTTTTGAAGATGATGAACAATTGTCATCAACTTCAAATCCCTTCCCAGAAAAATATGTGAAACCAGTTGTAAAAAATAACTCAAAACCTCAGCATGGATACTAAATCCTTTTAGATTGACTTCATGATTCCCTTCTTAAAAGCCTGTCAGATCTCCTCCAACTGTATTAAATGTTCCTAAATTCAGCTGATGTCTTCATCAATCTATAGGGCTCACCTACAAGTCCCTCAAAGGTTCACATATGCAAAACACCCTGCAATTGGTATTATTTATCTCAGCCCGTTAGTGCTTAAGATCTAGGTTTAGATAATTATATCTATGCACCCTGTTTCCCTGGTCACAATGTGGTATTGGACGTGGGTCAGGTCCTGGTCAGCACAGCAGATTGGAATCACTGACCCACTGCTGACTAGTTACACCTCTTGTAGGTGAGTTACTTACCCGCATTCATGCCTCTATTTCCCAAAGCCTATAAAGGATATCAAAAATCCTACCACCTGTTCAGGTTGGTTAGAAGGTCCATATGTCACAGCACATATAGCCCTCAGCAGGCTCTCTGACAAAGTGTAAGAACTCAACAAATATTCAGTTATTTTAACACATCTCAGAGTGCCAGGATTCCCTTTAGGTGTTTAATGAATAATCAAATTCAATAGACTTTCTTCACGCAATTTTTCCCTCAGGAAAAGCTCCAGAAAGCTGTAACAAAGTTGACTGAACTCCATGCAGAATGTATGAATCAGAAAGCATTCATAGCAACACAGATAACTGAGTGGCAGGTAAGAATCTGAGGTCATCAGTCTCAAACTATTTTCCATTCTAGTGCTTAGGTGCAGAGAGTGACTGGACTAAAGCACAGCTATGGTTTATTCTTACTGAACTTGACCAGAAAGATGAAATCCAAAGAAAAAACAATTCTTTTGTAGTCCACTTATTTACTTCCATGAGATGTCATCACCACCAAGGCCTTGAATCTTCCAATACTAATTGGCTGGGATTCCCAATAACTCACTTAAAAGAAGTAGAATTGTGGTAGCTATATGAGTAGACATAGCCTTAGCTTGATTTCACATGTTAACCACATCACATGGTGTGCAGGCTTTAAACTTATCTCCTTATTGCATTTACAACAGTGCAGGGTCTGGCTGTCAGCTTTGTAGGTACAGAAACTGCCTTGGAGAACATTCAGAAAACAGGCTTTCTCGAGGTTGAGATACATGAAGTCAATAAAGGAAACAAGCTTGATTTATAAGAAGCATCATAGCTGTGACAAGAACCTCCACACCTGCAGGCTGAAGGCTTCCAGACCATCTCCATGGCTCCCCAGGCTCCCCAGTATCTGAGATACATTCCTTTGTGGACATATCTTTGGAATCCATCGGCTTTTCATCCATGTACACAGGCCAGTGAGCCAGTCTGCTACTTCCAGAGTCATTTTCACCCTATGCCTACTTTATGTGTGGAGGGCAAACCAGAGTTTCCAGAGGATGCTCTTCTGTCCCTCATTTCTGGGATCCTGGGCAGGGGTATAGCTAACACATGTGGGAAAGCCTTCAATACAAGAGGATCACTGCCCCAGTCTCCATTAGGTTCAGACCTTCCCCCATTAAGAATCAAGGACATTCCTTCCATCCTGGGTACTTAAAAGGCAGAAATTTTTCAGGTGACTTTAGAGAAGTCAGAGCCATTCTCTCTGCATCTGAAGGGCCAACAGGGAGCTTGGTACTTTGTAAAATCTTGAGCAACTTGTTGGAAAAATCGTATCACAGTATTCAATCATACATTCATTTTCTATTTTCTAAAATAGACACAATGTGAAATTTATGATTTTCTCTATTTTTAAGTGTGCAGTTCGGTGATGGTTTTGAAACCATCACCATATCCATCTCAGAACTTTTTTGTCTTCCAGCGTGAAACTCTGTCCCCATTAACTAACTCTCACCACCTGGTAACCACTAATCTGCTTTCTGTCTCTACAAATATAACTATTGTAGGTATCTGATTTACATGTAATCTATAATACTCAGGCTCTTCTTTCTGGCTTATGTCACGTAGCAGAATGTTAAGCTCTGATTCAAGGTTCATGCTTGTTAGAGCAAAGGGCAGATTTTTATTCTTTTTAGATAACTACTTGTGATGAGTGTTCTCCATTTTATGCTACATTTTATTTATCCATTTATATTGTACGAATGCTTGTTTTCTTTATACTATTGATCAAACTTTCTTGGTTCTAGGATACAATAGAGATTCACAGACAAAAAATCAAGTCTGACTTTAAGAACCTCCATAGTTTTCTGCGTGAGGAGGAGAAGTCTTTTCTTTGGAGGCTGGAGAAAGAAGAAGAGCAGATGCTGGTGAAACTAAGGGAGAGTAAGGCGAAGCTGGAGCAGAAAAGCGATGAACTTGAGGACCATAAGGTTGAGCTGGAGGCAAAATGTCAGGGCTCAGACCAGAACCTGTTACAGGTGAGGCTGTAGACTTGGAGAAGGAAAGGAGGATTCTGATACTGAGCTACTGGGAGGAGAATGGTCAGGAAGGGTGGGAAGATGGGCAAGGCCAGCTTCCATTCCAATGTGCACAATAGTGTGGGGAATTTAGGTAATTAACCTTTTATATCTTCATCAGTATCGTCAGGGGAGCTCCATTAGTCTATGGGATTCCTTTATGTGAAATATAAAAGCACACTTCCCCATGGTATGGTGCTCTACCCCTGTAATCCCAGCTAGTGAGGAAGCTCAGGCAAGAGCATTGCAAATGTGAGACTATCCTGGGTGGTTTGGTGACTCAATATGAAATATGAAATTAAAATTTAAAAATATGTACTGAAGTTGTTGGTCAGTGGTGGAGAACTTGCTTACCATGGGCAAAGCTCTAGGTTCAATCCCCAGCAGTGTGAAAAAAAGAAAAATCCCTTCTCTAATGGATAGCTTATGTCATCATTTCCCCTTGGCCCATGTACACAGACCCCTGTCTGCTTTCTCTCTCCTAAAATACTGCTCCAGGTGACAGATGGTGACAGTGGGGCAGCCCAAAAAGGGATAAAATTTTCCCTGATTTGTGGGTAGAGTGCTTGTTCCAAAGCTGTTGTGGGGCTTCTTACAGCTACATGAAAGATGCATCCATCAAGAGATGGACAGCTACATGCAGATGTACCCTGCAGTTATTAATTCTAGCTCCCACTAGTGGGACTGGAGGTCACACTCTACTTGAAAGTGTAGCACATCTGCTCCACCACCCTGTGATACCAGCTGCCACTATCTTGGTGGCTTAGTCTCAGGAGCTGTGTATGCAGCCACCAAAGAGGACTTTGGTGACAAGTGATCTCTACATGGGCTCACTCTGCAGGATATGAGGTCCCTGAGAACAAGTCTTGCCAGAGGGAGGCTGAGCAAACCTCCTACCCATGTCACCAGCAGCCACAGGTTGATGCCACTGCAGCCATTGCTCTTCCCCACAGGCTTCTTCTACAGGGACATCACAGCCTCCTGCTGAGTGGCAGAGACTGGGCGGGATTATTTCTCCTGACTCTCCAGCAGTGTCTCAGGCTGAGTCTCTCTTTCCTTCATGGGCAGTTGTGTTTACAGACAGCGTCTCCCATGCCACAGTCCATGGAATCCTGATGCTAACATAGTTGCCTTTTGTTCCTTACAGGATGTGAAAGACACCCTGAGCAGGTGAGTCCTGTGTGAACGCAGGAGGGGAGGGTCCGGTGGACAGAGCTGAATGGAGAGCAGCAGTGAGGAATCTCTGCCTCTGCTTCTTCCAGGACTTGTGCTGTGAAGCTGGAAACACCCGAGGTCTTTCCCTTGGTGATTCAGACTGTGTGTGATGTTGCTGAGCTTTACTTGGATGTGAAGAAAATATTAAGACGTTATCAAGGTATTTGAGCATGGGACTCCCTCAATGCTGTCAAGCAGAGATTGTGAAGTTATATTCAGCAAAGGTGTCGTACTGTTCTTGTCCTGTGAGCTCAGGTGCTGAATATGTACTGCATCCTGATCACCTGTAGGACATTCCAGTTCCTGCTGTCTGTTGTGGTGACAGCAATTCCCATCACTCAGTTTCCACATCTGAGAAATGAGTATATTCAGTTTCCATTTCATGGAGTTGTACTGAAAATGCACCGCACTTAGCACACTGAATGGGGACACCTGTCTAGACACTTGTCTAGGGAAGGTACCGCCCTTGTTCTCTTACTTGCTGGCAGGATTCATTCCCCTTGGGTTGCAGGACGTAGGGCCCTGTCTTCTTGCTGGCTGTGGCTGGAGGCTGCTTCAGCTCCACAGGCCTCCTATCATCCCCTTGCACATGAGCATCACACATGGCCAATTATTTTTTCAGCATGAGGTCAGGAGAAAGATTCTCCATAGCAAATCTGCTGGCAAATGGGATGTAAACGACGAGTCGTAATCACAGAAATGATATTCCCTCATCGTAGTCTATCCTGCTGGTCAGAAGCAATTCTCAGGCCCTGCCCACACTTGAGGAATTGTACAGGAGCCTGAACACCAAGAGGGTGGGTGGCTTTAGGGGTAGGCCCCCTTTGACCTTGAGTCAGTCTGCCCCAGGTTACTCATCTGAACTGCACTGATATGAGGCTGTTTAAAGTCCTTTACCCCACTTACTTTGAATACACTTTTGCTTCAGAAATATTGATGTCTTTGGTCACAGGATTCTGCCTTAAACCTTGTAAAGAGAACACGTAACTTAGTGAACAAGACCTTGAGGGAAGGTGCTGATGTTTGGGATTCATATCTTAAGGTTACTAGATGCTATGAATCATGAGATTGTGTCTCTTCAGGTGAAAAACAAGAGAACAGCTGCTGCTCCATACCCCCGTTTTTCTATGTATAATTTATAATTTTTGCCTAATGTATTTGAAATGGTACCAATTTACTCTTAATTTCAGTTTCTCCCATTTTACCAGTGAAGTTGAGGGTTTTTTTGTTTGTTTGTTTGTTTGTTTTGTTTTGTTTTGTACTCTTTATCAGCCCTTCAAATGCTCTGTTTTATCTGTGATTATCTGTGACTTAAGAATTTTTATTTGGCTCTGTCATTTTTAATTTCTGGGAATTTACTGTTGCTAATATGGTCTTCTGCTTTGTGAAGAGCATTTTACACTTTCATTCTGTTTTCTGATAGAGTTTCAAGTCTAGGAAGTTGGTGACTTTCGAATGGAGAAAGCACAGTGCTCAATAGGCATTGAATTTCATTCGTGAATTCTATTCATTCAGGAAGAGCACCCTGTGATTCTTTCCTGTAATCTCACAATGTAGTGATTTGACAATTTACTTTCTAATGTTAAACCCCAGTTGTGTTCTCAGGATAAACAAAATTTATAAATATGTATTGTTACACACACACACACACACACACACATATATATATACATATATAACAGACAGATTTGATAGTACAGTTTAAAGATAATATCCAAGTCATTATTGACATAAATTTAACTACTGTAAATGTAACCCATGGGGCAAAGAGGAACCCTGACGTCATAAAAGCAGGTAAAGAAAATTTAGCTGCCAGTTGTGGTCTAAGAGCATTAGGATCATAACTGTAATATGGAGGCACTTGCTAAGTAGGTGGGGAAGGTTTTCTTATGCATCAGACCTGCTGATGCGGAAAGTGAGTTCCTATATTTTATTAAAGTTCTGTAAACACAGTCTTGTTTCCTTACTGTAGTCACTGCTCTGCCAGCTCTGTTGTGATGCATTGTATGTTTGCCCTACAGCTTCATTTTGTCCAGTTGATAATGAAACCTTCCCTCTACTCATTGTATCTACATCTGAGGAGAGAGAAACCCACACCTCTAATAACATGTAACATTCATAGACACAAAGTTTAATCCATGTATATAAAATATATAGATTGCTTGTTTTTAATATAATGTATTGTATATTATGTAATGTAAAAAACATAAAATGTATTAATATATAGAGGACTGGCTTATAATTTATATATCATAAAATATATAGCAGGTATGCCATATTTGTTGTATTATAAACATTTGACATAATAAGCATGTATATGGATACAACATTTGATTTGTTATTTATACTGTTTTTACACATTTCTTCCTGCATATCTATCTAGCTGTGAAATGGAGGTGGGGAAGGTCTCTCTGCAGCTCCACTGTTCGATGACCCTGGAGGCCATCAGGGGAGAAGAGCAGTTTTGGACAGGACAGGAACCATGTTCTTTTTAGTTCTGGTCCTTGGCAACTCTGAATGACTAAGTGATGACAAAGATGATGGAAAGTAGGCAATTATTGCATCCCAGGAGTTCTACTAACAATAGGCAAGAAGTAACTCACTGGATTCTCCCCAACATTCTCTGCAGTAGATATTAAGATTTTTACTTTATAGGGGTAGTTGACATAACTAGTAAAAACTAATTATTGGATTTGAATACAGGTTGGTTTTATTTAAAATAGTATTCTCAATATAAAGAGAAATGTTTGGTTTTATTTATGTTGTAGTCAGTGTGACTCTGGATCCAAATACAGCTCATCCTGCCCTAACTCTGTCTGAGGATCAGAGACAAGTGTGCCGTGGATGCAGCCAGCAGAATCTTGAAGTTTCTTCCAGAAGATTTACTGCCTTCCCCTGTGTCCTGGGCTGTGAGGGCTTCACCTCAGGAAGACACTACTTTGAAGTGGATGTTGGAGAAGGAACAGCTTGGGATGTGGGAGTTTGTATGGAAAATGTGCAGAGAGGCCTTGGCATGAAGCAGGCACCTGAGCTTGGATTCTGGGTCATCCGGCTGTGCACAGAGGACGGCTATGTAGCACTGACCTCTCCCCCCACTGCCCTTGAGCTGCGTGAGCGGCCCCTGGTGGTGGGTGTTGTTCTGGACTACGAGGCTGGAGCTGTGTCCTTTTACAACATGACCTCTGGCTCCCACATCTTCACCTTCCCCAAGGCTTCCTTCTCTGATACTCTGCGGCCCTTTTTCCAAGTTTATCAACATTCTCTTTTGCTCTTGCCTCCATGTGGTGAGTAGAGAAAGGAGCAAAGTCTCCTTGGCTTGACAATATGAGAATCCCATGAGGGCAAAATTTGGTCAATTTTCTTCATTGCCATTTCTCCAGCACCTAGAATGGTGCAGGGCTTTAGGAGTATATTTAATAAATCTGTATTGAATTAATGGATCTAAAGACTGTACGGATACCATAGACAGTCAGTCTGAGTGAGGGAAAAGCAAGATAATGTGTTGATTATTTATTGTGCTCTGCACTCTCTTCAGTGCACTCAGAAATTTGATTTCCAGTGCTTGTTGGTTGATGAGCGGTCAAAAGGTCTCCTTTTGCCACTTTGTTTGAGCCACTTGTGTTCCTCTGTGGGGGATGAAAGAGACTTCCAATTGTCTGCTCACTGCAAGAGAGTATAGAAATCAAAATAGCAGTGACTGTTCCAACCACTGACGTACTGATTGGAACTGCAGTCCTGGACACAGCCAGATTGTGAGCTTGCCTTGGGAATCACCAAGTAAAGGTTTGAGAAAGCTAAAGTTGTCTTCAACTGGAAAAGGCAGTATGAGCAAAAAGTGAATTTCAGTGGAACTGAGTTCTAGAAGAGACAGGGGTTGATCTTCTCCAGACCATGCTAGAGCCAGCTACCTTGAAATATTTTTAAATTAAAGTCAATAGTTATTGTTGGAATGACTGTTGGTAGTCTTTGTCATGTTTCAGATATGACCAAACAGCTCTTAACATATGGGATTTTTAGGAAAAGTAAGTTCCAGTCAGCTTTATATGATCATACCTGAGTGGGCAAATGGCATGTCCAGAGTGAAATTAAATCACAAACAACTGTAAATTTGATGAGCAAAGTGACAAAATCACTAAATGTTATGATAATTTGTAGCTGATATACAAATTGATGTTTGTTCATGTTGAAGGCCTCTGACATTCTGTCCCTAAGAACAGGGGAAATGAAGCCAGAGGTGTTTTGGATGTCAGAGGTGTGCTGGGCCCTCCATGTCTGCCTAAGGAGACCTCGAAGAGGTCAGACCATCCGCCTGAGATCGCAGTGTCAGATATTTTCCTGGTCAGGCCAGGGAGGGCTGAGTTGTCACGAGCAGTTGAAGGGTCCCAGAATATGGTACTGCACTCTAAGATGTGCCACACAGCCTGGGATTATTTGAGCTAAAAACAGTTGAGAAAAGCAGATTTAATGAAAGCTCCCTACTCTCCCCCTCTTAGCCTAAAAGCAAGACCTAAATTTGTAAAGGTGTCTACTTCTTTCAAACTCTAGCAAGGACAGAAGTTAATTACCAAAGACTCCTAGATTAGCATAAGTACCAGAAGAAACATCACAGCAAATCTTGTAAGAACTAGGCTTTCTGTGCCATTAGATTTCCTGTATATTTGCCTTCCCACAACTTGTCACCTTAAAAATTCAATATCCTCATTTTTTGCCATGCAAGTTAGCTAACAATTTATTGCTCTTTTGTTAAAATGCTAAAAGTCCACATTCTAATCAGTCCTTTACATTACTTCTTTCTTATTCCCCTATGCACATGTGATGCACATGTTAAAGTTCCTGTTTGATTTCTCTTGTGAATGTGTCTTATGTTAGTCTAGTTTATAGGACCCCCTCATTTGTTCTCTGATAGCAGAACTCTAGCCCTCCAGCACCTATTGAGTAACTGAAAAGTTCACCTTTGTGCAGGACACAGGAAGATACGATATGGTTATCACTAAGTTCCCTACTTCTTGGACTTGTGAAAAATAGAAGGAAAAGTATGATGAAAGCTTTTCAAGAAGCAGGGCTTTTGCAGAATTCCTGCTGCTGCCTGGTTATGCCCCCTACACCCTTTGCCAGCAATCATTGGAACAGTGGTTTCAACAACTGGATCCTGAAATTCCTCGCTCCTTGAAGGGCTGCCAGTCAGATGCTGCTTGCTTGAGAAAGTTTCAACCTGAATGCTGATAATCACATGCTCACACTGCCAACCACCCAGATAGCACATATATCAACTGTTCATGGTGGGGTGTGGCCAACTCCAGACTGGTTCCTTAGGGTTCACAGCCCATGTTGACACTCTAGAGACCTTAGGCTCATTTTAATGAAAAACTAAAAAAACAAAAAGTCCCACAGCCAGCAGTACCATGAGAGATCTGACCACGCCCTTATTAGGGAGGACAAGAGGTGGCATCTGATTCCCAGAAATCTCTCCTTCTGTTAACAACTCTGAGCACAACTTGTATACCATATCCCCTCCTGAGTCCCAGTAAAAATAGATATCACAGACCTGCTGGGCAGAAGGTGCCTTTAGAGAGTCAGCTCCCCTTCTCTATTCAAGAGCTAGTGAATAAAATTTCCTGCCTGCTCCCAGAACTGTTTGCTTATTTGCTGAGGGTATGGAGTAGGCAAAGAAGCTGCTGTTCATTAAACCAGAGAGTTACATTGTGCACTCTGCCCACAGGCTTGTGATGGGTATTAAGAGGGGAGAGGGATCCTGTTCTGTGGAACTCTGCCTTCTGTTTATGTATTATTTTCTTTATTTTCTAGTAGATACGTATCCCATGTTCCTTGTCAATATTCAGTAGCGTGTAAGAGTTCCCACTTTTCCTGCCTGGTGACACTGTTTCAGAGTTATCTGAACCTATGTAGTCTGAGTTTCAATTCACTGGGCTACGGCAAGTTATAGGAAGAAAAATAGGACCTGCTTATCCACCACACTTAATATTTGAGGGAATCATGGGTGAAGTTTGTCTCTTCTCTGGGCCTTCATTATTCTAAAAAAGTAAGAACTCAATTTCAGATATGAGAAAGAAGTGATGTCACTAGTGTATGGGACTTGCCCCCAATGAGAGGATTAGGACCCATGCAGCTCCTTGGGTTCTCTGGAGAGCACTTCTGGATCTACTGAAGCCGATTGCTCCAAAAAATTAAAGGGGAGTTGGTTGAGGGGGTGCAGCAGGACAATGATGTCTTGCAGCTCTGGAGTGATGCTGAGGGTCTTGACGCAGGCTTTCACCAGGGGTCAGTTCCTTGGTCTTGCTCAGAACCTCCCCTATTCCAGGTGAGACCCAAGAATGACATCATTCTGTCCCCTCTCCCATGCTCCCTGTCCTTATGGGGTCCTGCATGTGTTCAAGGGTCCTCCCCTTGGGCTGGATCAAGCCTGGCACAAGGAGCCACCGGGACTTTGGATGTCCCCAGGTGCATCAGGTTGGGTTGTAGGACCATTGGGGGCTCTGAAATCGTGGTCTTCCCTTCCCTACACGTTCTTCCACCTGGGGGAGGACCCAGTACAGCACTGAGTTTGGTCTGCACATGAGGTGACTCTCAAAGGAGAATGCAGGGATGTAAGATACTCTTTCCTTGCTGTTGTCACACATCGGAGGCAACAGGTTAAAGTTCCGAAAGAATAATGTCATGAATAAGAGTCTATTTCTTACAAACCTGTTCATCAATTTGTCTCTTCTAACAACTCCTTCTTCTTTATTTTTCTTTTCCCATTGGAACTTTGGGTGGTTTCTGGCATTACTCAGGGCAAAAAGAAGGAGCCCAAGCAGAGGATTCCTGGAGTTCTCGCAGAGGGTCCCATGACACAAAGGACTGGAGGGCAGGACACCACCTGAATCCCACTGCAGGACCCTGGGGACAGAGAAGGCCTTTCCCAGACCCCAGCGCTGGACAGGATGACAGTCTGGAACCACCCAAGCGCCAAAGGACCCTGCCTGCTGCCCTAACCCTGCCCTGCTCAGACCCCATCCAGCCCTAAACCGGCTCTGCCCATCTCTGTGGTCATGGAGGCCCCTCGCCCACATACCGCTTGCTTCATTCAGCTGCAGAGTGGCTAATAGTCCTTGGTGACCCTGACTTCTTCCCTGACTGATGGGTCTCTACAAGGGCCTGAGGTCAGGGGACCAGGCTGCTGTGTTACAGGGACAAGACCTTCCCTGTAGAAGACTCTAACTGGGAAAGCACAAGAATAATGTGATGGAACTAGGCAATTCGGCCTGCTCATTTCTAAAGGTTGACATGTGACTTGCATTTGCTCCAGATGTTGTTTACAGATGTAAAAGGTAACAATGGACACCCAAAGAAGAACATGTCCCCATACCCTTCAGAGGATCTGAAGAATGTTTGTATTCTCTCAATGCCTGTTCTTAATAGCAATATAAAAAAAGCCACCCGCATGTTATATGCAAGATCACATGATTGAAGTGGATGGTCAAAAAAGGCAAGTCAGTATCTGTCCATTGCTGTCTCCTTGGCTTTTGTATGTGACCTCTTCTAACTGATTTCATTTCAGCTCTGTAGATTCCCACACCAGAGCCCCTGGCATAGAGTGAAGCCCTGTGGAGCCCACAGCACACACCACAGTGCAAGATCCACCACTCCATGGAAGGACGCACACGTGTGCTGCACAGTGTACGCTGCAGAGCTGCTGGCTCCCCAGTTGGCTCCTAGACTGGGAATTTTTAAGACCTTTCCACGTGGCTGTGTCTCCCTTATCTGAAGGCTAATGGCCCCCAAGTGCTCCTCTGGTATATGCTCTCCTCTCCCCCAGGGGTCCTGTTCACTGTCTCCATGAGGTATCCCTATGAGGTATCCCCAATTCCAACAGTAACTAAGTGCCACTAGGTTTTCTTGGATAGGCTTGAGACTTGTAGGTTCCAGTTTTGGTGTCTTTCACATCCTCAACCACCAATAGATAGCATTGTCTAGCAGTTTGATTAGTGCTGCCACTTGGGAGTAAAGTGATAAGTGACTGCTGCTTTGTTTGTCCAGCAGTTTCTGTTATTATGAGTTGTAAATCTCTTTGCATAATTGTTAAGCATTTCAATTTCTTCATCTGTAGTCTGCCAGATGATATATTTTATCATTTTTTCTTTGTCTCCTATATTTTCTTCTAAATTTCACATGTAACATTCTGGATATTAATCATTCTTTGTATCTCAATATTTAAGTATTTTCACAGAAGTATGTTTGTGTTTTTGTAGATCATTAACATAATTGAGAAAATTTTCATTTAATGTAATAAAAATCATTGATTGCTCCCTTCTGACTTGTGCTTATGAAATTTATTTCAGGAAATTCCTCCTTACTCCTCATTTGCAAACAGCCTCTTTCATTATATTATGGACTTGAGAATCTACCTTACACTTTAGGGATCTACTGCATTAAGTTCTTATCTTCGTTCAGGACTAAGAATTAATTTTGCATAAAACAGTGAACAAGAGAAAAACATAGGTGAGGGAAGATTTTTTTTCCCTTCCATCTGAAGGTACGCTGGGTCCAGTTTAGTGTCTGTCGTCCAGGGAGGGATTTTTCCTGGCCATCTGCTCTCTGTCCCTCCTCATTGGTGTGTGCTGTCTCCATCTCACATGTTCAGCCACTGGAGTCTGTCCCAAATTCTGGTTATGGTTCCAGGTTGTCTTTGTTCCTTTCATTACTGTGACATTGTTATCTGGAAGAGCTGATCCGATTACCTGTACTTTAGCAAGGTTTTTGTCATGTGTGGGCCCTTTTATTCTATGTAAACTATAGAAAGATTTTTGCTATCAGTACTGACCTTTTTTATGGATTGTAGTAAGTACAGATTTTCATGCTCTAGCACCCTCTACACCCATTTATTTTTAGTTGGTCATTTTTTACCAAAGAGCTCTCTTGCTAATTTTGGAAGAATGGGCTTTATTTTTAAAAATCTCTTTTAATTCTTGTTTATCTTATTCCTAATTTCTATTTTAAATATTATCACTTCTTTCCTCTTTGTTTTGCACATTTTTTCATCTTCTTGAATGATTTATTTTCCTAATTTTAAGTTTTCATGTTTCCTAAATGATATGATATTGTGCAATGTGGTTATTAGGCAAGTTTTAAGCAGTGTTAATGAATTACATTTAACGTAACCCTTATAAGGCACATGTTTTAAAGTCAATTCTGCTTTTATTAGCTGCTGTTAAATGCCTGGGCTTCTTCATGAGTCGTTTCATTTTGATGTTTTCATATATGCTGAGCAAAGGGGTAGAGGCATGTTCTTAAAGAGCTTTGCCAGTACATGTCCCAAGCTCTGCACTTTTGTGACTATGGCCTGAACAGATAAAGCCTCAGGCAAGAGAAAGGGAGAATGATATAGTACAGGGTGGAAGTTGCCTGAACACTTACTGGGCAAAAGTTCTCCCAGAAATCAACTCTGGAAAAGAAACTCCAAAATATACATCACCAGGAGGTGGCGGGGACCCGTTTCTCTGACATCCTGAGATTCGATTCACAGGTAAAGCTTTCCATTCTGTTCCTTTCTGGCCAGAATCTTCCCGTTGTTTCCTTGCTGCCTCCTCTGTGGCCTCAGATGCTAAAGATCAAGCCCTCAATATTTCAGCTAAGTGCTGAGCTAATTGATAAAAACACAAACATGTTTATTATCACAGTTGGCTTTTAAAGTAAAATAAAAAACTTCTTCAGAACAAAATACATCTTAAAACATTCACATATGATTACATGGATTCTTTCTTTTTTATGTCTCATTATTTCTCCATTTTGGAGAGGTCTTTTTTGCTTGGCATGGAGTTCTAGATCTCATTATTTTACTAACATTGTATTTACTGTTTTCTTGTTTGTATCATATCCATGAAAATCTGTGGAGGACCACCTAGATGACTCTCCTTGAAAGAAGAGCAATTATCTCCATTTTGGCTACACCTGGCCCTATTTCCATGTACTGATGTGTACAGAGATAGCTAGGACTTTTCCTTATCCCTTCAATTGTCTTTAAGCAATGCAAATCGGTCCAGCCGAGGTGCTGATGTGTAGTCTTTGAAGCAAGTGACAGATAAGTGTTTTTCCCACCCCTGTAGCTCCCAAAACATATGGTTGAACCTGGCGGGATGGAGAGCCATGCTCCACATTATCGGCTGGGATCGAACCTTGAGAAAGAGGCTATGACTTCCCAGGGCATGGAAGATTACACATCAGAGCTGAAGCACCGACCCCAAAACATTAGATACTATCTTGAATTGTGTTATGCAGATTACTCCTTCTGCATATCCTTCCCTCTGCATATTGCAAAGGTGATTTCAGGCCACCTACCTAGCCCAGCTCATGGTACTCACGTACTTCCCACCACTCTCACAGTCACTCATTCCCGAGCCACTCCCCTCCTCAAGAATTAATAAAACCTGGGTTTGGCCCTGGGTCGAGGCCTTTGTTCCAGTAACCACCACCTTGGCAGGACTTAGGATCCCTTGGCTCCCCACAACTATAAATATGACTTAGTGTCTTTATTCTCGCTGTGGGTTGCACTAGAAGTGGTGGATTGGAATTAACTCGCTAGAATTCCAATAACTTTTTTTTTTTGTGGGTACTGGGGGGTCGACCTCAGGACCTCGAGCGCCAGCAGGCGCCCGTGCCGCTGAGCGATATCACCAGCCCCTTTTTCGTATGTGGGTTCCGGGAGTCGAACTCGGGCCCTCGCACTTGCCAGGCAGGCGCTTACGCCGCTGGGCCATCTCACCGGCCCCAATAACTTTTCCATGGGGTTACAAATATAAACTTCCTGGACTGCGATGAGGACTGGGAAAGGCTCTCTATAAAAATATTTCACCTTTATACATGTTCATCTGTGAAACATTAGTCGTTACCAACTGCATTTACCTATGTTTTCTTCCTCCTGCACACTTTGGGCTTAATTTACTCCTCTTTTTTAGTTTATTTAGTATAAGATAAGTTCCTCACTTGAGATCATTTTTCTGTGTTGATACAAAAGCGAACTGCTACGAATTTCCTTCTTAGTACTGTCATCGTTTGGACCCATAAAGCTTTGCATGTTGTGCTTTCATTTTCATTCATGTCAAACTATTTTCTAATTTTCCTTGTGGATTTTTTCTTTGGGGTCATCCATGCTTTGGTAATATTTTGTTTAGCACATATTTGAGAATTTTCCAGGATTTTGTCTCTCATTGATTCCTGTCTTCCCTCTACTTGGTTGAAGAACATGTGGTGTGTGATATCCATTCTTTTAAAGCTATTGATTTCCACAGTGTGTATACTAGCCTACATTCTCACGATCAGTGTAGAAGGGTTCCTTTTTCCCTGCAGCTTTGCCAGCATTTGGTTGTTATTTGGTTTCTTAATGATAGGCATTCTTTCTGGAGTAACATGGAGTGTCAATGGTGTTTTAACTTGCATTTCCCTAATGGCCAGCAATGTTGAACATTTTTTCGTGTATTTATTGGCCGTTTGTACTTCTGAGAAGTGTCTGTTCATTTCACTTGCCCATTTTTTGATTAGGTCTAATTTTTTTAGTTCTTTTATATGTTATAATACTAGTCTTCTGTCTGAGGAATAGCTGGCAAACATTTTTTTCCATTCTGTAAGTTGTCTTTTCACTCTGTTGGTTGTTTCCTTTGCTGCACAGAAGAAATTCCACTCAACCCAGCAATTACACCTCTAGGGATCTTGCCAAAAGAGTTAGAGTCATCATATTACAGTGATATATGCATATCTATGTTTATAGCAGCACAGTTCATAATAGCTAAATCTTGGAAGTGGCCTATATATCCATCAGCAGATGAACGCATAAAGAAAATATGGTATACATACATAACAGTATTACTCTGCTATAGAATGATAAACTTGAGTCATTTGTAGGAAAATGGATGCACTTTGAGGCTGTATTATTAAGTGAAATAGATCAGACACACAAGCTTAAATATCACATGCCTTCTCTTATATGTGAAACCCTAAATATAAATAAATAGCAAAATAAAAGACAGATGATAGGAAGCAGGGAGACAGATCTTTTTTGTATGGGAAGGGGAGGAAGAGATGGAAGGGGAGGGTAGAGGAATAGGGTGAAAAAAGAATTGAGATGTGCTATGTACATGTGCCAACTTCCCACAAGGAAGGTAATCATTATACATTGCAAAGAGGTAATAATAAAAATTAAAAATTGAAGAAAAAGCTATTGAGGCTTGTTTCACAGCCTCATAAACACTCTATTCTGGGGAGTGTTCTATGTGCATGTGAGAAAAATTTGTTTTCTGCTGTTTTTGGATAGTGTTTGGTAGACACCTAGTTTTTTTGTTTTTTGGGTTTTTTTTTTTTTTTTTTTTTTTAGTGTTAATATATCTCCTCTTTCATTGTTTGTCTTATGTCAACTTTTTGATCCAATACTTAAACTAGGTCATGAAGGCCTCTAGATATTATTGTTAAATTTTCTGTTTCTTAGTTTGATTCTGTCAGTTTTATTTCATACATGTAGGGCTCTATTGTTAAGTGCATATATGTTCACAATGTTATCTTTTCTTGTTGATTTGATACAGTTATCATTATACAATGTTTTTCTTAGTCTCTTGGAACAGAGTTAATTTTAAAATTTGTTTTGCCTAATCATCATGTAGCTAATCCAGTTTTCCTTTGTGTATATTTATATTATGCCTTGTGCATTCTTTAATTCATCCTATTTGTGGTTTTGACTGTAATGCATGTCTCCTGTATATAGTTACAAGATTTTTAAAAATTTATTCTTCCAACATCTTGTTTTTAATACATCTGCATTTACTCTGTTGCTGATAAAGCAGGATTTACATCTATCATTTTGAGATATATTCATTTCTGGTATTATTTTTCTCCATTCCTGCTTTATTTTGTGTTAAATATTTTTCTTGTGTACCATTCTAAGTATTTCTCATTTCTTTTAGCAAACTCTTTGAGTTATTTTCCTAGGGGTTGCTTTGAAGATAACAAATAACATTTTACATAAATTAGTTTGAATTAATGCTAACTCAATAATATCTGAAAAGTGCTGATTTCAGTAATATCTAAAAATTTTACTGCAGTATAGTTCCATTCAACCTCTTTCCCTTTGTCCTATTATTGTCATACAAATTGTATTTTTATATATCCCATGCCTAAGTACCCACCTTTATTACTTTAGTGATATTTCAAAAAATATAGTGGGAAAAAAGAATTATAAATAAAAAATATATTTATGTTATCTTTTATATTTGCTTAAGTAGCACACTTTCCTGGTACCTTAATTTCTTCCTGTGGACACAGGTTCCCTTCTTGTGTCCTTTTATATCAGCCTGGACCATTTTTTTGTAGTATTTCTTATAGAGCAAGACTTTTTGTGATGGACTCTGTTTTATTAGTGAATATATTAATTTCTCTGTGTTAGAGTTTTTCTGGATGTGGAATTCTTGGTTGACTTCTCTTTTGATAAATTTCAATATGTCATATGTGGCCCCCTGACCTCCATGGTTTCTGATGAGAAGTCATCTGTTAATCATCTCAAAGATCTATTATATATGAGTAGTTGCCTTTCTTTCTTTCTTTCTTTCTTTTCTTCCTTCCTTCCTTCCTTCATGATTCTTTATTATTTATTTAATTTTCAAGACAGGATCTCACTCTGTAGTTCGGGCTGGCCTTGAGTTCACTATGTAGCCCAGGCTGACCTCAAACTTGCAGGGATCCTCCTGCCTCAGCCTCCCAAGTGCTGGGATTCAGGTGTTCACCTCCATGCCCTGCGACTCTTTGTCTTTTAATCACTGCTCATGATGTGCGTAGATAGAGATCTCTATGAGTTTATCCTACATGAAATGCACTGAGCTTTGAATTTGGGCCATTATTTCTTCAAATATTCTTCTCCTTCTCCTCTATTTCCTCTTCCCATGGAGTTTCCTTGTGCATATACTAACATATGCTGATTGTATCCCACAGGCCCTTTTCCTTTCCTTTCATTCTTTCTGCTTTCTGTTCCTCTCCCTGGAGAATCTCTATTGACCTTTGTCCAAGCGCAGTGACCCTTTCTGTGCTCTGCACCAATGATTGTTGAAGCCTCTAGTGGATTTTCCTTTCACTCATTAGCCTTTAATCCCCACAGTATTTATATGGGTGGAGAACTTCAATAAACAAATATTTTGGTAGAGGCTTGGAACATAGAAATTGTTCAATAAACCTTAGCTACCTTTAGGTGCATTATTGCTAGCTGCTTCTGAGGCTACTCAAGGAAATTATCCACTCTAAACTTCAGCTCAGCCTTAGAACAGGATTTAGTCAATTATTTAACCATGTTAGGGAGATTTAAAAGCTATATTTTATAGTCTTGTGACAGCTAAGCACAAACTATTTTCAAAGTATCCTTAAGAATTTCTTAGGGGATGTGCTTTGCAGGCCCATCATTCTGAATACTTCAGTATGGTCTCCTCCCATATTTCTATTCTTCTTCATTCCTATGTTCTTCCTCCTACTTCTGTGTGGTTCTTATTCTCTTCTGGTTTATCATCTGGAAAGTTTGTTCTCATGGTCACTTTGACTCTTCGATATTACTAGATCTCCTCTCAGTTTTCATCCACAGAAATTCAGTACTTCTCATACTTCCATTTTCATCTTCTCCCAGTCCAAATCATCTCTGTATCTTACGGGGTGGAGTGAGGCAGCTCTCTGGAAAACCAGTAACCACCATGCATTCTGGAATTTTCTGAAACCATCACAGACTTTTAGGATCATCCAGAGAAGAGTACTGAAAAGATTCTCTGCCCTTAAGGAACTTTATTCAAAGGGAAGGCAGAAATTAAAAAACATAAATAAGTAAATTGTTCAGTGAAATGTGCCATGGAGAAAAAATAGAGACATATTTGAGGGGAATGGGATGAGGGAGGGCACAGGTGTGAACAGAGTGGGTTGGTTGAGAAGGACACCTGAAGGAGTCTCAAGGGCTGTGTGGAGCTGACTCTTCCCACAGAGAGAATATTCAGTCATGGACTCTTCCAAGTTTGCAATCTACTTTTTCCAAATCAATAATAATTCTGTCTTATGTGGTGACCATTTTTGTGCTATGCTTTGGCGATTGAGACCCTGCAACTGAGTGACTCAGGACATGATTCATGACCCCACAGTCTTTTTTCTCCAGCATGCTGAGCAGAGTTATGGCTCCCAAGGCCACAGGGACCTAGGACAAGGGCACTCATTGCTGGGCCATTAGGGACTTCTATTTCCTGTTTGGGTGGGTGACTCTACCTATTGAAAAGTATAGGCGTCCCACAGAGAGACTGCGAAGAAGAAAAGGAAACCCAGCACAGGACCAAGAGGAGTGGGAGGCCAGCTTGGAGGATGTTGTGATGCCAAGGAGCCCACATGTTGCTTCCCTTTTCCACCCCATCAGAGCAGTGAGAAAACCACAAGTCCCCTAGAAGGAGCTAAATCTAGCTTTGAGAAAGCAGGGGTTTTCTTAAGCCACAACTGCCCATTGTGTATCTTCCAGTCAGCCCTTAGGCCAAAAACCCAAAATGGATAACTTTGGAGGACTTTCTAGAACTTATGAGAGCAGCTTTCTTCCTTTGCAAAATAACTGGCTTGTCCAAACATTGTAGCACACTTTTCACAAACTCAAAGGGTCAAAGCTGTGTGGCTGATTCCATCTACCACATCCTGAATTGTTCCATGAAATAAATGTCTCTTGTTTATTATACCGTCACAAAACATTTTCCTGTTTGTATATTCCTTTCTCCTATTATATTTCTCCCAAAGAGACTGATTTCAGACTCTCAATATTAGTAAAATTCTGTATTTAATCTCAGGCACAGTTTGATGAAAAAAAAATTGTAAAGGATTTGGTAACTTTTGTCCTCTGCAGAAACAGGCACATGAATATTATCCTGAGATGGATGCATATAAACCCAATTTTCAGGATAAAACTTTGCTGAGGTGCCACCATCTGGGCAGATGATTTGTGATGCTAAAGTTGCTTGAAGAGGTGGAGGAGCCTGAATGGGGACTGTACCAAGTGTCTGTAAATATGGAAGCAACATAAAACAGAAGAAAAGTCGCCTTTTTATTTCTCTCCTTAAGAATAAGTTGTGAAGGATGTAGTGGTCATTCCACATCATAAACTGGACCTCTTTCAGACCCCAAGAGCTGGTTTCTTTAGTCAATCAAGTAATAGGCTCAGGAGACTCTCCATCCAATGTGTTCTCCACAGAAGGATTCCCAAACTGTATGGTAAGTAGAGTTGACATTTCTCGAGGGTGGTGTGGAAAGGCTTCATAGCTGATCCCATTTAATTGCTTCATGCACATTCATGGCATTCAAATCTGCCCAAAATTCTTGTCCTCTATATTTCATTCTCATCCTATCATTTTCTGGATTACAATAAAATCTTTCCATGTACTCCTGAGCATCATTGGATACGCTCTGCCACTTTTGAGTAGTTGTCCTCTTGATTTGCCAATGGTATGGCAAGACTTTGTGATACTTTAAACAATCCCTGTCACAAATACAAGTGCCTTGAGTGCCTCAGAGTGTAGGGAGGGACTGGAGTTGGAAATTGCTTTGGTTGAGCAGTTCCTTTCCTCCCATCAGGGGAGAGGGCTCCACCTGACCTCAGCTTTTGTCTCTTTTCTTTATTTTCTCCATCCTCTCACCATCCTCCCCTCCCGCCCCCCCCCGAACTTTGAGAGATGTGCGGATCGCGGCATCAGAAAAAATCCATACACATTTCAATTTCATTCTCTTGGTAAATGTGATATGGTCACTGGTTTACCAGCTCAAACAAGAGCTCAGGAGAAGCCTTCTCACCTTTATCCCGGAAGAACTCAGTGCTTGACTTACCACTGGCATCCATAATGTACTGTATTGTAAAACTATTGTCTTGAAAAATCCCTGGAATATAATCCATGATTTGTCCATGTAATTAAGACTAGTAGGGGACAAAAAGGCAGTATGGAAGGGCCCTACTGTAGTGTCTGCCACTGTGCCACTGATGGTTCTGGTGGAAAGCTGTGATCCTGGATAGGAACTGCTTATCCTGGAGCATCAGTGGAAGGATAATGGGCTTCTTGGTTTTTGCCACATGACATTTGTCCCATCAGGAAGCAGGACAGGCATTCAGTTTTCTGTAGGTGGACACACTGGATTGATTTCCTATAGCATCATGTAGGCTGTTTTCATCTGCACTCTGATCTCTAGATGTAAAAACCTCAGGAGAGCCAGATACTAGCAAAGGGTTTAATATTGGACTCAAAGACCTCAGGGTTCCAGTTCCCAATCTCTTCTGATCCTGCTTTTCTTAAAAAGAAAAAAAAAAAAAAGCAATAATAGGCTTCAACAGGTTGATCTTGGAAAGCCTCATTTGGAAGGAAGAGGAGAGGAGAGCTGCACTATGCAATCCGGCTCAGGTTAGGTGGTTTCCATCTCTATTTCCATGTGGTGGGTTAGCTTCAACTGCTCCTCAGAGTCTAAAACTCTTCAGTGGGAGACTGAGAGATTGGAGGACAGGAGCCACATCACGGGTGGCCAGGCATCTAGGGAGGCACTGGGCATTCAGCCCAATGTGTTATAGGCAGCTAAGTTAGATAAAATATTAATAGGCAGTCAGGGCTAGGCCCTTGAAGGAGCCAGTGCAGAAGACAGAGATACCTTGCAACTGTGGGAGAGACAGGCACCTCTGCTGTTAGCCAGACCTCAAGACAAAAGATAAAACAAATGTACCCACATACTTCCTAAGGATAAACATCAGGGATTGATATTCTAAATAGGTATAGACCTCCTTGAGAAAGCCAGGAAGAGACACTAATCCAACACCCTACAGGAAAAGCCCCTGTTCTGTATTCATGCCTGCTTGCTACATGACTTGCTTCCCCATTTGATCCTGATTTAATCAATTTTACCTGAGCAATTATACTTGTAATCTTATTGGCTGACCATAGTTTTGTCCTACCTCATGCCCACCTTGCAATTTCCCATTTTCCCCACCTTGGGCCCGCCTCACCTTGTGGTTTTGCTCTATAAAAATCCCTAGAAAAGTCAGGGTCCTTGGCAACCTACTCAGGACCCCTTCTGTCTCTCTCTCAGACAGAAGCTTTCTTTCCCCCAATAAATATATTCTGCTCTTAACCTCTGTTGTTCTTAAAATTCATTCTTTGATTTTAGAGAACACGAACTTGTACTGGACATCCAGCAGATTGGGAGTTTCTTTCCCCTGTGTCTAACCTAGTGCAGAAATCCGCTACGGACTAGCTCACTCCTAGAATGTGCTGCTTTAAGAGGCTGTTTTCCCTGTGTTCTCTCTCTTTCCGGACAAACTGAGCTCAAAGCCTCCTAAGTGAGCCTCCTCATTGGCCCCGAGTCTGTGGTCCCGCCTCCCTCAGTAGTTTCTCTTTTCTCCCTCTGAGGTAACTGACTGCCTCAGCTCCAAGAAGTGGCAGCCTTGGAAGGAACTAGCATCAGATGGGTGAGTGTGTTCCTGAAAGGTGCAGGTTCTGGTCCTGTGGGTTGAGGATGGAGCACGGGCGGGTGTCTGTGAGAGTTGGTGGGGGTGGAGAGAGTGTTTGGTGACAGCAGGGCCCTGGCGGCTTCCTCAGGAAATGCCAGAGAACCTGTTCACAGCTCTCACAGTAAAACTTCCTGGTTCTGCAGTGCTTTGTCCCCAAGAATAGCCAGGCTCCTGTACCCTTCTAGGCCTCTTCTCAGTTTTTTCCTTAAGTTGAGACGGGGGCACAAAAAGAATAAACTAGTTCTTCTGATTGCCTTGGTTATTATTTGTCATCTTCCTTGTTGAGTGTCCATTGCACTTTATGAACTTCGTCTCCTATAATATACAGATTAGGAGTTGGGATTATGGCAGAGTCCAGTTCAATTGTCTAAACAGAATCCTCCATAGACCACCCAATTGCCCATAAAGTAAAAACATAATTCTGGTGCTAATTGTTCTTTAGAATAAGAAGGAGTTTCACACTGCCTTACTGATTTATGGCTCCTGCTGCAACATGAAATGTCATGCTCTGATGGAATGTTCTTTGGCAGGGGTGTCCTATAAACACTAACCACAAGGGGCTATTGGGCAACTGAAATGTGTCAGAGAAACTGGATTTTCAATTTTACTGAATATTCATTAAATTAAATTTACAGGTCTACACGCAACAGTTTCTGTTGTATTGACAACACAGCTAGTTACTTATGAATTTTCTAAGTTAAAAAGTCTTTCTTCTTTATAGAGTTGATTGCAGCATGTGTTGAGAGCAGTAGCATCCGGCTTCTTTTACACAGGCTCAGGTCAGCTGTATTTCCAACCCTGTGGAAATTCTGTATGGTTCATCTTCGACTCTAGATCCACACTGGAGCTTCTCTAGAAAAGCCATGGCCTCAGCCACTCCCATGGAGAAGATACAGGAGATCACCACCTGCTTCATGTGCTCAAACTTGTTGGCTCATCCGGTGAGCCTCAACTGTGGACACAGCTACTGCAACTTGTGTATGTGGACCTTCTGTATGAAGGAACCATTGCCACCGCTGTTCCTGTGTCCTCAGTGTAAGTGCCCATTCAGTATAAACAGCTGGAGGCACAATAAGCATCTAGAAAGAATCATTGAAGTCCTAGAGGAGATGGAGAAGATGGAGTACAATGTAGAATGTGAGACACACAGGGAGCGGCTCCAGCTCTTCTGTGAAGATGATGGCCAGCTCATCTGCTGGCGTTGTGAGCGGGCACCACAGCACCAAGGGCACACCACAGTGCTGGTGGAGGATGTGTGCCAGGGCTATAAGGTGAGTGTGTGGCCAAGATCTCAGTAGGGACCAGTCCTGTGCTGCTCCCAAGGTCTGAGAGTTTTGATTCTGAAACAAAGATTAGGACCCTGAAACATGGTTTTACCATGGTGTTCTTCTGAAAAATGGCTTGTGATGAATCGTCACTGAGTACAGTCCACACAGTCCATATTGACCCCATTCTGTCCCCATCTTGAGTGTCACCATGGACTTTTTCTTGCTCTGGGCCATGTTCAAGCAAACAGCTGTATTGTGTCTACTTCACTGTATATAATCTGAGAAACCACAGTGTGCAAGACTCTGCAGAAGGATCTGGAAATGAAGTGGAAGAGGACACATCACTTGTGGGGAACCCAGTGTCCAGCAGAGACACAGACCAGCAAAGTGACTGCTTGGAGCCCTGGGCTTGGGTGGTGATAGAGGTAGGAGGGGAGGGAGTGGTACATCCCAGCAGTGACTCCTAAAGGACACATAAACTTAACCCCTGTATTGTTTCCAGGTAAAGGGAATGACACATGCAAAGGCACACCCAGTGGGCTCCTTCCTCTCTGTGACTAGACCATGGGGCACATGCAGAAGACAAAACAGGTGGGGAAGGAGCAAAGAGCCAGGACCCAAGAATCGAGAGTCAGCTCTGTGTGTAGATCCTAGCCCACAGTGTTCTGTGCCTGTGGAAAATTTCGTTTGGGGAGTGAAGGTCACTGACATTGAAATCATCATCCTGGCATGGGAAAACAAAGGGAATCTCAAAGAGTAAAATGCAGATTATCTCTATCAGAAAGGGAGTGAGAGGGTAGATGCAAACAAAATTCCAGAAAAATAGTCAGATTTGGAAGTAATAGTTGTGGAGGGTAAGTGGGAGATGGCTTCTTGGCGGCTCTTATGTGTCCCCTGACAACTTGGAAAGCTTGGACTTAGGTGGTGGTGGAGCAAGGAGCCAGCTTAGTCCTGCTGCCCCAGTCCTCAGCCCTGCTACAGATCGGAACCATGTGCACGTCGTAGGCTCCTGGTTCATCCTTCCCAATACAGTTGGGCTCCTACGAAGGCTCTGTGCCCTTCCTAAGGTCACATCAGCCCTGACCATGGTTTAGTCATGCAGCGCGCCCTTAGACTCCATGGAGCTGCTAATTGTAATGGGGATGGTCCTGTTTGAGTTTCTCTCCCACCAAGCAGTAGGGACAGGAGCAACACAGGCTCATGGTTGTCAGCCCCAGATGCAGGAAGCTGAGGTTGAAATCTTAATTTCTGACACTTACTAGATGCACATTTTGGGGTAAGTTATTTAGTGTCTTCATGTCTTGGTTTCCCCATCTACAAGTGTACGTGGCAGACTCCTCCTTCCCTAACATATTTAAGTACATTAAAATATGTAGAGCTTAGAATTGCACATGGCATACAGCCAGACAATTTAGTCGTGCTAAATCAGGTAGACTGAGCACTTTCCTGAGAGCACTAGGGAATTCATAAATGCACCTATTGGATTTAGAGAGGATAGGAGACAATACTTTTATTTTTGAAGATGATGGCCATCTGGTGTCAGCTTCAAATTGAATTCAAGAAAAATATGGGAAACCATTTTTGAAAAACAATTGAAAACATTGACATAGATACCAAAACCTTTTTAACTTATTTTTATTATTTTGTTCTCTAAACATATCAGAAGTGTCCCAAATGTATTAACCGTTTCTAAAACTTCAGCTGGCATCTTCTTTCCTTTCTGCCTATAATACCTACCACATTCCATGTGCACAAAACACCCTGGATTTGATTATGCTTTCTTCAGTACATTATTCTATAGGATCTTGTTTCCCAGATGACCACATTCGTTTCTAAATTTTTCTTGGTGACACTGTGCTGGTGGATATGGTGGACATGATTGGACATGGTTGTGGTTCTGGTCTGCACAGCCCCACTGCTCCCAGCTATATACTACCTTGGCCAGGTCACTGAATCCTCCCAAGACTCTTTTTCCATAATGCACAAATTGTGTTAAAAATCCTATCACAGTTCCAGGTACTGAGCAGATCCGTGTCACCACCCGGATGCAGTCCCCGGTGTTCTCCAACAAAGTGTAAGGACTCAATGAAGTGCAGAATCATTGTATTTTTTTTTTTAAAGAGAAGAAAAACAAAACAAAACAAAAAAGAACAAAATTTCAAAACAACATAATAGGAGGGTAACAATGGTTAATACATTATGTTAGTTACTCAGGGTACAAGATATCAGCATTCAATTGTTCAAACATTACTGGCATAAATCTTTCTCTTCAATGAACTAAGCAAAATTAGTAGTGTATTTATCTTAACCATCTTATATATAAATACATTTTTTTTTTCTTTTCCCTTCTTTCTTTTCCCCATTCCCCCATCCCAGACTCTCTTTCCTTTGGACCAGTTTCTTTCTGATTCATCATATCTATTGTACATTTTGGATCTTATTTACTCTTTCAATTTCTCACACTAGGGAGACAATATGATGTTTACACATGTGTGTCTGGTTAATTCCACTTATGATTATTTTCTCGAGTTGCATCCATTTACCTATAAAAGTCTCCAGTTTATCCTTCTTTATGGCTGAGTAGTACTACATTGTATAAAAATACCACATCTTTTTTATCCAGAATCATTGTATTTTAATACTTCCTGGAGTACTGGGCTTCCTCTTAGGTGTCTAATGAGTAATTAAATTCAATAGACTTTCTTCACCCAATTTTCCCCTCAGGAAAAGCTCCAGAAAGGTGTGGCAAAACTGAGTGAACTCCATACAGTATGTATGAATCAGAAAGCATTCGTGGCAACACAGATAACTAAGTGGCAGGTAAGAAACTGAGGTCATCGGTCTCAAACCATTTTCCATTCTACTGCTTAGGCATCTGGAGTGACTAGGGTAAAGCACAAACCCAAAGTAGAAAACGGTTGTTTTTATGCTCTACTTCTTTACATCCCTGAGATTCCATCATCAAACCTTTAACCTTCGAACACAAATTGACTAGGATTCCTGCTAGCTTATTCAGGAGAATTAGAATTGTAATATCTATTTGCCTAAAAATAGCCTTGTCTGTATTTGGCATGTTAACTGTATCCTCTGGTGTGCAGACTTTAAACTTATTCCCTTGTTTCATTTACCAAGTGAAAGGTCTGGCTTTCAGCCTTACAGGTGAAGAAACTGCCTCTTTGAGCATTCAGAAAATAGGTTGCCCCAAGGCAGGCCGATAAAGGCACCAGCTTGAATGATAAGGAACACAGTAGCTGTTACAAGAACCTGCACACTTGCACCTGCAGACTGAAGGCTTCCAGATTTCCATGGCTTCCCAAGCTCCACAGTATCAGAGACACATTCCTTTGTGGAAGTATCTTTGGAATCCTTTAGCTGGCAGTCCAAGTCCACAGGCTGGTGAGCCATTCTGTCTCTTCCAGGATCCTTTCCACCCTCTACCTCTTTTGTGTATGGAGGTTTAATCAGAGCTTCCAGGGGATAGTTTTAGCTTTCACATTGCTGGGACCTTGCACAGGGGGCAACACTGAGTGTAACTAACAGTTAAGGAAAGCCTTTCAGTACAAAAGTTAAAGGTGCACAAGTCTCCTGCAAAACTTCCATTTCTTTCTAAATTGATTGGCTTCTATCACAACATCATAGTCATTGAAGTGCTGCAGATATTTCAAGAGCACTCCTGAAAATTGCAGTTCTACATCTACTCAAATGAAAGTGAAGTCTAATGAGATACATCATTTATTTCTGGAATCTTATACACAGGGATGATAAAGTGACCCCTAGCATGTGCATGAATATTTCTCAGTAAGCAATAACACAAGCCTGCCTCACTGGGGCCTCACACTGTCAAGAATCAGGGACTCTCCTACCAGCCTGGGCACTTAGAAAAAGGAAAGAAGTCAGGGTCAATGTGTCCAATATCTGAGGGCCAGCAGGAAGCTTAGGACATTCTTCCAGCTTGAGTGACTTATGGGGGTATTATATCAGGGTAACAGAACATACTTTCTTTTTTGTGTGTGGTAAAATAGACATAATATACACTTTGCCGCTTTTACTATTTTAAATGTGCAGTTCAGGGACATTATTTCCTTTCACATTGTTGCAGAACCATCACTATACTCACCTCCAGAAATTCTTTCTTCTGGCAAAGTGAAACTCTGTCCCCATTAAACCTGAACTCTCATTCTCCACTCCTCCTAACCATCTGGTAACTACTATTTTGTTTTCTATCTCTATGCATTTAACTATTCTAGGTACTTCATATAAGTGAGATCTATGCTGTTTGTCCTCTTGTTTCAGGCTCATTTCACTTAGCAGAAAGTCTTCAAGGTTCGTCCTTGAAGGATGGGTCAGATTTCCATTCTTTTTAAGGTTGGGTAAGACTCCATTATATCTATAGACCACATTTTTTTTTACCCATTCACTCAGCACGGACACTTCATTGTTTGCATTTTTGACTATACTTTCTTGATTCTAGAATGAGATAGATATTCAGAAACAAAAACTCAAGTTGGACTTTGAGAATCTCCATACTTTTCTACATGAGGAGGAGCAGTTGTATCTCTGGAGGCTGGAGAAGGAAGAAGAGGAGATGCTGAGGAGACTGCGGGAGAGTGAGGCCAACCTGCAGCAGAAGAGCAATGAACTCAACAGCCACATTCTGGAACTGGAAGCAAAATGTCAGAGCTCAGCCCAGAAACTGCTGCAGGTGAGGCTGTGACTTGGGGAAGGAAAGAAGGATTCTGAGGAGAATGGTAAGGAAGCAGGGGGAGATCAGCACAGCCTGCTTCCATTCCAATGTGGGTATTTGTGAGGGAATTTAGGTGATGTCTCCCTAAGATTATACATGAATATCATCATGGTGGCTCCACTGGTCTATGGGGTCTCCTTATGTGAAATATAGAAACATACTTCTCCACAGAATGGTGCTCCAGTCCTGTAATCCCAGTTATTGGGGAGGCTCAGGCTGGAGCAGCACAAATATGAGGCTGATTTAGTGAGTCTGAAATTAAAGTTTTAAAAATGTTCATGGGATACCTGTCAGTAGTAAAGCACTCTACAGAAAAATGGGTTCGCTAAGTAGATGAACATAGAGTGGCCAAATAGACCCAAGGAATAGCTTTTGCCATTATTTCCCCCATGACCCATTTGCAGGTCCTGACTCCCAGTCTCTTTACTGACATATTCACCCAGATATCATGTAGTGACAGTGGGACAGCCAAAAGGAGTAGTAATCTTTTCCTTGATTTGCTGGTGGAGCCCTTGCACCTAGAACTATTGTGGGGCTTCTTACACCTGCACGAAGGATGCGTCCCATTATGATAAACAGCAGGAGCTGTTAATTCTGGCTTCCACTAGTGGGACTGAAGTCACACTCTGGGTTGAGAAGGTGGCACATCTGCTCCACCACCCTGTGACACCTGATGCCACCATTTTGATGGTCCAATCTCTGGAGCTGCATATCCAGTCACCACGAAGTACCTTGGTGACAAGTGATCTCTAACACAGGCTCACTCTGCAGGACATCAAGTCTTGAAAGCCAGTCTTGCCAAAGGGAGGCTGAGCAAATCTCCTGTCCATGTCCCCAGCAGCCACAGGCTGATGCCACTGTGGCCACTGCTCTTCCCCACAGGCTTTGGCAGGGAGACCACAGCCCCATGCTGAGTGAGCAGAGGCCAGGTGGGAGCGCTGCTCCTGACTCTGCAGCAGTGTCTCAGGTGGGACCACTCTTTCCTTCTTGGGGAGTTGTGTTTACAGACAGCGGACTCACATGCCACCCCGTGGAGTACTGATTCTGACACACTCGCCTTTTGTTTTTGTTTCTTTGTAGGATGTGAAAGACACCTTGAGCAGGTGAGTTCCCTGTAAAGGCAGGAAGGGAGGGTCCGGGTGGACAGAACTGAATGGAGGGGACTACAGAGGAGTCTCCATCTCTGCTTCATCCAGGACTTGTGCTGTGAAGCTGGAAACACCCGAGGTCTTTTCCTTGGAGATTCAGACAGCATGTGACGTTGCTGAGCTTTACTTGGATGTGAAGACGATGTTAAGACGCCATCAAGGTATGAGAGCTCAGAACTCCCTCAGTGCTGTGATAGGAGGCACCTCTTAACCAGTCACCACAGGCACCACCATCCTGGCAGCCTGGAGCACAGGTCGTGTGGATATTTGTAGCAGAGCTGACTCACTCTGCCTGTCCTGTGTGCTCTGAGGATGAATATGTACTGCATTCTGTTCTCCTGTAGGACCCTCCAGTTCCTGCTGTCTGCTTTGGTGACCCTGTCATCCAAGGCAACTTCCAACACTCAGATTCCACATCTGAGAAATGAGTATATTCTCAGTTTCCATTTCATGGAGTTGTGCTGAAAATGCACTCCATTCACACATGTGAACTCCTAGCACTTGTCTGGAGGGTGATGAGCCCCAGGGTGTGGCCTTAGACCTGACTCAAATGCTTCTTGTGAATATTTCAGCTTCTGAGAGAAGTGCAAGAAAGGTGGGTCAGCATGGTGGACTATTTTTAATATTAGGGACCTGACTCAGATAGCAGAGGTGAATGTTATAAACATAAGAGATACTAGGTTTTATTGATCCAAAGCCCACACTTAGTACTCCTTTTTCTGTTAGTTACTGCTGCCTAGATCTCCAAAAATTCTTATACATAATTATCAAATTTAAAAAGTAGTGATAATGGAAACTGTTATCATGTTTAATATGGCTAGAAAATTTGATTTAACTTAAAATGATTTTGTGGCTCCATGAGTTATCTATTGTCACTTACAAATACCCAAAATTATCTAAAGCAATGTAGATATATTATCTCGCAGTCTTTGTGAGTCAGGAATCTGAGCATAGCTCAGTGGCGGGGGGGAGCTGTACTTAGGGTCTCAGGAGGCTTCAGTGAAGGTGTGGCCAGGCTGGGTTCTCATCTAGACACTCACCTGGGGAAGGTCACCTCCCACACTCACTTAGGTTGCTGGCAGGATTCATTCGCCTTGGGTTGCGGAATGTGGGGCCCCGGCTTCTTGCTGGCTGTGGCTAGAAGCTGTCCTCAGCTGCAGGGTCCTCCCATCAGCTCTTTGCACAGTGGGCATACACATGACCAAGCATTTTTTTCAATAGCCCAGGAAAGGGAATCTCCATAGCAAATGTGATGGCAAGATGCTGTGTAAATAATGAACTGTAATCATAGGAGTTGCATTCTGTCATCTTTGTCATATTCTGCTGGTCAGAAGCAATGCTGTGGCCCTGCCCACTCTTGAAGGGAAGGAATTTTACAAGGATGTGAACACCAATTGACTGTATCCAAGGATTGGCCCCCTTGAGTCTGTCTACCCCAGGGGAATCATCTGAACAGCCCTGAAATGAGGGTATTTGAAGTCCTACTTTATACCATGCACTTTTTTTTTTTTTTGTCTTTTTGAGACAGGGTTTTACTATGCAGTCCAGGCTGGCTTTGAACTCATTATATAGCCCAGGCTAGCCTTGAACTCACAGCAATCCTCTTGCCTCAGTCTCTTGAGTGCTGGGATTACAGGCATGTGCCACCACACCTGCGCAATACTGTGTACATTAAATATACATTTTACTACATAAATATTGATGCTTTTGGTCACAGGATTCTCCCTAAGTCCTTGCAGAGACACACCATGGGATTTAGAGAACAGCAGTTTGAAGGGAAAGTGCTGATGTTTGCAATCCACATTACGATATGTCTGGGAAAGCTGTTTGTATCTCTTCATCCTCCTCCAGCAGCAACAAGACAACCACTGATCCACATACCCCTGATTTTGTGTTTACAATTTGTAATCTGTTTCTTATTTTTGTGTTTTCTTCATACTTTTTAGATGTCTATTAACTCTTTTTTTTTCCTTCAGATCATAAACTTTATACCAGCATTGTCAAAATTGCAATGATAAAGTAGCTTACACTAAACATGTTCTGGATTGTGAAATTTAAGAAGGAATTTTAAAAACTTGTAATAAATTTCATAAAATTATGCATTATGGTTATAATGGTATATGTATGTGTACAGAGGAACAAAGAATATTGAAAATAGATTTTTTTTTTTTTTTTGGTTTTTTGAGACAGGGTCTCCCTGTGTAGTTCAGGCTGGCCTTGAGCTCACTATGTAGTCCAGGCTGGCCTCTAACCCATGACAATCCTCCTGCCTCAGCCTCCCGAGTGCTGGGATTACAGGCATGTGCCTGGCTTGAAAATAGATTGTTTTAATGTTGTAAAATTACTGAATAATTTTCATTTCCATAGCTTTTAAAAGATTATTTTGAAAGGATATCTGAAATGAATACAAGAATAGACAAAGATGCTGGGTCAGTGGCATATACTTTTAGATACTCAGAAAGCTTTTTTTTTTAATGGAAAAAAGGTAAAACAAAATTTCATTACAAAATAATAGATTAACAATAGTTAATACATTGCATATTGTTATCTTTAAAGTAGTTGCTCAGAGTACAAGATATGGGCATAAAAATTCCTCCAATCAATATTAGCACAAACCTTCCTTTTCAATGAACTAAGAGACACTAATAGTATAACTGACTTGCATTTTTTTCCCTTTTCCCTTCCGTCCTTTCCTCTTTCACCCATCCTAATTAACCCTGATTACCGTAGTTTAAGAATTTTATTGCTTCTTTCCTTACTGACTTCTGGGAGATTATTGTAGCCAATATCTTCTCCTGGTGTGTGAGTGCCATTTTTCTCTTTCTTTTTTTCTTCCTTTCTTTCTTTCTTTTCTTTCTTTCTTTCTTTCTTTCTTTTCTTTCTTTCTTTCTTTCTTTCTTTTTTTTCTTTCTTGCTTTTTTCTTTTTTTCCCTCTTTTTTCTTCTTTTTTGGTACTTTCAAATTTAGTATAGACATATTTTTCTTTTAAGTTGGTGACTTTTATTTTCTAAGAGCCCAGTCATCAGTGAGCATTGACTTTTATCCCTGAGTTGGATGTATTCCCTGATAGCACCCTCTGATTACTTTTCCCTAATTTGATAATGTAGTGGTTTGACAATTCCCTTCTAATGTTAAACTCCAGTTGTGTTCTCAGAATAAACCAAATTGAAAAATATATCTTACACACACCCTACATACAACATACCAATTTTATAATTCAGTTTGAAGATAATATACAAATCATTATTGTGCTATAATCAACTACTCCGGTTACCTAGAGTAGTTACCATAAATGTAATTCATTGGGCAGGAGGAATCTCGACATAATAAAAATAGGTAAGAAAAATTTAGCTACCAGCTATAGTCTGAGTGTATTGTAACGATGTATTTGTGTTGATGGTAAACATTGTTGCTAGGTAGTTGGGGAGAGTCTACTTACAGATCAGACCTGTTCAGGTAGAAAATGATTGCAAATATTCTATTAAAGTTCTATAAACACATTCCCGTTCCTTTACTGTAATCAGCGTTTCACCACCCTGTTGTGATGCTTGACTCTGACCAGTTGGTAATGAAACCATCTCGTCCACTTTTTATTTTGTAGGTACAGAAAGACAACTGTATCTCTAATAGCATGTAATATACACATGGAACCAAACCATATATATATTGTATATATAATGGAATTATATATATTATATATATATAATATATATTTCTTACCTATTTTTATTATGTCAAGATTCCTCCTGCCCAATGATTATAGCACAATATTATATTATATATTATATATTATATATTATATATTATATATTATATATTATAACATTATTTATTATATAGTATATGTTATATTATATATTATAGGTTATATATTATAATTATATATTATATATTATAGAAATTATGTGTTTTGATATAATATAGCATATACCATTGTTACGGCAAGATCACAAGATTCACTCACAGGAAGATGAGATTCGAGAAAGAAATGAATTCTTTAATTGATGCTGGCCGGGGACAGCAGAAGCTGACCCTGAGCTTTTGTTTTAGCTCCTTTTATACACATTCAGGGTGGGGTTTACAAATTTCTTGGTTGCCATAGAGACCACATTCTTTACCACATCATTTCTTTGGAATTTCACAAGGTCCTTCTCAAACATCAGGTTAATTAACACAGGGAATGGGGGTAAGGGATACCAGCCTGTGCTAAAATCATTTGTCTCTCCTTTTATGGTTTTATGGCTAACTGGGAAGGAGTCTGAGGAGTGAGTTTATCTATGGGTTAAGCAGAGACAAACTGAAGACAAACTGGTGCCTAAAAAGAAATAGAGTCACTTTAGCCATATCACTATGTATTATAAATATAATATAAACTCATAAAAAGATTGGCTTTTAATCTTTGTGTATATAACAGGTAATATATATGTTATACTAGAAGTGTATTTCAAATATATAGATGATGTCATACATGTTAATATGCATCAAACTTGATTTGTTATTTGTAGTGTCTTGCACACAATTTCTTCTTCTTTGTAGTTTTTATTTTTAATAGTACACGTTTGCAGTACTAACAAACATATTTGCAGTTTCCCTTTCAATTTCACGAAAGATTTTGAGGAGTATTGATTTTAGCTCTTCCCTGAAGTCATTATAGAATTCAGTGGTGAGTACATTGGGCTTTTCTTAGTTGGTAAGTTTTCTATTACTGCCTTAATTTCATTGCCCGTTATTGGATCACTCGGCATATTTGTATTTTCTTAGTTCAGAATTGGTAATTCACATGTATCTAGAAATCCTGCCATTTCTTCTGCATGCTCCAATTCATAGGAGTACAGGTTATCAAAGTAGTTACTAATAATCTTCTGAATTTTAGTGGTATCTGTTATGATTTTGCCTTTTTTGTTTCTAATTGCATTGATATGTTTTTTGCCTTTCTTTTTCTTTTTCTTTTCTTTTTTTCTTTCTTTTTTTTTTGGTAAGGTTGCCTAAGAGCTTAGCTATTTTGTTAATTCCTTTGAAGAACTAGCTCTTCGATTCTTTGTATTTTGTTTTTTGGTCTCAATTTTATTTCTGCTCTGATCTTTATAATTTCCTTCCCTAACTTTGGATTTGGATTTTTTTGTTTTTTCAGAACTTTAAGGTACCTGATTAGGTTATATATTTGGGTTCAGTATGTTTTTCTGATGTGGGGATTCATAGCTATGAACTTCTCTCTTATGAACACTTCCATTGTGTCCAATAGGTTCTGTTATGTTACGCTGTCATTATTGTTTGATTGTAGGAACTGTCTAAATTCTTCACTGATTTGTTCTGTGATTATTGATTATTCAAGAGTGTGCTGTTTCCACTCTTGCATGTCTGTGCTTTCTTTTGCCATTGATTTCTAGTTTCATTGCACTATGATCTGATAGTATGCATGGGATCATTTGATCTATTTAAGTCTGGTTTATGGGCTAGTATTTGGTCTATTTTGGAGAAAGTTCCATGTGCTACTGAGAAGAATGTGTATTCTGTTGTTGTTGGGTGGAACACTCTGTAGATATCTATTAAGTCCATTCGTTCAAAGGTGTGGTGCAACTCTCATCTTTCTTTGTAGATTTCTTTTTGTCCAATTGATCTGTTTGTGACAGTGGGGCATTGACATCCCCCACCATAACTGTGTTGAGGTTTATCTGACTTTTTATGTTCAGTAGTGTTTGTTTTATGAAGTTAGGTGCACCAGCATTCAGTGCATATGTAGTTATGATTGTTATCTCATCCTGTTGCTGATTCCTTCTTGCTTGCATATGTTGTTATGACATGGAGATGGGGAAAAGTTCAATTCAACTCCACTATTTTCTGATCCCTGGGGACCTACAGGAAAGAAGAAGAAGGCTTTTGAACAGGACAGGAACCATATTCAGTTTGGTTACTTCTAGTCCTTGGCATCTATGAATGACTAAGTTGGTGATGGTGAAGATTACTTTTTGATGATATTATTACTATCCCCTATTAGGTGGCTACTAAATCTTAGGAATTTTACTAAGTGATAGGCAAACATTAGCTCGTGAGATTCTCCCCATGAATCACTGCATCAGATGTGATGATTTTCACTTTACTATTGGCTTACATAGCTAGTTAGAGACAAGAATTGGATTTGAACACAGGCTGGTTACATTTAAAATACATTGTGTTATAACCACCATAAAAACTGTGAATTTTTATTTATGTTGCAGTCAGTGTGACTCTGGATCCGAATACAGCTCATCCTGCCCTAACTCTGTCTGAGGATCGGAGACAAGTGCTTTGTGGATGCAGCCAGTGGAATCTTGAGTTTTCTTCCAGGAGATTTACTGCCTTTCCCTGTGTCCTGGGCTGTGAAGGATTCGCCTCAGGAAGACACTACTTCGAAGTGGATGTTGGAGAAGGAATGGCTTGGGATGTGGGAGTTTGTATGGAAAATGTGGAGCGGGGCCTTGGCATGAAGCAGGCACCTGAGCTTGGATTCTGGGTCATCCGGCTGTGCACAGAGGACGGCTATGTAGCACTGACCTCTCCCCACACTGTCCTTGAGCTGCGTGAGCGGCCCCTGGTGGTGGGTGTTGTTCTGGACTACGAGGCTAGAGCTGTGTCCTTTTACAACATAACCTCTGGCTCCCACATCTTCACCTTCCCCAAGGCTTCCTTCTCTGATACTCTGCGGCCCTTTTTCCAGGTTTGCCAACATTCTCCTTTGTTCCTGCCTCCCTGTAATAAGTGAAGAAAAGAGTAAAGTCACCTTGGTTTAGCCAGCACTGAAAATATGTAAAGCCTATAAGGGCAGAAATTGGTAAGTTTTCTTCACTGCTCTTCCTTCAGATATAGTGGATATACCCTATCACCACTCCTGTTCCATATAGATTTGAAACTTTGGGCAGAACAATAAGGCAAGAAAAAAAAAAAGTAGCAGGGATACATATAGGAAAGGAAGAAGTCAAACAACGCTTATTCACAGATGACATGATTCTTTACATAGAAGGGCCAAAAAATTCTACCAAAATACTCGTAGAATTAATAAACAAATTTAGCAATGTAGTAGTGTTTTCAGGTGAAGTGGAGACTAACAGTGTTTTCCAGGTTCTTATTGTCCCATTCAATGAATCGGCCAGAACAATTGGTGAATGTGAAAGATTACTGTTTATTTTAGGCCATAAATAAGAAGAAAAAGAAAGGAAGTAAAAAAGAAGTGCTCAATGAGAAACGTGTGCTTTGAGGGAAATAGAGAAGATATGTCCTGCAAGCAGAATGGATCACTGTAAGAGCGAGAGGGCAGTGGCCCAAAGTCAACTGTGCCATCTTTTCATATCGTCTTTGATAGTTGATCCAGGTGGTCTCACTTGAGCTCAGGTAGAAGATTGACATCAGGTGACAGATTTGGCATGTTCTCATGTCAGAGGATTGATATCAGGTTTCAGGTTTGGTGTGTTCTTGTGTCAGAGTTTTGGTACTGGATGTAGGGTTTGGCTTGATCTTGTGTCAAGGCTGGGAGCTGTTGCTCTGCACCCGTGGTTAACAAGTTTCTTCAGTTGACAGGTTGTACACAGTTGCTCCAGCCAAGTTGCCAAAATGAGGTTTTCTCATTCAAAGTAAACAGAAACTGGGAGTCCAGGTGGAGTGGAATAGAACAGATAGCATCTTTAAGGCCTAGGACTGAAAACAAACTTGTGTCCTCTGGAATCTGGGAGAGAATTGTATATGGATCTTCTACAAGACAGTGGATTAGAATTGCAGCCTCATTAACAAGGTGAAAGTCTTGTGCCATCCTATATTCTGAAGCTTTTACCAAGGGGATAATGGGTGTATTGCAGAAGACCATGTTTGAGAAAACTGTCTATGAAAGATTAGAGGCCTTTATGGACCTCTTCTTTGATTGGATACTATTTTCAGGTAAGAAATTGGTTGGGGTCTTTCAGTTTTTAACTACTGGCTTCACTGAATTTGCCCTCCCAGGTACTCTGTTGCACCAAACAGCAGGATTCATCTGTTGGCTGATCAGGTCAGGGAGGCTTGATGCAGTCCCAACAGGTAAAATCTGCTTTGGCCTTTGCTAGATTTTGAGAATTGCCCCCAACTTTGCAAGTAAATCTCTTCCTAGCAAAGGAGTAGAAAATTGTGGAACAATCAAAAACTCATAGGTAAATATTTGCCCTTAGAATTGACATGACAAAGCGGGAGTGAAGAAGCTCTGACTAGGGATCCACTCAACTCCCATTATAGCTACAGATGTGGAGGAAGACTTTCCAGAGAAGATTAGAACAGAATGAGCTGCCCCTGTATCTACAGTAATTGAATTGGCTCACCCAGGACATCCAAGGTCATCAGGGGTTTCTCACAGGAGATGGTCATGTCCATAGACAGGAGAATTATAAGCTGCACTGGGCCCTTTCAGTCTTTGCCAGAGCAGATGAGAGCTTTGGCTGGCCTAGCCCCTCTCTGGGAGTGGGGATGGTCAATCATCCAGTGCCATGAATTAGGCACATTGGCCACCTGACACACATAGCAGTGACTGGGTGATAGCCTGGTGCAGTTGCACGTCCAATGTCCAAAGTCTTTTTACACTTAAAGCAGGAACCCTTTCCTTGATTGTCCATGGGTTTTCCTTCAAACCACTTGGGGCCATTTAAAGCATTGCCAATTGTGACAGCCATAATTTTGGCCTTTTTTCTTAATTTCATCTGGATCCTGATTGTTGAACACAGAAACAGTCATGTCCAGCAACTGGGTCAAAGGCATCTGGGACTCCATCTGAAGTTTTCATAATTTGTGCCAAATATCTGGGGCTGATTAACAGATGAAATGGTGTCCCATCAGAACCTGTCCCGCCCTGGAAGATGGATCTAAGTTTGTATATTTATGAAAAGCTTCTTCTAAGTGGCTAATGGAAGACAGTTAAAGAGTTTACTCTTTGTCCTGTATGACTACTGTCACTTTATCATAACTAACAGATTTCTTAATGCATCTTTTCATTCCCATGGCAACAGCCACTGTCATCATTCTTTGTCCATTATAGTCCCAGTTTGGTTCTGTCAGAGGGATAACAACCTTTCTGGAGTGATTTTCTTCCCCTCTTGTAATATATTGTTCACCTGCATAGTTCCTAGCCTCTTCTAGGATTCTGTTTCTCATCTGGGGTGCAGCAAGTGATCAAGGTGAATTGGAAACCTCACCATGATAGGTCAAAAGCAAGGATCAAAGTTTGAAACCATCTGCAAACCCTGTTAGTACCTTCTGAAAGTCAGCCTAGCCATTTTTAGATATCTTCCACTGAAAAAAGGACCTGGACTCAAGTAATTCCTTTGCCCCTAGGACTTCTATCAGGGGGTGGATGAGTTGTGAGCTAGAAGAGTAGGAAGCTCCACTTTGAGTATATCCTTCAGGACTTAAAGTTATCTGAACAACATGATGAGGGGGCTGAGGCACCAGGTTCTGATGGAGCTCTTGAGTCACTTCAAGGGAAGGAGACTGTTTCACTGGCCTGAATATTATAAGGAGGAGGTCAAGGGGACCCTCCAGTGTGGTTACTTTCATCAACAAGGGGAGAGACCCATATCCCCCTGAGAGAGAGGTAGGGATCCGAGGACAGGATCATCAATGATATCAATTTCCTCCTCTGGGGCCACTCTAATTACCAGAATGGGCTTTTCCAGTGACAAAGAGTTACAAAAGTCTGAACATAGAGGATTTCACTTCACTTTCCATTCTTTTTGCAGAAATAGTCTAACTCTAAGATAGTATCGTAGTTCATTGAAGAGTAAGGTTTGTGCCAATAATGTTTGGACAATTGAATGCTAATGTCTGGTATCCTGAATAACTAACTTAAAGATAGTAATACGTAATGTATTAACCATTGTTACCCTCCTATTATGTTGCTTTGAAAATTTGTTCTTCTTTTGAAAAAAAAAAAAAAGATAGTATCGTAATTTAAACTGCCATCCTTTACCCATCTCTTGACATTCCATAGTTGTCATAGTTGATACTGGGCCCAAACTTCATTACAACAGTAGATAAGTTTTTCCTTTTTCAGACTGTCAGGGTCAAATTGTTCCCACTACTGATGGATACAACCTAATATTGAGGTTGGTGGGATCTGCGGGGTGTTTCTCAGGATGTTTCTCATGGCGTGTGTTGAAGCCTATGGAGAGAGAGAACTAGGGCTGGACTCTCCTTCTGAGGGTGTCCATTGCAGAAGGAGGCAGGCCCATGAGTTCACAAAGTGCCCCCGTGATACAGACATTCCTCGTTAACAAATTACTTGTTTAACAACAGTTTGGACTTACAGCCGAGACATCAAGAAGCAAGAGGCATCCAGAGGGCCAGCTCACAGCTCTCATTTTGCAGTGCAGGCATTCAGTGGATCCTGGCAGGTGCTGTGGGAGCAGGTCCCCCAGATCACAGGACAAATGAACTCCTGAGGCTGCCAGCACACAGACAATGAGCAATAATGAGCTCAGAATATCTCTCCACAGATAACACCTCACTTTTTTTGCTGTGGATGTTTCTTTGAACAGTTCACCAAAATTTATGCTATCAAAACTGAAGAAAAATAAGAAAAATCCAAACTTCTAGCAAGGACAAAACATCCACAGCAAGATAGTGTCGGTCTTTTGATATCTCTCAACCACCTCACCTACTTCCTGTTGCTTGATGGAGGAGTTTGTTCTTGCAGGAAGCTGTAGGGCTTAGAAAAGAAAAGAGGATCAGATGAGCCTCAGGTCTGAGTCTCCAAGCTAGTCCTACAGGGACACCAATAAGAATTTAGTTAACAACACGGATCCACATATCAAAGGAGCTCAATGAATTTTCTGTAGGATAAACTCTGTGCCTAGATACATTATAATCAAATGATCAAAAGACAAAGACAAAGAATCTTGCAGGCAGAAAGAAACAACTCCTCACAAGTGACCTTTAATATGATTAACAAATGACCTCTTATCAGAAACCATGGAGGTCAGTAGGCTGTGAATGACATGCTCAAATGTCGAAAGAAAAAGACAATCTGCTAAGAATTGTACACCCAAAAAAACCCCTTCAAAAATAAAAGAGAACTTAAGACATTCTCTGATAAAAATGAATGCATCACTGGAAGATTGTTCTATGAGAAATATTTTAAAAATGTTCCAGGTGGATATAGAACAGCACTAGATAAGAACCTACATCTACATGAAGAAAAGAAGGGTACCTAGAAAATGGTTCTGCCTAGGCAAATCTCATGAACAATATAGATGCATTATTTAGAATTTCCTTCCTGCCATTTGTTTTAAAAGACCACTAAATTGCTTTAGCAATTTTAGGTTTGTTCACAGGCATAAAATATATAAGGTACAATTGATACGACAATAACAGCCAAAAGGAAGAGACAGGAAACAGAATTATTCTCCTGCAAAATTTAGATATTATTGAGATTGTTGATATCAATTCAAACCAGATTGTCACTCAATGCAACCAGTAAGAAAATAATTCAAAAAGAATATTCAAAAAAGTAAGACAAGAATTACAATGGTATGTAATAAAATATCTACTTAACACAAAATAAAGCAATCATGGGCCGGTGAGATGGCTCAGCGGTTTAAGCGCCTGCCTTGCAAGCGCGAGGGCCCGAGTTCGACTCCCGGAACCCA